>OW026524.1:15989339-16118339 GCA_932274085.1 Protocalliphora azurea | reverse complement strand
TATATGTATATGTATATGTATATGTATATGTATATGTATATGTATATGTATATGTATATGTATATGTATATGTATATGTATATGTATATGTATATGTATATGTATATGTATATGTATATGTATATGTATATGTATATGTATATGTATATGTATATGTATATGTATATGTATATGTATATGTATATGTATATGTATATGTATATGTATATGTATATGTATATGTATATGTATATGTATATGTATATGTATATGTATATGTATATGTATATGTATATGTATATGTATATGTATATGTATATGTATATGTATATGTATATGTATATGTATATGTATATGTATATGTATATGTATATGTATATGTATATGTATATGTATATGTATATGTATATGTATATGTATATGTATATGTATATGTATATGTATATGTATATGTATATGTATATGTATATGTATATGTATATGTATATGTATATGTATATGTATATGTATATGTATATGTATATGTATATGTATATGTATATGTATATGTATATGTATATGTATATGTATATGTATATGTATATGTATATGTATATGTATATGTATATGTATATGTATATGTATATGTATATGTATATGTATATGTATATGTATATGTATATGTATATGTATATGTATATGTATATGTATATGTATATGTATATGTATATGTATATGTATATGTATATGTATATGTATATGTATATGTATATGTATATGTATATGTATATGTATATGTATATGTATATGTATATGTATATGTATATGTATATGTATATGTATATGTATATGTATATGTATATGTATATGTATATGTATATGTATATGTATATGTATATGTATATGTATATGTATATGTATATGTATATGTATATGTATATGTATATGTATATGTATATGTATATGTATATGTATATGTATATGTATATGTATATGTATATGTATATGTATATGTATATGTATATGTATATGTATATGTATATGTATATGTATATGTATATGTATATGTATATGTATATGTATATGTATATGTATATGTATATGTATATGTATATGTATATGTATATGTATATGTATATGTATATGTATATGTATATGTATATGTATATGTATATGTATATGTATATGTATATGTATATGTATATGTATATGTATATGTATATGTATATGTATATGTATATGTATATGTATATGTATATGTATATGTATATGTATATGTATATGTATATGTATATGTATATGTATATGTATATGTATATGTATATGTATATGTATATGTATATGTATATGTATATGTATATGTATATGTATATGTATATGTATATGTATATGTATATGTATATGTATATGTATATGTATATGTATATGTATATGTATATGTATATGTATATGTATATGTATATGTATATGTATATGTATATGTATATGTATATGTATATGTATATGTATATGTATATGTATATGTATATGTATATGTATATGTATATGTATATGTATATGTATATGTATATGTATATGTATATGTATATGTATATGTATATGTATATGTATATGTATATGTATATGTATATGTATATGTATATGTATATGTATATGTATATGTATATGTATATGTATATGTATATGTATATGTATATGTATATGTATATGTATATGTATATGTATATGTATATGTATATGTATATGTATATGTATATGTATATGTATATGTATATGTATATGTATATGTATATGTATATGTATATGTATATGTATATGTATATGTATATGTATATGTATATGTATATGTATATGTATATGTATATGTATATGTATATGTATATGTATATGTATATGTATATGTATATGTATATGTATATGTATATGTATATGTATATGTATATGTATATGTATATGTATATGTATATGTATATGTATATGTATATGTATATGTATATGTATATGTATATGTATATGTATATGTATATGTATATGTATATGTATATGTATATGTATATGTATATGTATATGTATATGTATATGTATATGTATATGTATATGTATATGTATATGTATATGTATATGTATATGTATATGTATATGTATATGTATATGTATATGTATATGTATATGTATATGTATATGTATATGTATATGTATATGTATATGTATATGTATATGTATATGTATATGTATATGTATATGTATATGTATATGTATATGTATATGTATATGTATATGTATATGTATATGTATATGTATATGTATATGTATATGTATATGTATATGTATATGTATATGTATATGTATATGTATATGTATATGTATATGTATATGTATATGTATATGTATATGTATATGTATATGTATATGTATATGTATATGTATATGTATATGTATATGTATATGTATATGTATATGTATATGTATATGTATATGTATATGTATATGTATATGTATATGTATATGTATATGTATATGTATATGTATATGTATATGTATATGTATATGTATATGTATATGTATATGTATATGTATATGTATATGTATATGTATATGTATATGTATATGTATATGTATATGTATATGTATATGTATATGTATATGTATATGTATATGTATATGTATATGTATATGTATATGTATATGTATATGTATATGTATATGTATATGTATATGTATATGTATATGTATATGTATATGTATATGTATATGTATATGTATATGTATATGTATATGTATATGTATATGTATATGTATATGTATATGTATATGTATATGTATATGTATATGTATATGTATATGTATATGTATATGTATATGTATATGTATATGTATATGTATATGTATATGTATATGTATATGTATATGTATATGTATATGTATATGTATATGTATATGTATATGTATATGTATATGAGGTGTAAGTTTATTCGTTTGTGTATCAATCACGTCTAAATGGCTGAAGTGATTTTCGCAATATTTGAAGCATACATAGTGCAAATGCCGGAGGAGGTTATAAACTATGTTAGTTCTCGATTTGATATCACTTCCATATTTTACGCCTACTTTTAGAAAAAGCCATTTTCTTCATTTACACGTTATTAATGAGGCTATTTACATGAAATTTATCACACAGATAGTGTTTGTATGGGAGAATGTTATAGGATAGATGCCACGCGCATATTTTACGATCACTTTTTTAAAACTCTCAAACGGCTGAAGAGATTTGCTTGCTCAGTTTTATTTTTTACTCAAAATAGAACGTTTTTTTATTTATTAAAAATATCGATTATTTTTGATTTTATTTTTTGCTCAAAATATGAAGATTATTTTCTGATTTTCATTTTTTGATTAAAAAATAACAATTTTTATTGATTTATATTTCTTAATTACAAAATAACGATTACTTTTTCTTTTGCTTAAAAATAATGATTATTTTAGAAAAAAAAAATAGTTCTAAGCATAAATAAAATGAATCGTTATTTTATAATCGAAAAAGATCAAAATTAATCGTTATTTTTTAATCAAAAAATAAAAAATCGTTAATTTTTAATCAAAAAAATAAAAACCGAAAATTAATAATTAAATTAATTTTTTTGTCGTTAATTGTTACGATCCCTGATATAAAAGTGAAAATTTATTCAGAAATGTTGAAATTTATTTTATTTACAAATTGATTACGACATCAAAAACTATGAGAAAAGTTAGTTTTTCTAGCATTTAACCTTTCTTGACCATTTTTAAAGTTCAACTTGTCCTTCCTTATGACGCCCCTGGCAGCACTGCATAGCTGTTTGGCCCATGGAAAAAATATTAAAAAATGCGATATTAAATTTTCGTGATCGTTAAAAAGCTTTACTACTAAACAAAGAAGTTTCCGAATTACGAATTGTTTAAATCTTTAGTATTTGATGGTATATATGTCTTGATATTTTAGTTTTAATTTAATAATATATAGGTTTTATGAAATCCATGAAAAATAAGTAAGAAAGATACAGTCGGTCAAGCCCGACCATATAATACCCCATTGAAGGGGTCTTATATTAGACATGTGTACAATTGTGAACCGCTACCTTTACAAGTGTAAAATAAAATATTCGAATACAGAATATTACGTAAATACTAATATTTATATGAATTTATGCACTTTAGGGTGATTCCCAAAAGTGGGCTTATATGGGAGCTATGGTAAATTTTGAACCGATCCTCATAATATTTGTCACTATGGTTTATACTTATATAAAACTTAAATGTGCCTAATATAAACCTGATACTAATATGTGTATGTGATTTATGCACGTTAAAGTAATTTTCGGAAGAGGGTTTAATATGGGAGCTATGGTCAATTATGGACCAATCTTCATGAAATTTGGCACAAAGATTAAAACTTACACAAAACTTCCTTACAGCGAATTTCATTAAAATATTGCTATATTTAAGGCAGTTATGATCGTTAAACCCCTATTCCAGGAGGACATTTGTATGGGGGCAAGGTGAAATAATGTACCGATCATAACCAATTTCAATAGGCTCCGTCCTTGTATCATGAAAGTCTTACGTGCCAAATTTCATTAAATTATCTTTAAAATTGCGAACTGTACTTTGTGCACAATGCTTACATGGACAGCCAGCCAGCCATACAGCCAGCCGTTAGATCGACTCAAAAGTGTAAGGTGGGTGTTGGATGATTTTTTTGTGCGTTGCAAAATCAGCACAAACGGATAATTCCCCAACCAGCTATGGTGGTGAGGGATATAAAAACTAATATTACCTAATATTCCAAATATTTCTCAGTAGCAGAAAAATGCTAAGAACAATATCTTTCATGAATCTGAAATTTTTAAGTAATATTTGCTAGTGTAATTTTTATAATTTCATAATTGATAATTGATAAAAGAAACAGAGTGATTCCATATCAAAACGGACAGCATTCGGATTTGACATCGCCGATTTCAATGAAATTTACTACAGACTACTAATAATTAATTAATGTATAATATTAATATATATAATATTAATATATTGAAGTTATTAGTAGTCTGTCGTAAATTTCATTGAAATCGGAGATGTCAAATCCCATTGCCGTCCGTTTTGACATGGAATCACTCTGTTTCATTCAAGGTCAAAGTTGGACATATCAAAACCAAACCATTATATCTCTAAAACTCTATTTTTAAAAAATAACTCTTCTCCGTACACGTGCAAAATTCCAAGGTAGACACTTATTTAGCTTAGAAATTATGAGGCGAATTATCGTAAAAAGCTAATTTTTTGTATGAAAAATTTAAAATGTTTACAAAAATTAATTTCAGAGAATAGTTTATTTATGACCTCATAAGTAAAATAAATTAAATTTTATATACAAAATTTTAATTTAGATTATATTTTGCTACATAACTTCTAAACTAAAGGAGTGTCCAAAATGAAATTTTGCACGAGATTTTTAAAGAATTTTAAAAATATAGTTTTCAGAAGTCCAATGATTTAGTTTTTATAAAATTCTACCTTTTGAACTTTCGAAATAAATTAACTTTCTAATAATCATTTCAAAGGCAATATATTTATTTTTTCTTTTAAATGATACTAAAATTAAAATTTTATTCAGAAGTTAGTAGTAATTAATGTCGTTAATGTTAATGTCGTTAATTTTATTTGCAAAAGGCCTAGATGATGGCCATTGTGACGTAGCAGGTTTATTTTATGATTTTACAAATGCATTTGTTTTAATTGATCATGATATCTTATTACAAAAACTTGAGTGTTATGGTATATGTGGAAAAGAACTACTATGGGAAGTTATGTGAGAAATCGCAAGCAATTTGTTCAGATTGGTACTCGTAAAAGTTCATTTCGTGAAGTTGAATATGGAGTACCGCAAGGCAGCTTACTTGGACCTTTATTGTTTGTTATTTATCTTAATGACTTGAAAAATCTTGAACTTACATGAAAAATGTTTATATATGCAGATTATATTAGTTTATTTTACCCTTACAAGCATGAAACAGTAGCCAAAGTATATATAGAACGGGATGCGGCATTAATATCAGAGTTTACGAGAATAAATAAGCTTTTCTTAAATGCTAACAAAACTCGATTGATAAGATTCAAACCATATTCGGAACATACCAACTTTAGTGTTTTTGTAGATGGAAAAGAAATCATAGAAGTCAGTTCTATTAAGTATTTACCCAGCAAAAACTTTGCTTTCCTGGTAAGCTAGCAGGTATAATTGGAGACAAAAATAAACTACTTATTTTTTGCCTGAATAACTAGTTATTTTTGTTCGACTTATCCACAAATTCATGTAGTTATTTTTTGACTCTTGGGATAATCAAAAATATGTACCTAAACAAAAACAAAAATAAAAAAAATTTTGCCGTCAGTGAGACTCGAACTTGGACACACACTAACCATTCGTTTTTACTAACTAACGTCTTACTCAGTACACCATCTCGCACATAGCATCCTAAGCAACAAAAACTCTATTTAGTTTAAAATATCTTTTTAGACATTTTGTTATAAAAAACTAACAGCTTCAGAATGGGGTTGAACCAACAACCTTCTGGTTGCTAATCCGGCGCTCTAGTCAACTAATCCACGTGATTGCAGTATTACTGTGCTATTATACTACTGAGTACTTATTAATGTAATACAGAGTAGGCAAATTATAATGATGTCTCATTACCAAGAAACTACTTTAATAAGTAGTTGCTATTACCGAAAACCAAAAAGTTTTTGCTGGGTAGGTATACAACTGCAGAGCAATCTTGCTTGGAGTCAACATATCCAAAATCTTAAGATAAGAACAGCCCAAGCTGTTCGTTTTCTATACAAATTTAAGAACAAATTTGATAAAAAACGAAATTATTAATTTATAATGGACTTGTTCAGAGCCATTTTAATTATTTAGCAGTTTTATATGGATGTAAGAAAAGTTCTGAATTAAAAGAGTTGCAGCGTATGCAAAATAAAACATTAAAGTTGGTAGCTAATCTTCCCATCACATATTCAACTTTATCATTATATACCAACGATTTTAAAACTGTATTACCTATTTGTGGCATTCACAAAATGCAATTGTTAATGTATGTTCTTAAGTGTTTAAACAACATTGATCATCATATCATATATTTTTCGAGTTATCAGCACTCATTCAATACAAGGAATAGGCTGGAAACAACGAAGCAACGTATTGAATATTTGGGTAGTCGTGAATACAATGGTTTGCCGTCAAATTTGAAAAATATAAATAGCATTTCATTATTCATCATTATAAAACTAGTTTAAAGAATTATTTACTTCAAAATATATAGGAACTCTTAATGTAATTCTAATTCATATTTAATGTTAAAATATTTTTTTTTTTTATATATATAGTTATTGTTAACTAGATATTTCTTAAGTTATGCAATATATTATTGCTAACTCGCCTCTAAAATCCCTTCAAAGCGCAGAGGCACTCACAGTGTAATGATTTTTTTTTTTTTAAATAAAAGAATAAAAAAAAATACCAGATGTCCATAACTTCTAAACTAATGAGTGTGAAATTTTTCACAGTTAGGGAGGAGAGTTATGTCAATTTTATATATATTTTTTAAGAATTTTAATACTATAGTTTTTTAAGATCTACCATGTATATTTTTGGAAGTTATTAGCAATTAAACAAGTACACCTTTGTGAAATTCTTAGCTTTTTTTCGTTTTAAAAAAATCTGAAAAATGATGTTGTTTTTTTTAATAAAAAAAAATAATTTAAAAACCCTTGCATTGCACCTTTTATTAAACAATTGGCAATTTTTGGAACAGTTTATCTTAATTTTAAATTTTCAAAAGATAGAAGATGAAAATTTTTTTCTAAAAATAGTTTAGCACTAGAATTTATAGTTTTTCCTTTAGTTTTGAAAATTTTTCTTTGTTGAACAATTAATTTTGAGAGGGAATTTCTTTTTTTTCCGGCTGAGTGTGGGCGATATATAAAATAACGATACCTCATTACTAAGTAACCCATGAGATAACTATTAAGAAAGTCCCATAAGAGCGTCCTTAATTCATGTTTTTTGAAATAATGCCAGTTACGAAAATTGGTCATGCATGCGACAATATGATTGTATAGATGCATACATAAGTGAATACATACTATGTATTTTCTTATAATTTTTTTAAATACAATAGAATAATACAATAACAATTGTATATAGAGAAATAAGTTTATTGTACTTGTGAGAGGGTGCACACATGGAAAATTTAAAATTTGAAATGATACTGAACTTTTACCTAAGAAGTGCTCTCTTAAGAAGTTAAGTACTAAATTATATTTATTTTCGTTGTTTTGCAGCAATATATATATATATATATATATATATATATATATATATATATATATATATATATATATATATAATATATATATAATATATATATATATATATATATATATATATAAATATATAACATATATATATATATATATATATATATATATATATATATATAATATATATATAATATATAATGATAAAATAGAATTATTATATATATAAAATATAAATATAATAAAATAAAATACAACAAAAAAGTTATTAAAATTTATTCTTTAGCCAGACCAAAGTTACAAAATTGATTTTGAGTGCTCGTATCTATTATAATATTTATAATCGCTTAATTATTTTATTTTAAAAGAAAATAAGTCAAAATGGAAATCCACCACTTTACGAGCAAAAATCTCTGGATGCAATAAAAAAAATAAAAGGATCGTATGAAATTGTTGATGTACATAAAACCGTAAAAAAATACTGTTGTGAATCAGATTACAGTAATTAATTTCTTAAACATTTTTAGAAATAAGAAAAAATTACCTAATATGTCACGGCCTAATATTTTCGACGTCAAAAGTACAATAGCACTGAATTTTCCATTACTGACATAGAGACAGGGGAGAGACAATTTAACACTTTTATTTATTACAAAAGAAAAGTTGAACATACATATTTATTCATCTACAGTCTTCCGTCTGTGTTTCGTCCAACAGTAAATATTAATGTTAAGAAAAGCAGATTTAATCTGGGGATAATTCTACGAAACAAAAGAAATAATAATAACAATAGAATGTGAATTTAAATTAGAGACCTATTGTATATTATTTTTGCTATTGTCTAACATTATTATGTATTGTGCTCCTTCAGCTTTGTATTGGCCCACAATTACTGTGATAATAAAGCAAAAATATAAGAATGCTAAATATATTCGGTAGTGTCGAATTCTATAACCTCTTTCCTATACATTTTTTTTTATTTTAATTTTTATTTTAACCAACAAGATATTTATTTCTTTAATATCATAACACTTTTTTACGGAATTTCTCTTTATAGATTTGTGTGGTTCTAGTGGAAGAAATACGGATAATTCTTTTGAAATTTGACTGTTTTTGCAAAGATTAAACAGTTTTCAAAAGTAATTAAATCCATTATTAGAAAATATTAATTCATAGAAAAATTGCTAATCTAAGCAATTCTCTTAAACTATACATTTTTTAATGAAACTGATGATCATTATTGACTGTATTTTATTGTTGTTAAAAAATTAAAATAAAATTTAATTTAAATGTCATCAACGGACAAAAATGAATAGCAGAGGTCGAAATAATAGACCCAGCTCCTCCTGTAATGTAGGGTACAGATTAAAAATGTTACCATTTACAGCATTTATTTTGGCAAAAGAAATATAAAAAGAAAAAGATTGCTTCTTCCACATACAACACCCCTACTTCATCAATTACGATTCAATATAATAAATATTTATATATGTGCATTAGGATGACCCTTTTGTATGGAGAAAAAATAAGGTATCGATGTTCCCAGCTCAAATAAAAATTTACTTCATTCTAAGATACCGTTTCACAAAATTTTTGACCTCGCATCATTCTTTTAGCGAGCTGGATCAAAATGAAAAAAGGTTCTTTTTCCGTTTTTGTTCTTATTTTTTTTTTCTTTAATATTACTGCCGAAAGAACAATATAAAAATTTGGTATCGCAAGAAAGGTCTTTTTAATTTCTCCTCATATAAAAACATTTTTATGTAAAGGAAAACATGTTTCTAAAAATTCAAATAAAATTCGAGCAAGTTAAAAATAGAAAAAACCCGTTTTGGTTTTTCTATTGTATTATTTTGATTTATATTGTATTATTTTGGTCTTATTTTTTGAGATATTTATATGTAAAAGATTTAAATGTCTAAATTTTTTGTGAAAAATTGCAAAATTTCGGACAAATTTTAGTTACGTTATTAAATGAGCATGTTAAAGTATTTTCTTGTAATACCAAAATTTTCATATTGTTCCTGTGGCAGAAAGAAATATGAAAACAATTTGAAAAACCCGAAAAAAATACCTTTTCTCATTTTGATCCAGCTCACGAAAGGATAATGCCAGGACGAAAATTTTGAAAAACAGTACCTTAGAATAAAATAAATTTTTATTGATGTGGCAGCATCGATACTATTCATTTTGAGGCTACCCTAATGTACATAAATGAGAACATTATGAACAAACAATAAAAACAATAACATATAATACATGTGTTAATGTTACAATGCAGCGGGAAAAAGATGTAGTAGAGGACCCTTCCTGTATGCCTTATTTTTCAGACTTACTCATTGCTACTTTATAAAATCACTTAAATTTTATACGCATTTCACAGAGAAAAGTTCTCTTTTTCTTCCTTTAAAGACCTGTAAGAAGGTATGCAAAGGAACCAAAAATAAAAATACATATTTTAATTTCCCCGTAAACATGACATTTCGACATTTGAAATCTTAAGTTCTTTCCATATATATAGTACATCTAGAAGTAGTACATATATGTAGTACATCTAGAAAGTAAAAACGAAACAATCATTTAAATTTTTTCTGAAAAAAAAACTATTTCTACTTTTCATTGTGGGCAGAAATCTTTTTGAAAATCCCAAAAAATCTTTTTTTATTTCCCCAGGCCATAAAATATAAATCTTAACATTTTTCCCTTCAATAAAAATATTACAATTTGAATAAAGAATGATATTTTTTTATAAATTCCTTTCAAAAAGAATGGAATTTTATTTAATTAATAGACATATACCAGGTACTGCTTTCATTTATAAAAACTTTATAAAAAAAAAATTTTATACAAATTATTTTAGTAAGGAGCAATAGGATTAATATTAACAGAAGAAGAAATAAAAATATTTATTTATTTATTTATGCATAACAGCTACAGTTATTTTACATCAGCTGGTATTCTTATACTCTAATTAACAAAATTAAATTTAATATACATAATATAGACTACGTAATAAAAATACAATAAATAATAATAAGCATAGAAAACAAATTTAATAAAGAACAATAAGATGAAAAACAATTATTTAGAGAGAGAAAAAAGAATAATAAATAAATTTTAGTGAACAAACAAAGAACAAATTATTTCAAGTAAATATGTAAAAATAATGAATAATAATAATAATAATAGTAATAGTAATAATAATAATAAAATACAAAGAAAATAAAAGACATTCAGGTTCAATAAAATAAATTAATGTATAAAGAATGAAAATTAAATCTGGAGCAGTTAGTAACAATAATTAATCAGGAACATTGTAATATTATAAGCTCTGTTTATATAGATATAGATGATATTGTAGTCAAGAACTCAGGCAATAAAATAATAAAAAATATGACTTCAAGAACGGCGATTATTTTGAATTTTAAACAGGAACATGGCAAACATCAAAGCAACAGGGCTTATTTATAGATGAAGACATTAAGATACAGAATGAAGAAATGGACACAAGAACAAAGTCGGAAACATTTAAGCAATACGACATAATATTCGGTAAAAACATCAGAATTAAGTGAGGAGGCAATAACAAAGTAGAATGTTGAAAATATTCCAGTAAACTCTTTTGGCAACTCTCGCAGATCTCGCATTAAATTTGTTTAATTTTATGAATAGGAACAGAAATTGACAAATAGTTATAAAGTTCATTAAGCATCCAATAAACTGAGTACTTACTGAGTAAATTTAAGATTTTACTCTCAAAAAACTAAACTAAAACTGAACTAAAAAGTTCGCGAACGGAAAATTTTTGTAAATCCAGTAAAATAACAACGACAAAACAAATAAACATAAAACAAGGGCAAAAATCATTAGACTTTTTACCGAAATATATGTATTTTAGTTAATAACAACTACATTTTTCCTTTTGTTGTAACTATACCTTTGCTTCCCGGTTAAGCTAACAGGTATAACTGGAAAAAAAACTACTTATTGTTTACCTGAATAACTAGGTATTTTTGTTCGAATTATCCTCAAATTCATGTAGTTATTTTTAGACACTAGGGGTACTCAAAAATATGTACCTAAACGAAAATAAAAATAAAACAAAAAACAACAAAACTTCGCCGTCAGTGAGATTCGAACTTGGACACAAATTAGCCCTTCGTTTTTAATGACTAACGTCTTTCTCAGTAAAACATCTCACACTTAGTTTCCTAAGCGACAAAATCTCTTTTTAGTATAAAATATATTTTTAGAAAAATCTAACTGTATCAGAATGGGGTTGAACCAACAACGTTGTGGTTTTTAATCCAGCGCTCTAGCCATGTGATTGCAATATGTTAGGGCAATATTTTCTTCAAATTGTTCATTAGGTTTCAAATACTTTACAATTTTTTTATAAAATTTTTATAAAATTTTTGTATAAAAAAATTTTCATTTATATAAAATTTTTTTTCATTCAATAAAAATTTTCATACAATAAATACGTATGTATCCGCACAAGAACTACAAATATAGGAATTGGAAAGGAAATACATCAGAATTTTGGGAGATTGGCAAATTTAAGGTAAGCAGAATGATGATAGATTTTATTGTGTTTATAACTAATTAGGATCATAATTGTATAATTAGACTTCATTTCTATAACAAATTGCAAATCAGAATAACAGAAGAAATTTAAAAGTATATCCATCGATCATAATTGTGCAATATCAAATTCTGCTATTTATGAAAATTCAAGCTAAGTTTTGTCAAAACGCTAACATCAGGAAGTGATTAACTGAAACTACTTCTTCAACTTTTATTTATCTACGTTAACCCTAAACCCTAAAATTAACATCATAATATCCACGCTAAATCTAATCCCAAAATTGCATCTTAAATCTACTTGGTCAACATAAATAACACTTTTCAATCTTAAAGTTAATTCATCTTTCAAAACCTGATATAAACTTCAACCTAATTTTGTTAATTTGAGTTAAATCTACTTTAAATCTTAATTTGAACAAACTTAATTCTATCCATTTTCACTAAATCTAATTCTACAAACATTTAACCTTTACAATTTAATTTTTTATTAGAACAACTTAAATTTAACTTTAACATTACTTAAATTTAATTTACATTTTGTTCTATTAAATTTTAATATAATGTAAAAAATGTAAATACACTTTTACACATATTACACTGTTATACAAAATTCACTGTTTACACTAAATACATACTTACAAAAAAAATTACACTTACACTAACATAAAGTTGTTATAAATATTATAAGGTAAAATGAAAATATAAAAACCAACGTTGCTGAGAAAAATTGTTAAAAGGACAACAGGCCTCCTGCTTCCGCCATAATAATTTGGTAAGCTTTACGTATTTGTTTGATTTTATTATTTTAGAAATTTTCATATTGTTAATTATTTTTATAAACCTTATTTTATTTATAATAACAAAACGTAATCAGATTCCAAAAAAAAAAAAAAATATATATATATATATATATATATATATATATTATTGATATTTATTATATTATATTGATATTTTAATATTAAATAAACAAGATGTTATTTAATTTAGATAATTTTGATTATAATTAATTTCAATATGCCTATTTAATTGCTTTATTTTTACGAACGGTTAATCGGTTATAGTTAGGGAATCATTATAGGGCTATTTAAATTATATTTTATATTCAAATAGATCGGTTGGGAGGGTAAAAGAGAAAGAAGAACTGTCACCATCTTCTTTTGGCAATAAGTCCAATTTAGTTTTATTTTCATTTTTAATTAGTTGGTATTCAGGTCTTTAAAGCTAGCTTTTTTAAATTTAAATGATGGATTCTTAGCCTATGTCTTATGAAGACAAGAACACCATCCCAAACCCTGAGCATGGTCGGAAGAATAGGTAGCATAATTTTCTAAGAGATAGGGCATGAAGCTTGAACCGTAACAAAATATTACTGAGCTATTGAGTACTTGTTTATGCAATATAGAGTAGGCAAGTAATAATGACGACTCATTAACAAGAAACTACTTTAATAAGTAGTTGTAATAGCTGTTTTTTCTTTATTTGTTTACATTTCTTTACTTTTTGTTTTGTTTACTTTTTGCAACCATATGATTTACTGGATTTGCCAAAGAAATAAATGAATAAATAAATAAATAAATGAATAAATAAAACTATTGCAATTTGTGAATATTTACTCAGTTATCATTTTGTCATTTTCTCTCTCAATTTTCCTCTACTGGATTTTGGGTATACGAACGCAAATCCAGTATAAGTTTTCACTGGACAGTACAAATTTTTGGGTAAACGAACGCACCCATTTGTGTCATTTGTGTCAGGAAATTTAATAAAATCGGGTAAGATTATATTTTTCGAAGATAAAAAGACTCCACATAAGTCCAAGTTGAAATTATTTGTTTGCATATGTATGGTTAACAATGATTGTGAGGCTTTCTGATTGCATTTCAATTCAAATTCGTGGAGTTTTTGTATTTACGTGATGATGAACAAGAAACTTCTCTTCATAATTTACACTTATTGCAAATATTTATTTACAACGTAAGTTTTTGGTTTTCTTACTTTTTGCATTTTAGTCTAAAGAATATTTATTCAATAAACTTTTCTTTATAATTTAATGTATCATTCTTACCAAATTTCAGTAAGCGAAGATTTTCATAAAAAACTAATACTACCCAGCAAAAACTTTTTGGTTTTCGGTAGTAAGAACTACTTCTTAAAGTAGTTTCTTGGTAATGAGGCGTCATTATTATTTGCCTACTCTGTGTTACATTAATAAGTACCCAATAGTACAATAGCACAGTAATACTACAATCACGTAGATGAGTTGGCTAGAGCGCCGGATTAACAACCAGAAGGTTGTTGGTTCAACCCCATTCTGAAGCTGTTAGATTTTTATAACAAAATGTCTAAAAAGATATTTTAAACTAAATAGAGTTTTTGTCGCTTAGGCTGCTATGTGCGAGATGGTGAACTGAGTAAGACGTTAGCCAGTAAAAACGAATTGTTAGTTTGTGTCCAAGTTCGAGTCTACTGACGGCAAAATTTTTTTTGTTTTTTTTATTTTTGTTTTCGTTTGGGTACATATTTTTTAGTACACCTAGAGTCAAAAAATAACTACATGAATTTGTGGACAACTCGAACAAAAATAACTAGTTATTGAGGCAAAAAATAAGTAGTTTATTTTTGTTTCCAATTATACCTGCTGGCTTACCAGGAAAGCAATGTTTTTGCTGGGTAATTATATTTGTGGCAAAAAAAATCCTCCCTTCAGCAAGAATAGGTGGACTAGATGGAATTTGACTTGCTAAACAAGAATCTGTTTTCAGTTTTTTTCTATCAGGTTCTGATTTTTTATAGGCATGTCTAATATTTCCCCCCTTAATAAGGCGACTATGTGGGTACATTTCACCATATATCGGGAACGGCTTGTCCAAAAGATAGATGAAAGAAGTCGCCTTTATTACTTTGTTTTATTCTGCTCAAAAGCTTCGGAGTTATTCAGGAATTAGTGTCGAAAAAAAATTTTTCATGAAAAATTTAATAATTTGTTTCCATTAAAAGTTATTTTAAGAAATAAAAATGGCAAAAATGTTCAGTTTCCCTTATCATAAAGTTGGAAATGTTACGAATAAAATAAGCCATGTATCATCAAAATTGATGCAGAAATCTTGGTTTTTTTCGCAATTAAGTGAAAATACCATTATACTACAGATATGTATAGTTTTTATATATACCTACAATTAACTGGAGACACATTCATTACACTGCGCAGCGACAAAAAACCAATAACTCCGATATTTATCGGTGTAAATAATTTAGATCTGATGTACGGATAAAATGCATAATGCTTTATTCACAAACCAAATTTCTTAACAATACCAAAAAGGGATGGTCAGTTAAATGAGGACAAAAAAAATTTATGTTTGCGTTTTATGAGATAAATACGAAATATAGCCGATTTTCCTTACATATAACTAAAGTTTTTTACGGGAAATTCCGTTAAGGGAATTTTGTAAAATTTTTGTTCCCGTAATCGCGGCAACTCATGCGGGAATTTCCGGATTTCTTGTATATGCAAAATGTTTATATTTTCTAACTCATATAGGGCTATTTTAGTATATAATGTGTTTTTAAATTTGTTTCTATTTATTTTATTTGATTTTGTTACGAATTGAAATATCTTAAAGGAAATATCTAAATATGTATATTTGATAGTTTCTGAGTCGCTCATGCATTTTTGTATAATAGATAGAAAATAAAACAAAAATAAAAAATAATTATATTTGTGGGAATATTAAAAAAAATGTTTCTGTATTGTGAGCAAAAATATGTTGAAAAGGACTAGTAAAAAGTAAAATTCGATATTTGAAAAATATATTTATTAAACCTATTTGAAGATTTAATTTGCACGCATGTGAAAATTGTAAGAGAATTCTCCTTAAAATGTCTGAAATCCTCAAACAATATAAATTTTTAAACCACTATTGAAAAGGTAATAAACATTTATTTTATGAGTATTATAATAAAAATTTCCCTAATCTCGAAGAATTCACTCCAAATTTAATATTCTGTGAATTAAAATACTTAAAATATAATTTTTGGCTGATCGTATACTAATAGATCATAATTACTATTACATAATCCATATTTTAAGTATATGAACTATAAAAATATTAACAAATTCCTTATTTCTATTAGCTACAAGAAATGCTGTGGTAGAAGGTAGTAGCAGCTAAATTTTATTTATATTCTATTTATTTTTATTTATGATAATTTATATTTATTTTTGATAATTAGGAGTATACTACCCTATCTGGACTGAACCGCTGAAACTTAGTGCAAAAAAGTCTGGTCAATTAAAGTTCGGGTTTAAAATTTTGTAATGATAGAAGTAACCAACTTTTCTACAGTCCATAAATGTACCAAAAAGATAATGTCATGACCAGTATTTTACACCAAAAATTTGACAATTGTAACGTGGAAATAGTACACTCAATACTACTATTTTCACGTACATATTTCTTAATATATTAATTTACGAAATTACTACCATTTCTTCCTTTTCTTTACTATTTTATTTATGTATTTTTAATTATTTTTCCTTTTCATACTAATATATTGAATATTTTATTAGTAATAGGTAATTACATTGAGCGCCCCTACCGTAAATACTACACACCCACACAAATGTGTAACAACTGCTTTAGTTGTGCAGCTGATATTGCTTGATAGTCAACAAGCAATATAATTCTCATTTAGTTGATACATGACTAAGTATAAGTAAACAAAGTTTGATTACAGTCGGGGCGAATCAAACAAGACAAGAATCCGCCATACAAGTCTCAAAGATTACTTTATAATCGGAGAGCCGACTAGATTTTGCGAAAGTAAAATTTAGTCGTATTTTGCACGCTCAACTTCGGTTGGATCACTAAATAAATTTTACACGAGTGACTTTGGTTGCTTCGTTCTCACGAGTGGCTTTTGGCTGTTCGTTCTCACGAGTGGCTTCTAGCTGTTCGTTCTCACGAATGGCTTCTGGCTGTTCATTCTCACGAGTGGCTTCTAGCTGTTCGTTCTCACGAGTGGCTTCTGCCTGTACGTTCCAAGAGTGTCGAAGCCGAACGTACGACGCCGATCTTAATTCTACTACCGGACCAAGAACCTTCGATTCCCGAAACTACCACCTGAACCAGAAACCGATCTTGCCATAAAACCGAACCAGTTTTGACAGCCGAAGGTGTCGAGGCCGATGCTACTACTGAATTAAGCCTACCATAAGCCGAATAACTGAGCCGAGCCTATTACCAGCCGAACAACCGAGCCGAGCTTTTATAAGCTGAATAACTGAGCCTAGCCTAATATAAGCCGAATAACCGCACCGATCCTAACATAAGCCATAGAGTCAACCGATCCTAATATAAGCCGATCAACCGAACCGATACTATTATAAGTCGAAGTGTCGAAGCCGAACGTACGACACCGATCTTAATTCTACTAATGAACACAGAATCTTCGATCCCCGAAGCTGCCACCTGAACCAGAAACCGATCCTGCCGTAAACCCGAACCAGTTTGACAGCCGAGAGTGTCGAAGCCGAAAGCTCAAAGCCGATTCTACTACCGAACCGATCCTAATATAAGCCGAAGAACCGAATCGATCCTAAGATAAGCCGAACAACCGAACCGAACCAAACATAAGCCATAGAATCAACCGATCCTAATATAAGCCGAAGAACCAAAATAAGCCTTGTTGAAGAAGAGAGAGCCGAAGTAAGCCTAGGTGATGAAGAAACGATTGAAGACCACTATTATCAAGTCGATGGTATCCGAACTGAAGTTATCAAAATTATTCTCTCGTAGTGTCTATATATTTGGTATAGTGTCTATATATTTGTATTCAATAAAGGAAATATTATTCTAACCCTCAGAAATGGTAAATCAAACGTCCGACGACAAAATCCACGTAATACAAAAAACCAATATTCTAAAAAAATGTGGGAAAATTTTAAAAGAATATAAGTATGTTGTAGAAATGTATAGCGTATTTTGCATATAAGAATTTATACAGTATTTTATTTTAAACAATGATTTATGAAAAACATTCAAGTTACGTTAATATGAATTAACAAATAAACCGGCAAGAACGGAAAGATGATTTTTGACATTTCACAACAACAATAATCCAATTTAATAAACGAAATAAGAATTGGAATAAATCCTATTGAATCCCAAAACTTGCAGCTCAGGGAACTATTGAGCATATCTCTTTAAACATGTTATAAAAAATGTTATTTTCTGCAATCAATTTTTAATAAACTAGATAAACATGGGTCATAAACATTTATTCCTTAATTAATACATACCTCACATTTTTGAAAAAAAACTATAGTTTATAAAATTGATAATCACCTTCGTTAAAAATTACCAAAAACTCACATTGAATATTCTTTCAATGAACTTGCGCAAATGCAGAGATGATTTCTTTGCATTTCATTTTTATCTTTACGATTTCACTATATCATCCGGAAATATAAAACATTAAATATAACTTAAAATGCGAAATACCTCCAAAACAGATAATGGCACGCAAAAATGTACTTCAGCAAAATTATAGGATGTTTGTTTAATGTATAAATGTTGTAATATAGTCTTTAACCGCGAGTATTTGAAGTAGCGTACTCGTGATTATCGATAACTTTTAACTGCATGTATAAGACGCCAAGAAGCACAGTTGCACCTTTTTACTTTTTGCAAAAATTATGGCTTTTGAACCAATGCAGATATTTTGAAAATTTAAAATGCGTTTTAAAAAGAACACTGAACTTCACATTGAGTGTCCGCAACAGGTTCTAGGTCTACAGTGGACTCCAAAATTATATGTCTAATGTCAATATTATTTAGTATATATTTTACAACTTTTATATACATTAACATGCCTTAAAAAGTAAGTTTTTGCATATATCTCAAGTATTTGTTAAAACAAACACCTATTTTTAAAATCTTTGCACATAATGAATAAAACAATTAGTTTTTTTTTAACAAAAACACTATTTTTGAGTGATTTTTTAGAATTTGATTAACTGATAATACAGTCGATATCTTTCCTGAATATAAAGTCAATATCTTTCCTGAGTATAAAATATTAAAAAGAGCCCAATCACCCAATAAGGCTAATTAAAGATTTTGTCGAATATGACCTAATTTGTACCGAAATTTTCACTTCAGCCTATATGTTTCAAAATCTCAAAGTATGGATCTAGAAAAGGAAATTCTAATGTAGACACTATTCGGCCAAAAAAAAAAACACAAAAGTTAAAACTTTTGCAATTTTAAAATTCAAAATCGCGGACTCAGGAGTGATGTCGACTTCATTTTTTTATTCATTAAGATCATTCAAAATTGAGACAAATAACTTAAAATCTCTATATTTGAAATCGGATAAGAAACAAAATTTCGGCAAGCTGTTAAAAATTTTCTATGTCAGTGGTATCCCATTTTGAGCCCCAATAGATCTGTTCTTGAGAGACCCATTCCAAACTCAAAATTGTGGACTCCTCTGCTGAGCCTGTGTAAATATTTATGTCAATCCAACCATCCGATTAGAAATTACAGATTTATTTCCAAAATTTTTCTGCATTGCACAGTGGGTCGAATCGAAATTTTTTGAAAATAAATCTGTAACTTCTGATTGGCCGGTTGGATTTTCATGAAATTGGATATAGGCGTAGCAGAGGAATGTACAATGTTATGTTTGGAAGGGGGGCACAGCAATACCCCAGGGGCGAAGCTAAGGGGGCTCAAAGTTAGTTACCTCTGACATAAAAAATTTTTAATCGCTTGCAAAATTTTTGTATCTCGTCCAATTTCATGCGTACATGTCCTATTTAGCTCTTATAGTTTTCGAGTTATTTGCGTTTGAATTTTTAAGCACCATAATTTTGCATGTTCTTGGTCCAGTTTTTTTCATATATATCCTAGTATTTCCGACCGATTTTATTGGTTTTTTCCTTAACCAGTTAAAGACCAGAATTAAGTATTGAATAAAGAAAATTTCGAGTCGATATCTTTACCGAGTCCAAAAATAAATGATTTTGCATTTGAAAATTGCGAAAAAGACTACTTTTTGTGTTTTTTTAGCCGAAAAAGTATCTACACTCTTTTTTGTCTAAAATAAAATTTTCTTTAGCAATATATAATAATTTTGCACTTTTCTGAAAGGGAACTTCACAGAGATGCTTTTAAGATAAAAAGCAAGCTCAATAACTCAATTTGTCATGGTACATACCCTCCCGAATTCGACCCATTTTATATGAAAGTTTTGATTTTAGACCATATTTTCTCAAATCCCAAAGCACAAATCGATAAGCGGAATATATTTTAAGAATCTTCAATATGTTTTTAAAAGCTCTAAAATAAAATCTGCAGGACTTCGAAAAAATGTGGATTCTATAGCCAAAAATGTAAAAAATCCCATTTTTGGGAATTTCGATTAGTTTATTTGGGAATTCAGGAAACCCTACCCCTGATTGAAATTTGGTTAACGTGCTTTTATATATATTAATAAGATCCACATTTTCTGCAAATTTCATTAAGATATCTTAATAAATGAATATGTTATTACAATTAAAAAATTTGTATTTTCTCCAAAAACCTCAAATTGGGCCTTTTGTTTGGTTTATTTCTAAATGGCGAAAAAAATTTAAAAAATATGTATTCCAAATCAAGCTTGTCCTTTAGCATATATAATTTCCGATCTTCTGCAAAAAGATTCAAGTCAATATCATGCCTCATTTCAGAAATAACACTAATTTCTTACCTTATTTCTTACATTATTCGTAGCATTACTATCTTTATGATAAAGGACGAAAAAAATTAAACATTTTTTGCTATTTTTATTTCTTAAAGGAACTTTTAAGGGGAAAAAATTATGCAATTTCGCATGAAAAATACATAAAATAAATTATTTTTTACGACACTAATTTCTGAATAACTCCGAAACAATTGAGCAAATCAAAAATAATGTTAAAAAGACTTAAATACAATTTTCGTCCGCATCTTTTATGTTTCATTTATTTAAATCGTACAATTGGTTCCTGTGTTATGATGGAATATACTCGTGTAATTGTCTTATTAATAGGGAAATATTAGATATGCCCATACAAAAAAGTCAAAACCTGATGGAAGAAAACTGAAAGCAGATTCGTATTCAACACAACAAATTCTACCTAAATAGGTGAATTTTTATTTAAAGGAGGACAAAATATGTTTTTTTCCGACTAGTGTAAATCAATAAATAAAAATGACAAAGGAATAAATTACCAAAAATGTGATTTTAATGGAAAAATATGCAATTCCCTTATAATTTTGACTCATTGGAAAGTGTACTTTTTTAGCGTTTTTGTCTATAAAAAGATCAAATGTCAAATAATTGATACAAAACGGTGCATGTAGGATTAATCACCTTTCAGTACCATCAAATACCCCTTTTAAATGTTCCGGAAAAAACATGCGTTTGCATGAAAATATGTCCACTATTAATATGTATTCTACAATGTGCGATGATAAATTCCGGCAACAAACCAACAGCTCTGTTATTTCTTAGTGTAAATAATTTAAATTTGGTACAGGGATAAAAAATATAAAGCTTTATTCACAAACTAATTTTTTACGTGGTTGAACAACAATCATCTGGTTTCTAATTCGATGCTCTAGCCAACTAGTCCACGTGTTTATTTTATTTTTTACTTAAATAAAAATAAAATAAATTATAAGTATTAATCATTCGGTTGGAAAATAGATTTAAATATTCCATATTTAGTTCTATATTATTTCTATCCTCTAACAGCCCTTTTTCTTTATCTAAGCCCCGATATTCTACTTTCCATTGACTTCGAATGCTAGAGATGAGCGAATCTGACATTGCAAGTAATATGTTAAATAGATCTTCATTTTTAGAATTTCGTTATATTTTTTCTGATATTGTGCACTCTATAAAATGCAATTCCTATTCCTTTTCCGATTGATCTCCAAGTGGTACTAAATGATGCTTAATAACATCTTCTTCATGATAAAGGATTTTGTGAACTGTTGTGGACATATTTCTCCATAGATATTTCGTTGTATATGTATATTCGTGTAGTTTCCTTCGCATAATCACAAATTTTATAGCATCAATTTTAAATTCTGAAATAAGATATATATCAACAATCTGATCCTTGTTTTAGTTGAATTATAATTAACCCATATTTTAGAAATTCGTCCTGGATATGTTTCCCTTTTAAACTTCTGAACTCCTTATTGGTGTCGTGGTTTCTTATTGATTCTGTAGGTTTAAAATCCAAATCATAACTGAATTTTGTATGTGTTCCATGAATCGTATTCTTGTATTCAGCGGTGTTTATCTAAATTCATATGCATTAGTATTATCTAATGATTTGGTTTAAGTGGCTTGGTGTGGTTTGACATATAGTGCAGCTGAAGGAAGCCTTTGTGTCAGTTAAAGCCTTTCCTACTTTTCCATCTGTCATCATTAGCACTAATTGGTAGCTTACTTCAATTGTCTGGCCGTCAATCTCTAATTTGAATGTCTGTAGTGCTGCAATTTGGGCTCTAATATCACTGACTTCTTTCCTTTTTAAATTAAAAAAAATTAATTGGTCTATAGTATTTCGACTTCTGATGGTGTTTGATTTTTTTACACCCTACTGGTCGAAGGCTCCGAGTCTTCCAAATTCTTTATCAATCATAATGGTATAAATAACATCATGAATATATTTGTGTCTGAAGTATTTTCACATACATATTGCTTGTTTTTTTTTTTTTTGTCCAGAAGAAACATCACAGCCCCATTTGCAAAAGGGAGTTAACTGGCAGTTTCCATGTTTCTTCAAATAATTTCCTTTAAATGGTAGTAGCAAGAGTTGAGCTGCATGATTAAGTAGATCTTGAAGTTGTACCTCTGCCGTAATAGTGTTCCTTGGCGGATAATAGTCTTAGCAACAGTTGTATGATGGATAGAGATTTGAGCCTTTTAAATCGCACGCAATCTGAGCTGAGTATATTGCTGTTTTTTCAACTTAAAGTTTAAAAGTAATGCTAATACCTCTTCATTTAAGAACTGTTTTTCATTGCTTGGCATTGAAATATTTTTAAGAATCCGTGTTGTTCCCACTGGACTAGTGTTAAAAACTTTTTGAATGATATCAACTTTTGTGAGTTGTTTCGGTGATCGAAATTTATATAGTGAAGCTTCTTGAACATTTTCACATCCGATTTCTTTTAGATCTGTCGCTACAGCTGTCGTTTGATTTTGGTTTGTACTTTCTACCTGGATAGCAAGTTCGCCTTTTAACTAGTTTTCAAAGCTGGTGTAAAATCTTTGTTTGCTCCATTTAACTTTTTTGTAGCGCGATGTTAAGTTTTTGATGAAATCATTTATTTTATATTCCAAGTCCAATTGTATTTCGACAATGCTTTTCTTTGAACGTAACTTATAACTCTTCGGATAATTCTTTATAGCTGAAGCTCTCCATGTTTTATAAAGATTGTAAAATTTGATTGCTATTACTTAGATATATTATAGCAACTGAGCTTATATTCGAATACCACTGGCTTTAATTCTTTTGTTACATTACGTTATCCTATGTTCCTTGGTAGCATAAATATGTACAATAAAAAAGTGCTAAAAAACTAAAAAGTTAAAAATAGGTAAAATACACAAAAAAATCAGTAATAAAAAAATAATTATATAATCTACTTGAGATACGTATCACAACTTAGGGCTTGATGTATTTATATTTTAGTCATATGAACAGGTAAAATAAAAATAGAAAAAAAAATTGGGAGTAATTTCATTCAAATGAAAAAAGTGTTCTGCAGACGAGTCCAGACAGGAACAAAAATATATATGGTGTTAAAGAGGACACTTTCACCTTTCTTCTGGTAGAAAAATTTGTTGACCCTCAAAAGTTCAATTCCAATAAAATTCAAATTTGACTAAAATATAGTACCTAAGGAAACATTTAATAATACAGCAGTTATAAACGGTACAATGATACATCATACCATTTCTTAAAGACTACCAACATTACAAAAAAAAAAAAAAAAATGCTGCCAATTATCGATAATAGTTTGCAAGCAATGATAATTTACCTCTCATTAAATTTACAAAATCACATTTAACAGCATGCTAAGCCCACAACAACCACCTTAGCTTCAATACCTTTAATGACATTAAAATTTTAGAAATCGGTATTAACAAAAAAATTGGACTTTTGGCCAATGAAATTAATATCTGAGCCATAGTGCGGAGCAAAATTACCCAATTTCGATCCGAAATTACAAACGAAATCCAGACAGTTCATACTTCTTAAATAACATTTGTTGTAATTTCGTGAACAGCTGATACTACTTGTTTACATCAATTTGATTTTATAAAATCGCTTCATTTATATTTATTTGTAACAAAATAATTTTTAAATTTGTTTGTATATTTGAAAAAAGCTGTCATCTCACTATTGGAATATATTGTATACAATTGAAAAAATGTGTTTTTTCAACCATGTTCAGAGTTGAACGGAGATGGGCACCGTAATTTCAATGTAATGTAAATGTAAAATTTCTACATGATTTCGGCCGAAATGACGAAAATACGTAATTTCGAGCAGGTCTGAATGCCACATTACCTGAATTATATTAAGGTTTTACTTTTCTGTTGAATATAATTAAAAAAAATATATTTTTGATATACAAATTGGTAGTTTTAAGTACATATTTTTCGTTTCATGCTGTATTTGATAAGCGCACATTTTCGATATTTTACGCATGAAAGTATCAGCTTGATACTTTACATTATTTTTCAACCATTTTCAGACCTAACTTACGGGAAATGAAATTGAATAAATAGTTAAATTATGCAACTACAGTCAATAGAATATATTTTTATTTTTTAATAAGAAAGTGTTAATTCCTTTAAAAAAATACTTTTCACTTATGTAAGTATTTGGCGAAATAGAAAACTATGAAGAATATACCATGTATACCATTTTATAAACAAATATTATTCTTATCCTTTTAACGACAAGATTAAAAGGGTTTTCGGTAAATAATGTGCTTTCTTTGGACATTTTAGGATATTTTGCACAGAAAATACTGAGAATTCTTAACCCCAGGTCTACAACTGATATTAACGCTGATATAATATGTGATTGACGCCGGCAGAAGAGATTAACCATTTTGTTTATTTTATGTTAAATGTTAAATCTTAAATAAGGGGTACACGTATTCTAATATATCTTATAAGATATGATTATTTTCAATCAATTTAATTAAGAAATTCGTACTTTAATCTTATAAAATAGTTGTGTAGAGAAATTTCATCATAAAAGTCTCATAATACATCTTATAATACTAATATTTGAATCTACACGTGAGATAATTCTCTGAGAGAGCGAATTTGACAATCTCTGACAGAAAAATCTTAAATATTCTGTTACGTGTAGATTGGCTGCAACAATTACTTATATTTAGCATAAAAAATAAAAATCGCTAAAATTAAAATAAAAACACTCTCAAAATAATTTGAGTGCGAAATTATTCATTTAAGAATGTCGAAAAATTCTTAATATTATTTCTTTAAGCCTACTTTGGATGGAATTAATCCCAATTTTTTCTTGTTGATAAAAATCCCGGCTTAATTTTAAATAGGATTACAGAATAATCAGATCACATAAAATGTACTTGATTTAAGAAATGTAGATGTTCAATTAATCCCGATAATAAAAATATTGAATTGCGAATTATAAGCTTTTTTAAGCTCAATTCCGTACTTAAATTGCACCACAAAACGCTTGTTTCTAAAATTTTTATACTTATTTTATATACATATAAACCTAAATTGGAATAAAAAAGTTTTTCTTTTAAAATTTATTGTTAAATTATAATTATAAATATGTTTTCCTTTGGAATCGCTCTTCAATTAAGTTTCAATTTTGGAGTCGACCGAAATGATGTCCTCATCTGTCTTCAAATTTGAACATTATTTCGCGCAGAAGTTTGGTGTACTGATTTGGTTCCGTTCCATATAAATGTGTGTATTTTACTGTAGCTGTCAGTTTCAGTTGCAGCAAAAGTATGGTATGTGATTGGGCCTTTAAAATTTTCATACTTAATTCCAGTATTTCATTTCGCTTAGCACAAATTACTCAATTGATTTTTAAGCCAATCCCGTTTTGTATTTGTTTTAAGTATACCTCAGTATGAATCGTAATTACGTTTTAAAGTACGATTTTTGCCAAAAAAAAAAAAAAATTGATTTTATGATGCAAATTTTCTTTCTGAGTGTTTAAGTAAATAAATGTATATTTTAATTATTGAAAAATATTTTTAGTAATAATATTTGTATTTGTGGTCTTCCTAAAAATATTAAACAATTTTTGCAACAAAACTATATGAGTTTATTTTTTCTTTCTTTTTCATTTGATAAAGAAAATAGTATGCATTTTATTGTGTGACGAAATCGTTTATGAATATATAGAACTGTTTAAAAATTAGTAAAGTCTGAATTTATAGAATGTTTAACCTTAAACCGCGATAACTTTTGCGACCACAGTCAAAATTAGTCACGTGTTTTATTAGATTCCATAGCATTTTAAAAATGAAAAGAAGAGATATTCAAATATAAAAGGATTTGTACTTTTGCCATATGCATGTAGATTTTTCATGTATAAAAAAAATCATGAATGAATTGAAATTCAATGACACGATGAGAAATGTTGATATTGTATCACAATGGGGCAACATCAAAATAATTAGGAAGTATATTTGCATATTCATCGGCTTCTCACAGTTACAAAAAAAGTCCACACTATCGTAACAGAGGATTATAGTTAATGTTTTGAAGGCGGATACTCTCTGGATCAATGTTTATTGAAATTTTAACTTGGTAGCGAAATCATGTTTTTAATAATCTAAACAAGAACTTTAAGAAAATAAAAATGTCCTTAAAATAGAATTAGACACATAAAATTTGTAATCGTTTAAAAAATTAGTATGTTAGAGGTGAGATACTCCTTCAAAACTGTAGGCCTCTTTACTTTACCGTAAATGTAAATGAAATATACGTTGATGACTACTTCTTTTTTTGGGCTCTAAAAATTAAAATGGTGTAGCTGCTAGGCTAACAAAACGCCAGGGTATTAATTCAAAAGAAGCGTCCTCCGCAAAACTTCCACTCGATCTACACCTTCGTGCAGAAAGCTAAAGTTGTTGAATTCGGCTCGCTGAGGTTAATGGTCTTTACCAATATCAATCTCAGTTTTATGTGGTACTGCACCAAATCCAATCTTATAAAAGTTAGGTTATAAACCGTTGAATTCAAAAAGATAAAAACTAAGAAAATCTATGTTATTATCAATTATTTATTGTTAAACATAATTTTAATATTTCAATTGTTTTGATCCACCTCTAAATTTGTTTCAATCAGTCTAAAAACTTTGTATTTAATAATTTATGGGCTATTCGAATATTTCTAGGGGGTGAGACAGGGAATTAAAATAAACTTTTCTATGTACATATAAAAGCGACCACCCTAACGCACAAACACATACGAACTTTCGTGTATGGAAATATCTTTTACTGTTCATTTTATAATAATCCGCGAGCATTTCTCTAACAAAACCTACCAGAACGATTATCGTAGGCGTTTCGAGAATGAACTCGTGAGCTTATCTGTCATTCAGTTTGTGGCAGCAAATCGATCAATATCCAAGGTTCGCTTATGATATCTGTATCGAATCTTTAGCGATATGGTTAGCGAAACGAGAAAATGTTCGTTAGAGATTAGTTTTTGATATCGAAAATTGTTCGATATCGATATTGCTAACGAATCGTTGGCAATAGTTGGAAAGCGACAGTTTTCTATTTTGTTTCATTTTCATTTTGTTCAAAGTTAAAAATTAAAAGATGATCTCATTTTTAAAGTCATGTTTTATCATAAAATTAACGCAATATATCAAAAAATAGAATAAACTTAAATTATATTTTAAACAAAATTAAGAATAAAATGAATAAAAGCTTTTTATAAAAGAGTTTTTTTTTAACAATGGTTTTTAATTTCCCGACATCTTTCAACTCACGGGAATCGGGATTTTATTTAAGACATTCCCGGGTATTCGGAAAAAATACAATATTATATAAGAAGCATTAAAACTAAATAAAAAAGCTATATTTTACATTTCCACACAAATAAATTCCCTTTGAAATAAAAATACATGTTTTGAAATGACTTTTTTTTAATATAAAGAAATAGTTTTTTATAAATGTTTCTGTTGTGTATTAAATAAAATATACATTTATACCCGTACTCATAAACAAATTTAAAATTTAAAAATTTAAAATATATTTTGGAGAAAAAATGTTTATGGAAAATTTATTTTAAAGGGCATTTAAATTTTTTTTTTTTTTTTTTGAATACGGGTGTTAATATTTTCAAAATGCTTATTTGAAAATTCACATATTCATACCTACAAAATCTATTTTTAAAAAACTAGAAATATTTTACTATTTATGTATCATCATTGACAATAAAAACTTAAAGAATCATGGATATCCTTCATCACAACCACAGTACATTAAAAAAGAAACAAACATAAATAAGCATGTCTTCGTGACAAATTTTTTTTTAAAATATAACTTGGACCCCGGTCGATTTCTCCAAAACATAAAACTAGAACTTTTTTAGTTTTAAGTATAGAAAATTAATGTGTAAAAATTGTTGAGGGTGAAAGGTCAAAATAAAAATAAATCTTTCATCTTATATTGGCGAGGTTTTCTAAGTTTTGTGTTCTCATAGCAGTGGCTCTAAACATAGAGAATTTTCAAATATTTAAGTAGTTTTGGCATTTCAGTATCTCATAATTCGGAAAATTTTTTCTGGTATTTTAATAAACTCTTTAGAGTTAATCACATCAAACTAAGTGCTAACCAATGTAATCATCTAAACGTATATTAGCTTGAATATTTTCAAGCTAATATACGTTTAAAAAAAATCCCGCGAACCGGAAAGCGAAAAGTTCTTAAAATTCCCGGGAATTCTCGGGGTAAAAACCCTAGTTACGTTTAGATTTGTGAGTATCAGTATACACATAGCTCTTATAAGGAAAACGTGTCTCCTGATTCGTTATATTTACGGTAGAGTAATGGAGCCTTAACGGAATCTTTAAATTCAAATTCTCCTTTGCTACAGTAATGTGAACTTCTATGTGCAAATCGAACCAGCCGATTAGCATTAATTCTGTACCACTGTGCAATATTTTACATGTTTCTATATTTAGATTTTTGTTCAAATTCCCATTTACAGTCTAAAGAAATTAAGAGTGTATAGAACTCACACTGACTCATTTGACTTTCTTGATCCATCAGTAATTACTTCCTCTTAAAAAACGCACAACAGCTAGTTTTGTGACAGTGAAAATAATAAGTAGGTTGGGACAGCTATCAAAACTGCTGGGTATTATTGTCACCGTTTGTGAAGGCTATGTGTGTGCAACAAACACATAGCCTTCATTATTGTTTTAATAACAAGAATAGCTGCAACAACTACAGCAATATAAAGAACACTCATTGATATCTATTTATGAAAAATTATTTTAAGACTTTCATTCATAATTTTTAAATATCTGAATCACAAATTTATTACTTTATTTAACTTATAAACTGTACATGCATGTATGTACATTAGAGTGTCCCGTTGAAAAAAAATTGTAGGAAGATCACTCAAACAATGCGTATTGATGAGCTGAATACAGGAAAAATAATAACTGGCCTATTACATTTTGCCAAAAAAGACTTTTGACTTTTCTCCGAAATAGGTGTCAAAAAATTCGTAATTTTGAGATTGTATTATTAATAGTAACTACAAAGACGTCTTAGTAAAAACTCGCAAAATTATTTAAATTTTTAAAAGGAGCAAAACAAAAAATTCTATACTTCATAAATTAACAAATAAATGAAACTTTTAAAAAAGTCAGTAAAAATGGCATTAATTGAATTGGATTTAGCAGAACTTTGAAATGAAAACAGATGAAATGAATCGTGTTTTAAAGTCAATTAAACTGCCGTAGAAGTATGTTTAGGCGCAATATAAATTTATTAGCTGCTGATGCTATTGTGTTTACATTATGTATTGAAATATGTTTCAGGCTTTACACGCAAGGGTTGATGAAAAGAGGGACAAAAAACTGTACATTTTAATTAATTACTTAAAAGATCCCGATTTTCTTAACAAATCCTACGACATCAATCTCTTCCAACAATATAATATATTCTTTGATGTGATATGCAGAAAATCTCTCTGAGCGCCTTTTTGGAAAATCATAAATTGAAAAAGTTGACGTCAATGAATGTGCTGGCCTAAATGAAAAAAAAACTTTTAAACGAACATTAAAAGTTGCAATTGAAAAGATATTCCCAAAAGTACAAAAAAACAACTCATTAAAAAAAGAATTAATTATATATATATTGACAATTCAGCACACATCTGCTGAAAGTGAAAGGTTTTTATTTTCCACGACACGAAATTTTATAAGTAAAATAAGAAATTGGTTATCAGAAGAAACAATCAATGCTTTAACTATATTAAAGACTCATTTTTACAAAATAAGTAAATCCATTAATTTTATTTTATTATTTATATTATATACCGGTTTTTATAGAATGAATTATTTATTGTTATTTTTTTAAATAAACTGTTTTCATAATAAGAAATACAATACTTGCTCTTTTTATTTGAAGCGGGATCCCGGGATCCGCGGAAATGTGTTGTCTTTTCTCGCTTTCTCGAGAATGGAAAAAGTCCGGGAAAAAACTCTAATTAATACACATCGTTTGAACGGTCTTCCTACATCAGAATCTCTAAAAAGCAGTTTCTAGGGACAGATTGCAGATAGGAAATAGATTTAAAAATCATGGGTCTCATACAAAAAAAAGTCCGAAATGGGTATCAAAAATATTTTCGATATTTATTATTTAGCAAGCTAAAATTACGATTTTTTACACTCATTTCGGAAGAAAACTACAAAATTTTGGGCAAAATTTGCTAAGCCTGTGATTTTCAATCGCTAATAGTGAACTGAAGATGTTTTTTTTTAATGTTTTTATTATTTCTCCTGCATTTAGCTCATCAATACGCATAATTTTAGTGTTGTTCTTACACATTTTTTTTTTTTTCAACGGGACACTCTAATGTACATGTGTGCCATTCATATAGGAGGTTCACACTAAGGGACACGAAGAAGCGACAATCTTTGTATTTTCTTTTGGTGCCCTTTTGTAATTTCGTTCGTGTTCAAATTTTGCAAGTTTGTTTGCAACTGGCAGGGGACAATTTAACGGTTTATGTATTTTTATTGTATAAACAACATTCAGAAGTACACTCAGTCGTATAAATATTAATGCGGATTTATTGCATAAATACAGTAAAAGCCAACATTATAATTAAAATTTTTAAGAATTTATACAGAATATATAACAGCCCTATAATAAATGTAGATAAACTCCCAGCAAAAACTTTTTGGTTTTCGGTAATGACAACTACTTATTAAAGTAGTTTCTTGGTAATGAGGGGTCATTATTTTTTGCCTACTCTGTATTACATTAATAAGTACTCAATAGTATAATAGCACAGTAATATTGCAATCACGTGGATGAGTTGGCTAGAGCGCCGGATTAACAACCAGAAGGTTGTTGGTTCAACCCCATTCTGAAGCTGTCAGTTTTTTATAAAAAAATGTCTAAAAAGATATTTTAAACTAAAAAGAGTTTTTGTCGCTTAGGAAGTTGTGTGCGAGATGGTGTACTGAGTAAGACGTTCGAGTCTCACTGACGGCAAAATTTTTTTATTTTTTTTTTTATCTTTTGCTTTTGTTTAGGTACATATTTTTGAGTACCCCTAGAGTCAAAAAATAACTACATGAATTTGGGGACAACTCGAACAAAAATAACTAGTTATTAGGCAAAAAATAAGTAGTTTATTTTTGTTTCCAATTATGCTAGCTTACCAGGAAAGCAAAGTTTTTGCTGGGCTCAAAAGCTTTTTTTTAACCAAAATGAAAGGTTAAAATTATAAAAGAATACTGATAATTGTTTTTAATTTAATCGTGGTATTTTTCTATTTAATAAATATAAAGCATACATACAACAATATTTATCTGACCGACAGTGTTGCCAATTTATAGTTTTTGGAGCTAAATCTAGCCTTTTTATTTTGCTTTTAACCTCGAAATACTAAAATTTTATTATTTCTACAACGAAGAAAATAGTTTCTAAAAGCTCCATTACTCTACCGTAAATGTAAAAATGTAAATGTAAACGGAACGTAAGTTGACGGTTACTTAAAAAACGTAAATGTTGTTGTTTTGTACACATCAACATCAGTGATGTCAATTAAACATATTTCGAGTAAGTATCATGCAGTTTGAAAATCGCTGGATTTATTGGTTTTCATTTCAGCGATTTGTATACAAAACAAAACTTGTTCTTTTATAACACAAATTTTTAATCTTAAGTTATTGCCTCAACTCTACGCTTTATTTAAATTAATTTAACAATTGTTTTTAGTGAAGTAAACTGTAAAACAAATTGTCCATTGCAGCGATTTTTTACATAGATTTAGTGTATTGAAATAAAAAGTTATCAACGCCGTTGTTACAGCTGTCATGTAAAGACGTAGGAGTGATCTAATTTGATTAGGTTACTATGTTACATTTATGTTTGTGAGTACCCATACACACATAACTCTCTTAAGCAAAACGTGTCAGCTGATTCTTTACACTTATATTTACGGTAGAATAATAATGGAGCTTTTATTTGCTACTACTAATTTGATTTTTACAGAATCATCCATTTAAGTATTTTATTAGTAATTATAAAATTTGTGGAGTCTTTTGCTGCATTTACTCCTATCGGACGTGTCCCCAGGTGGCGGATAAGGGGGATCGGTTTTAGGACACATGATTTTTACATTCCGATCCTAGCGTTGCTTAGAGTCTCTCGCGGACCAAATAAATGCAGAGCACCTGAATGATTAGTTAGTGCCTACATAAACTAACAGCTCCCCTCCAACACCTATGACACCGGGTTGGTTATAGACTCCAGACTAATCCGCGCACGCCGTCACTGCGCGAGATGGTTCTCCATTTTACTGGCATACTCGTGGGACGTAATTGATTTTTTCAACAAAAACTCCATTCGGACAGAAGACGAATGGTCGCAGGGTGACAAAACAGACACGCACAACGATTTAATGATGAGGGGGGGTCTAACGAGACATTCTAGATCAGGAAAGTCAGTTGTTGGGCCACTATCAGAAATGAGTGAGGTTCTGGGTATCTCGATCGATTCCTTTGATGGGACCAGTGCAATACAGAAACTCGGGGATCTTTCTCTTGGATGTGAAGATGAGCACGAGATCATTGTCATCTCAACTCGCTCTCAGAGTCAAGAGAGGAACCGAAGCGTCGAGGCGGGGTCTGAGTGGGGGATGTTTCGATTGGCTAAGGATGTCATGACGTCTAGTGGCAGTTTAGTCCGGCAAGACGAGGTAATGCGAGATGCGACAACCGATGTCACAAACCGAACTAAAGAAGAGAAAGCCAGAAGTGGCGCAAGAGCTTCTCTTATCTATCTGCACAAGATAGCTAAGAGGGGCTCAACGTCACTTGCAGGCAAGGATAAGTACTTTATAAGAAAGCACAGGAGGAACGTTAAAAGATTCGAACGGATCTACGGGAATGTCTGATGCTGAAGGATTGGGTGAGAATGTGGACAGCACTCCAGAGGTGGCATATGAGAGCATAAGAGGAAAGTCAACATCCTCAAAGATCCCTGCAGGAGCGGGAAATACTGGTAGCGGCGAACCATCGAAACCTGCAACCATTCTGGTGTGGCTGTTCATGCATCAGCCAGCAAAACTGACAATTCGCAAAAGATTGTTAAGGATGCTAGGTATGGATATGATCAGCCATCAAGAAGCCAGTAAGTCAGAGGCCGACTAGCTCTACCATTGGAAACCATAAGGGCACCACTAGTGGGGTGGCTAAGATCTATGGCATGCGGTCTTCTTTTTCGAGCGCTGTCTAAGGGGACCCTTAGAAGAAAGGGTGTCATTAAAAGGGCAAGGTCTGGGGATGACCTCAATAACCAAGAAGGATGCTCGCATACCTTCCAGCTCCGCTAAGGGTCCCCACAAGGAGGTTATTAAAAGAGTTGTGTCAGGAAACGAACAGCCCTCAACATCAGAAAAGGCGAAAGAATCAGTGCTGCAGAACTATGTTTAAGCTGCTGTCATTGACAAAGTTGATCCAGATGTGAGGATCAGCGTTGAGAAAAGGCGACAGATTGAACATAAGCTCATTGAAGACATTGCTCTCATAAAAGGAATGCCGGACGAAGTATCCTTCAAAGGTGCGGACATTATGAAGGAAGTTAAAACTATCAACTGCGGTAATAAGAAATCTTTTGAATTTCTTAAAAGCGCAGTTGCATAGTGCAATTCTCTTTATACGAGGGCGAAGCTTTAGGTGATACTGGCGTCTGAGTTGCCCCTGCGTTCAATAGTGACGGCATGATTTCCTCCACGTATTCCAGAGGTTGAAACCATTCAAACAGTATTTGAGAATCAGAATGTAGGTCTTGTTACAGGTCAATGGAGAATTGTGAACACCATGACCTGTAAAGAGAACCATGGCAGAGACTTCAGATTTTCAGTGGATCAGGAGTCTCTAAAAAAGCTGGAGTCACTGAAGGGAGTTGTTAATTTTGTTTTTGGGGTTATTAGGTTTACGTATGCTAGATCTGGTAAAACCAAAGAGGCTGTCAGTGGTGCAAATTAACTTGCATTACTGTGAAGTCTCAACCCAATTTACAAAGCGCCTCATTGACTCCAAAGTGGACGTGGCCCTTATCCAACAACCCTGGTTCAACAATACCAGGGTATGTGGTTTATGGGCTACGGGTATAACCTGTTCACACCGTCCACATTGCAAAAGGTACGGACATGTATATTAGCTAGGAATGATCTGAATATTAATCTTAATCATTCCTTTAGCAACGGGACCTTACAGCTGTGTAAATTCAATTTCTGTGAATCCCTGGACTCGGTTAACGAGCTGTCTAGATTTAGACTGGTACTATCCAAGGACTCTGTGGCACCTGTATATATGCAACATGCGGATAACTCGTGGGCGGAGTCTAGCTTAAAGTCCCTCAGCTGTAAGGATGTAGAATTTGATGGGAGGACAGGTAGTGTCAGTGATAACCTACAGTACGGAACAGAAGAATGTGATATCGATGCGGTAGAGGAGATGATCACTGGAGACAAGATAAACTCGGGCGGTAAACTCGTTTGGGCCATACAAGTCACCGGGCATTTTTCCGGCCATGTTACAGAATGTCAATGACAGGGTCATCTCACTACTAGTGGAGATATTTAGGGAATGTGTTAAAGTGAGATATATTCCCTGGGGGTAGTAAGGGTCATTTTCATACCCAAAGCGGGTAGGACGACTCACTCAAAGGCCAAGGACTTTAGACCGATCAGCCTATCGTCTTTTCTACTCAAGAAAATAGAAAGACTGATCGGTCTATACCTAAGGAGGAGAATGGCAACTCAGGTAATCAGCGACGCTCAACACGCCTATTTTGATGGTAAGTCTGTTGGGAGTGCTCTGCATGATGTGGTGAGTTTCATTGAGCGGGGTCTGCTGGCAGCGTAACTCGATATAGAACGGGCCTTTAACAACATTATACTAGAGGCGATTCAGGAATTCCTAATCGAGCGGATCACCCTGATGCTGAGCAGCAGGGTTATCAACTCTTGCAAAGGGGACACCTGCATAAGGGAGCTCGTGACAAGGGGCATACCTTGCGCCATTATTGTGGCTTTTGGCAGATTCGCAACATCTTCTGGGCATTAGTCGTGGGAATCTAAGGTTCATTGTTGGTGTGGTTACTGGTCACTTCGCAATAGGGAATATGACCAGTAAGTGGGACACTGGCACATCAGACTATTGTAGCATGTGCGATGATGTTTAGGAGCTAGAAACAGTAGAGCACATACTCTGTCATTGTGTAAGGCTTCAGCGCAATTGACTGAAGTAGTTTGGGAGCCATATTCTACAAGAACTGGAGGAGGTTACGGGTAATTTTAAAAGTATAAATATTTCTTAAATGGATACATCAAATCTAGGTATAAGACTATACTTGTAAAAAATAAATATTACAAATTTCTCTTTTAAATGTCTTTTATAATTCTTTGAAAAATACCCAAAACGTAGGATATTTTAGATGTATGTATGATGAACTTCAATGCGTTATTGAATCATATTGGGTAAAAAGTTCATATGGCGATAAAGTATTCTATATACATTTTTCCAATATTTGCCTAAACGAAAAATATTTATATTAAAATAGAAAAACATTATATAAAATAGAAAAACACAATATATATCACTATCAGAGGAAACTCAACAAGTTCGATATGAAAGCTGCGTTCGCTTACCCAAAAATTTTTATTGTCCAGTAAAAACCTCAAACCCGAATCCAATAAAGAGAGCCAAAATTGAGAGAGTAAAATAACAGTTTATGAACTGAGTGTTTACAAATTCTACTGTTTTTTTTTTGCTTTAAATCCAGTACGAAAAGGGATGTGTTAAAAAAAATAGATAAATAAAATTGTGCATTAAAATTTAACTAAAATTACATTAAGAAACAATATTGTTACGTTTTTACCTTTTAAAAACGGTCGTTTATTTCCTTTAAATAAACTTGTACTTTGATTGCAAAAATAACAGCAGTTTAGTAGTTTAAAAATTGTAACGACTCTTTATTTTATTTAAAAATGTACAACAACACAGTTTATAAGTTACTTTGTGTTTAAATACACACACAGACTTAAATTACACGCTTTATACAGCACACTTTAATAATGTACAAGATTATACAGCCAAGGCAGCTAATATGTCTTTACTTAACGACGCTTCCAACCAGACTGACTCAATGGTGTTCTCACGGCCAATTTATATACACTGTATTGCCTACTAGATGTTTCTTGAGAGCTCTATTTCTTTCTACAATGTTAACGGACAATCTAGAGTTTTTGTAGGTAATGCCATTAGCATAAACACTTAGTGCTGCCAAACTAGCTTTTGATGATAGTGCCAGCACATAAACACTTAGTGCTGCCAAGCTAGCTTTTGATGATAGTGCCAGCAGCATAAGCACTTAGTGCTGCCACACTTAAAAACAATGGTGAAAGCTTTTTATTCAATGTTGTATGTTTAGAACTATGTTAATAATTTTACAGCTATGTTAACTGCAGTTAACATAAACGGAAATGTCTGGAAGCATTGAGAAAGATTTAAACCGGCCGTTAAAACCGTTATATTTGAATTCAAGTACAATATCGTAACACTGCCCCCCGCTTAAGCCTGTTCGTCCCGAATAGGCACGAATTCACTTTTCCCATAGGCAGCTAGTCGTTCTAGATGTACAACCTTCATTTTAGATCTCGGGCTCTTTTCTTTCTGTATTCTGTACACCACGTCGTTTAATTTCTTAATCACTTTGTATGGTCCATCCCAATGGGTTTGTAGTTTGGGAGACAGTCCTTTCTTACGTTGTGGGTTATACAACAGTACAAGCTGGCCTTCGTTAAATCCTTCAGAATTCGCTGCTCTATCGTATCTGGCTTTCATTTTATCGCTGGTCATTTTTATTCGTCCGCGTACGAATTCATGTAGTTCGTTCAGGTCATCTTGCTCTTGGGAAGTGTTTTCCCTATTTGTTGATGAGGGCTTAATACCGAATTCTAAATCACCAGGCAACTTGAGTTCTGTCCCGAAGACAATTTTTGCAGGTGTTCGAGAGGTTGAGTCATGAACAGCTGATCTGTATGCCAATAGAAATTTCGGTATGTGTTCATCCCAGTCCTTCTGATGTGCACTGACCACTTTTCTTAAATATTCCTCCAGAGTGCGATTGAATCTTTCGACCATGCCATCAGATTGAGGATGCAGTGGCGTTGTTCTGGTTTTTCTTATTCCGTATAAATCGCACATTTCCTTGAATACGGCAGATTCAAAATTTCTACCCTGATCAGAATGCAACTCCAGTGGAACACCATAGCGGCACACCCAGTTGTTCACAAATACACTTATAACCGTTTTAGCTTCTTGATCAGGTATGGCATATACCTCTGGCCATTTGCTGAAATAATCCATAACCACTAGAACGTAACGATTTCCGGCATCACTGACGGGAAAAGGGCCTGCTACATCCATTGCAATCCGCTCGAATGGAGCGCCTGAGTTATACTGCTGAAGTTGTCCACGACTTCTTCTTGCTGGGCCCTTCGCTGCTATGCACTGTGAACAATTGGCTACCCAATCGGCTACTGCTTGCTGACAACCCACCCAATAAAAACGTTGTTTTAACTTTTCTAAGGTTTTTGTCACACCAAGATGGCCACCACTGGGACCGTCATGGAACTCTTTCATTACTTCGTTTATTTTAGAGGATGGTACTACAATTAGATTTGTCACTGTTTTACCGTCAGCACTTTCCCATATGCGGTATAAGCAGCCATTTAACAACTGTAGACTATTCCATAGGGCCCAATATGATTTCATTAATGGACTTTCTGCGGATATTTCATTGCGGGCTGGCCTTCTACCTTCTTCTTTTGCCGATATTATTTTTGCCAGTATGGGGTCATTTCTTTGCGCTTCAGACCAATCATCACTGGACTCTATATGCATTAGTCGAACATCGATGATACATTCTTTTTCCTCGATTTTTGTACAATGCTTACATTCCACGTTGCAGGGCCGTCTTGACAGCGCGTCCGCGTTGCCGTGTTTCAAACCCTTCCGGTGCTCGATGCTAAAATCATAGCTCTGAAGCCGCTCTATCCAACGAGCCAGTTGTCCTTCAGGTTGTTTAAATTGCAGCAACCACCTGAGGGCAGAATGATCGGTTCTCAGTCGGAAGTGTTGGCCATACAAATATTTGTGGTAATGCTTCACACACTCTAATACTGCCAAAAGTTCTCGTCGCGTTACGCAGTAGTTTCTTTCAGGCTTCGAAAGCGTTCGGCTGAAGTATCCAATGACCCTTTCAGTGCCACCGACTACTTGTGAAAGTACACCGCCTATTCCGTATCCGCTCGCATCGCTATCTACCACAAATGTTTCTCCAGGTATAGGATATGACAAAATTGGTGCCGTACATAACAGGTCCTTGAGCTTCTGGAATGCTAGTTCTTGTGCTTCACACCATTGGAATGATTGTGACTTCTTAGTCAGCTCATGTAAGCTTGCGGCTACATTGGCGAAATTCGGGACAAATCGTCTGTAATATGTGCAAAGGCCAATAAAACTACGCAATTCGTGGAGATTTCTCGGACGTGGCCAGTTCTTTACAGCAATTATCTTATCCTCATCTGTTGATATTCCGTCTGCTGTTACGCGATGTCCCAAATATTTGACTTCTTTCTGGAACAACGCACACTTCTTAACACTGAGTTTGAGTCCAGCCGCTGATATACGTTTAAGGACTTCTTCAAGGTTATTCAGATGTTCATCAAAAGTCTTACCCATGACAATTATGTCATCGAGGTACACCAAGCATGTCTTCCCGTGAAGTCCTTTCAATACCTGTTCCATTAAACGCTCGAAGGTGGCTGGAGCATTGCAGAGTCCAAATGGCATCACATTAAACTGCCATAACCCATCACTCGCGCTAAAGGCGGTTTTTTCCTTGTCCTTTTCTGAAATCTCTACCTGCCAATAACCACTTTGCAAGTCCAATGTGGAGAACCATTGTGTTCCAGCTAGTGTATCCAGGGTGTCGTCAATTCTTGGTAGCGGGTAGCTGTCTTTCTTGGTGACGTCATTCAGTTTTCTATAATCGACGCAAAATCTAGTGCTGCCATCTTTCTTCTTAACTAAAACAACAGGCGAGCTCCAAGGACTTGAAGATGGTTCGATTATACCATTCCGCTCCATTTCATTGACCAACTCCTTCACTTCACTTCGTTTTGCTAGAGGAACACTTCTGGGCGCCTGCTTTATTGGCCTCGCTTCGCCAGTATTTATTTGATGCTTTACAATTGCCGTTCTACCATGGCCTTGACTTTTTAAGGCGAAGACGGAGCTATATTTCTTCAGAATCTGTTTGGCCTTATTTCTGTCTGGCGGCGTTAATCCTTCTACCCATTTCCCCACATATTCCGCTAGAAGCTCGTGTTCTTTGGTGGATTTATTGGCAGGTTGCGGGTTTTTCTCGCAATTGATTACTGCCTCTGCTGAAGTGCATTGACCTATTTCAGAATTTGGCTTAACGACTTTTTCGTAGCTGGACAGGTTAAGCATTCTTACAGGAACTATTTTGTTGTTGCAGGGTTTAACGAGGGCTTTTGCTGTTACAAGATCACTTGTTATTTCTGCTGGTTCTACTATCCACAAACTGTTGTCCTCACAATCTCCCTCCATGCGAGCCCATACTAAAGTTTCTGACTGTGGTGGTAGCTTCTGATGCTCGACGGTAACTAGCTTTCTTACTTGAGTCCTATTTTCATATCCGACGTCAAGGGGTATCTCCACATTTCGCCAAATCATAACTTTTTGTCCCATATCCAAAGTAATGCCATGGCTAATCATGAAATCAGCACCAATGATGACTTCGTCCACAATGTCGGCAACAATGAATACATGATTGACGGTAACATTGGCAATGGTTAATTTCACATTTACTTTACCATAGACCGTGGCCGGCTCACCAGTAGCTGTGCGCAGGCTTACCCCACATAATGGTTCAATTGTTTTCTTGACTAAATCTGGCCTGACGATAGACTGTGATGCCCCGGTGTCTACAGTAAAAACATGCTTCTGACCGTTGATGTACCCCGAAGCAGTAAGATTGCTATTTTTCTGTTGCATTACGGATATGGAGATGGTGGGGCCCTCAGATGTGGGAGCTAGCTCTTGCCCCATAGTGCCAGCTCGTTTTAGTTTAAAGGTGATTCTTGTGATGATTGATGAGGCGACTGCTGGTTACTTCTTTGAGGAGAGGCAGATCTGGTTCGTTTTCTTGATGCTTTGCAGTTTCGCTGAATATGACCAGATTTACCGCAGTTATAACATTTTACTCTGACTTTATTTTGCTTTTCATTAAACGCCTCCAAAACCTTTTTTAATTCGTCGACTATATTTCTCTCGTTATCAGAAACAACTTCAATATTTCGCACCTTGCATATTTGTGGCTTTGAAATTATTTTCGCCGTTTCTTGTGCCAGTGCGAATGAGACGGTTTCAGTAAATGATGGTTTAGGTGTGGCACAAACTGCGTGTTTTATTTCAGGATCGCGAATACCATTAATGAATGCCTCTATCTTGAAATGGTCCAAAAACGGGCTGTTTTCCCCTGGATAAGTAAGCTGCAGCAAACGTTCGATTTCCAACGCAAAGTCTTGTAGTGTCTCATTGGGCTTCTGCACTCTACCACGCAATTCCATTCGGTATAATTCCTTTTTATGTTCACCACCGTACTTACGTTGTAGCGCCTCCATTATGTCATTGTAACTGTTTCTGTTACACGCTGGTACGCTTTCTAGAACCACTGCTGCATTTCCTTTTAAGGCCAATATCAACTCTATAGCCTTTTCTTCGTCATTCCACATGTTTCTAATGGCAATTGTATCAAACTGGAACTTGAACACATTAAATGGTGTGGTGCCATCAAAACTAGGGGCCTTTATTCTATTAGTGGATTCTGGAATAATTCGCACCTGTCCATCTTGGCATTGAAGATTATTCATCTTTATTTCTAGATCATGTAGTTTTTTATCAACATCTTTGGATTGTATATCTAGGCAGCTCTCTAAGTCGGACAGCTTTTTATCAATGACTTTGGCTTGTAAATCTAGACTGCTCTCTAAGTCGGTCAGCTTTTTATCAACGACGTTGGCTTGTATATCTAGGCAGCTCTCTAAGTCGGACACCTTTTTATCAATGCCATCCACTCTGCTGTTTATAACTTCCGAAATTTGTTGAAGTTTCTCGTCTGTCGCTCTAGAAGTTTCTTTAACTTCAGCAAGAAGTTTCTCGTTATTTACTTTAGAAGTTTCTTGAACTTCAGCAAGAAGTTTCTCGTTATTTACTTTAGAAGTTTCTTGAAATTTCATTTCCATTATTTTATTTTCTTCTTTGACTTCTTCTTTAACTAATTTAAATTGCTCCATCATAGTAGCAAACATTGTGGATAAATCCATGCTGCTTGTTGTTGCACGGGTAGAAACTTCCATTTCTTCTTTATACTCGAATTCGTAAGTTCCGATGTCAATATTACGCCGCTTGAATTCATCTATCAGCCTCTTTTGTAATTCTGCTTTATTACCAGCTGTAGGTAACTCCAACTTATTCAATTCTCTCTTGAGTTGCTCCACTTTCAGCTCTTCAAACTTCATGACTGCTTATTATTTTGCAATCCCACTTCTGACACCAATTGTTACGTTTTTACCTTTTAAAAACGGTCGTTTATTTCCTTTAAATAAACTTGTTCTTTGATTGCAAAAATAACAGCAGTTTAGTAGTTTAAAAATTGTAACGACTCTTTATTTTATTTAAAAATGTACAACAACACAGTTTATAAGTTACTTTGTGTTTAAATACACACACAGACTTAAATTACACGCTTTATACAGCACACTTTAATAATGTACAAGATTATACAGCCAAGGCAGCTAATATGTCTTTACTTAACGACGCTTCCAACCAGACTGACTCAATGGTGTTCTCACGGCCAATTTATATACACTGTATTGCCTACTAGATGTTTCTTGAGAGCTCTATTTCTTTCTACAATGTTAACGGACAATCTAGAGTTTTTGTAGGTAATGCCATTAGCATAAACACTTAGTGCTGCCAAACTAGCTTTTGATGATAGTGCCAGCACATAAACACTTAGTGCTGCCAAGCTAGCTTTTGATGATAGTGCCAGCAGCATAAGCACTTAGTGCTGCCACACTTAAAAACAATGGTGAAAGCTTTTTATTCAATGTTGTATGTTTAGAACTATGTTAATAATTTTACAGCTATGTTAACTGCAGTTAACATAAACGGAAATGTCTGGAAGCATTGAGAAAGATTTAAACCGGCCGTTAAAACCGTTATATTTGAATTCAAGTACAATATCGTAACAATATATATATATATATATATATATATATATATATATATATTTATAACAAAGGAAAAATTAAGCTCTTATTTTCTAAATTGCATATATTTCGCAAAAAATGATTTTTGTTGCTCTATGTTTGTTAGTTTGCAACCAGCTGCATCTTTTATTTTTAATATTGTAATATTGTGAGTAAAATCTTAACTGGAAAAGTAAACAAAAGCACCTGAAGATTTTAAACAATTATAGTCAACACTGCACAGTGGAGCAGAATCGAAATTTTTTGGAAATAAATCTGTAACTTCTGATCAGCTGGTTCGATTTTCATGAAATTTGGTATAGGCGTAGCAGAGGAATGTACAATATCAAGTTTGACATAAAAAATATTTTATCACTTGCTAAATTTTTGTTTCTCGTCCCATTTCAAATATTTTTAAATATTGTTGTAGGCCCTGATAAGACCTATAAAAGACATACTTACATGTCCTATTTATCTCTTATAGTTTTCTAGTTATTTGTGTTTGAATTTTTAAGCATCATAATTTTGCATGTTCTTGGTCCAGTTTTTTTTCATATATATTCTGGTATTTTTTATTAGTTTTTTTCTCAACTAGTTAAAGAACAAAATTAGCTATTGAATAAAAAATCTGAAGCTGCAAGACTTTTTGTGTTTTTTTAGCCGAAAAAGTAACCACACTCTTTTTTATCTAAAATAAAATTTTCTTTAGCAACATATAATAATTTTGCACTTCTCTGAAAGGTAACTTCACAGAGATGACTTTAAGATAAAAAACAAGCCCAATAACTCAATTGGTCATGGTACACACCCTCCCAAATTCGACCCATTTTATATGAAAGTTTTGATTTTAGACCATATTTTCTCAAATCCCAAAGCACGAATCGACAAGCGCAATATATTTTAAGAATCTTCAATATGTTGTTAAAAGTTTTAAATCAAAATCGGAAAAGTGGGGATTCTATAGCCAAAAATGTAAAAAATCCCATTTTTGGGAATTTTCATTAGTTTTTTTTGGCAATTCAGGAAAGCCCTACCCCTAATTGAAATTTGGTTAACACGCTCTTATTTATATTAATAAGATCCTCATTTCCTGCAAATTTCGTTAAGATATCTTTATAAACAAATATGTTATCACAATAAAAAAATTTGTATTTTCTCCAAAAACCCCAAATTGGGCCTTTTGTTTGGTTTCTAAATTTCTAAATAGCGAAAGAAATTTAAAAAATATGTCTTCCAAATTAAGCTTATCATTTAGTATATATAATATCCGATCTTTTGCAAAAAGATTCATGCCTCAATATCATGCCTTATTTCAGAAATATGCGCCTTTAAACTTTTATATTTCCAATTTATTGTATATATGACTATACTTTTACAAACTTCCAACTTTTGCCTTTAGCTTTGCGTGAATAATTAATTAGAAAATTATGAATATTTCTATATACTTTTAATAATATCTATACACAAAATATTTTTATAAAAATAATTAATAAATATTTTTTATTCTTAATAGCGTTACCACATTTCCAAAATTTAAGTAAATCGTCATCCTTTTCTAAGCATTCATATATTTCTATTAATGAATTTAAAATAACAAACAAACAAAAAATGTCTATTTTAACTTAATCAATAAGTATTTTATTAGTTTACATTTATGGTGTTTACCTAAATTTAACAAATGTATTTATCTATTGGTGATGGTTAAAAATTTATATATTTATGATCTAGTGGCAATGTACAGGTATCCTTTCCGGTGATACCTAACAGCAACATATAATATCAATAAATTCGGTACAGGTACTCTTCCAAATTGACTCTTTCAGATATTTTACCTAATGAAAATTCACAGAATACCTGTAAATATATATACCTGTGCGATATATCTAATAGATATATATAAATGCGCAGCTAATCCTTATCAACATCATAACGAAGTTGATTACCATGGTGATTACATTGAAACATGAAGAATTGTGTTGTGTTCTAAAAACGATCTTAATTGTTTAGAAGCTATAATGGAATTCATATAAACTACATATCATGCAAAAGTCGACGTCATTCGTAAATCTCAGATAGAGAGCTTTTTAAAGTTGTATGACGTAAAAATGAATTAAACATTCCTGATATAGAAATATCGGCATGCAAAATATCAACTGGAGCACCCTGCAAGACGTATGATGATTTAAGTACAAGATCTAAGAAGAAAAGACTGGCCCATATGCTTTCTATAATTTCGAATGAATGAAGAAGTTTCTGATACATTCAAAGAAATGTTAAAAAAGGAGAAGCAACCTAAGAGTGCAATTAATATTGCTGAAATACTGCCAACTGCATCACCAAAATGTCTTAAATGGATTGCCGAAAGTGTACCTACTCCAACATCACAATCCAATTTTACAGAGGAAGATGCAATTGCTTTAATGCTTGAACTGGACCTCAGCCGAAACAAATATCAAATTTTAAGAAAAGCTCTGCTTGAAAAGAACACTCAATTCTACCATAATACAAGGATATTCAAGAAAAAAAGCAAGCTATTTTACCATCTATTTCGGTTACCGAAAAGTAAGCATGTGTAGAGCTATCTTCTTTGCTTGGAAATACAGCTACCAGGATAGTTGCAGATTTTTCTGCAGATCAGTTGGAAAAAGTAAATAACAGCGACGTTGTATTAATCTGTATGTGGGGATGTGACGGACTATCAGGCCTTCCTGAATACAAGCATGCTAGTTTAAGTAAGAAAATAGCGGATTATAAAAGCGTATTTATAGCATCTTTGGTGCCATTAAGAATGCGATCTTATTCCTTAAAGCAATCTTCATCAAAGTGTAAAAACTCATTTGAAGATATATGGTTTAACACCACTCCAGGATCAAAACATTTTTGTAGACCTATTTGGTTCGAATACACAAGGGAGTCGAAGACAACAACAAAGGATTTAGTGGAATATATTAAAGATGAAATAAGTGATTTACAACCTCTTTCAATAACCATAAAACAATACATATTCGATATATCCTTTCAATTTAGTCTAACAATGATTGATGGAAAGGTTAATAATGCCATTACGGAAAGATCTTCTTTTTGGAAATGCTCACTATGTGATGAGACGAAATCACAATTTTCGGATATTAGTAAAGCAAGGAGTATTAATGAAGAATTTCTATCTTTCGGAATATCTCCACTTCACGCCAGAATACGGTTCATGGAGCGACAAAGCTCTGTCGACTGGTGGTAGTACAAATGATGGAAACACAGCAAGAAGGTTTTTCGGAAATTTCGAAGCTACATCAAAAATAACTGGTATTAATAAAGAGTTACTTGAAAGGACTAACATACTATTAGTGGCAATTAATAGTAAGCACAAAATTAAGTCTGCTCTATTTGGAGAATATGCAACAGAAATGTCTAAACTACTAGTTTCCATGGAAATAAATAACACCAACAGTACATAAAGTATTGTGCCATGACGAAATTATAATTGAACGATATATTCTTCCACTTAGAGAGCTAACAGAAGAGGCTCAAAAAGCAAGAAACAGAGATTTTAAGCACGTTCAATTATTCAGCTCCAGGAAATGCTCCAGAACGTCACAAAACGAGGATATTTTTAATAGCCTATTGTTATCATCAGACCCTGTATTATCATCAATGAGAAAACGTTGGATTTATTATGAGCCTTTATCAACTCATAATACTGAAGACTTGAACCACCTTTATTAACTTTTAGATATGTATACAGATACAACAGATTATTTTATAGAAAATAAGTAGTATAAGTGTAAAATATTAGAAAAATTGTCTACACAAATTTAATGTAAATAAGTAATAAAAAATCGTATTAGAAATAGAATATTTATTAAGGAAGATGATAAATACCAAAAATAATAATATTGATTAAGTTAAAATAGACATTTTTTGTTTTGTTATTTTAAATTCATTAATAGAAATATATGAATGCTTAGAAAAGGATAAAGATTTACTTAAATTTGGGAAATGTGGCAACCCTATTAAAAATTATTATAAATTCTTTTTATATAAATATTTTGTGTATAGATATTATTAAAAGTATACAGAAATATTTATAATTTTCTAAGTAATTATTCACGCAAAGCTAAAGGCAAAAGTTGCAAGTTTGTAAAAATATAGTCATACATACAATAAATTGGAAATATAAAAGTTTAAAGGCGCATATTTCTGAAATGAGGCATGATATTAACTTGAATCTTTTTGCAAAAGATCGAAAATTATATATGCTAAGGGATAAGCTTGGAATACATATTTTTAAAAAGGACCAATTTGCGGTTTTTGGACAAATACAAATATTTTAATTGTAATGACATCTTTGTTCTTAATGAAATTTGCAGGAAATGTGGATCTTATTAATATAAATAAAAGCGCGATAACCAAATTTCAATCAGGGGTAGCGTTTTCCTGAATTTCAAAAAAAAAAAACTAATGAAAATTCCCAAAAATAGAATCCACATTTTTCCAATGTCCTGTATATTTTGATTTAAAACTTTTAACAACATATTGAAGATTCTTAAAATACATTCCGCTTGTCGGTTCGTGCTTTGGGATTTGAGAAAATATGGTCTAAAATCAAAACTATCATATAAAATGGGTCGAATTCGGGAGAGTGTGTACCATGACCAATTGAGTTATTGGGCTTGTTTTTTATCTTAGAGTCATTTCTGTGAAGTTACCTTTCAGAGAAGTGCAAAATTATTATATGTTGCTAAAGAAAATTTTGTTTTAGATACAAAAGAGTGTGGTTAATTTTCGGCTAAAAAACACAAAAAGTCGTCTTTATTGCAACTTTAAATTTTTTTATTCAATAGATAATTTTGTTCTTTAACTAGTTAAGAAAAAAAACTAATAAAATCGGTAGGAAATACTAAAATATATATGAAAAAACTGGACCAAGAACATGCAAAATTGTGATGGTTAAAAATTCAAATGCAAATAACTGGAAAACTATAAGAGATAAATAGGACACTTAAGATCCTAAGATAGATCTTATCAGGGCCTATAATAATATTTAAAAATATTTGAAATGGGACGAGAAACAAAAATTTAGCAAGTGATAAAATATTTTTTATGTCAGAGGTACCTAACTTTGAGCCCCCTTAGCTCCGCCCTAAGGGGATTGTTGTACCCCCTTCCAAACTTAATATTGTTCCTCTGCTACGCTTATACCAAATTTCATGAAAATCCAACCAGCCGATCAGAAGTTACAGATTTATTTTCAAAAAATTTCGATTCTGCCCCACTGTGCACTGTTCAAAAACCCACTTTTTCTGGCATAAATGCAAAAAGCATTGTTAGTACCTTTTTGATGTTGTACCGAAGTCATTTTATCTAAAAATAACAATAATATTTATTAAAACCGATTTAAAGTATTTTTTCTTAAACCGCTATAATAAATAATTTTACTGCAGTAAATATATTTTTTAAATATGATTTTTACTTGTTTATTTTTGGTTTTATTTTAACTATTTTATAAGTTTTTAGTCCCAGTAGGTTAGGACATAATATTTTCTACATATTGTTTGTGAAAACCAAGATTCCGCTCAAGTTTAACAAAATTTAAATGAAAGAAAATTGACGATTGCAAGAGTTAGTCGAAAAATACTGGCGCTCTCTAATTTGTTACATAAAATAGACACTTTGGCGAACACTTAGTGCTGAAGGTCGCGTATAAAATTTTAAATAAAAATCACTTGACTTTGATTCCCACTAGGGGTCTGTATGGGAGCGCTCATACTGTATGTACAGCATATTTGATGTAACTGCTAGCATTTTCGCTATGTCATTCCGTAATTAATTTTGCTATACGCTTACGTTTTTGAGCGTTAAAATGTACACACACTACATGTCTCTGAACATCTTGAAACCGGTAACAGTGTAATGGCTATCCAATTAAAGATATGTCAGTATTAGCTTGATTTTAATCTAACCCATCCAAAAACCGTTTTGAATAATCTGTTTTTCTCATGTCAAACAAACGTATATTTTACTCGCTCCGCGATTTTTAAGTATTCGTCGAGATTTAGAGACAATGAAATATATAATAATACGCGCTTGGACCATATTACCAGTGTTAATTTTATTAAATATAAATATACAGAAGGTTGAAAATTTAAATAAAACAAAACTTGTTTGTATAAATAAACAAACAAAAAAATTTGTGATAAAAAAAGTGTTATACTTCAGTTATACATAATTTAAAAGAGTCTATGATTTCTCGGTATGAGAGTCAACTCTGTTTAAATGGCAGAAATGATTATATATTTTTTAACGGAGAGAGTATAAAAAATAAAAATATTTGTGATCCACAGTACAATTATTTAACCGTCAAACCACTTAAGAGTGCTCGCTCTTGTTCCCCCGTAATTCAATTACATGAAGAAAATACACAAAGAATATCACAAAAAAAAAAAAATTGTTTAGAACAAAATATGAAAAACATTAATAACTCCCATGGATTTAAAAACAACACTAATATTGCCTTTTAATACGCAAGCTTATAAACCAATAACAACAATAACTAGTGAGAGTTTGAATGTATTTAATCCTACCAGCAGCGCAGATACAAATGATGGTACACGTAAAGGTGTTATCCCGAAAAATAAGATAAGTACTACATAATCTCAAATTCCATCAAGTATGCTTAAATATGTAAGTATTAACAAAAGAAATGTAAGCCTCCAGAAAAGCTTTACTTCTGCTAAGAAGCAAAAGGTAATTGATAAACCCTTGATGAATAACCGTTTTGCTCTATTGAGTGATGATATAAAAAATAGTCACACAAAAGATGATCATTCTATTCACAAATTATCTCAACCCCCACCAACATAAATTAGTTAAAACATTTATTGAACTTATTGGAAAGAACTATTTTCATATTGTTCCAATAAGAAAAGGTGCAAGAGAGAAGAATAGTAGTATATACTGAGGGTTATTATAGAAAAATCACTCATTACTTAAACAATAGTAAAAAAAATTTATACATACCAACATAAAAGTAGTAAAGGATTGACTGTTGTCATTAAAGGAATAGAGTCCAGTGTTGAACCAATTGAAATCAAGGAGGCTCTGGTAGAGTTGGGCTATCAAATAAAAGTTGTGGCAAACATTTTAAATAAAGATAAAATTCACCAACTTATGTTTAAAGTTGAGTTGGAGCCGAACGAAGATAAAGTAAAGAAAACTAAAAAGCATCCTATATATTCTATGCAATACCTATTGAATCGCAGAATCACTGTAGAGGAACCTCTAAATAAAAAGGGAATTGCTCATTGTGCCACTTGCCAGGAGTTCGGTGATACTAAAAATTATTGTACCCTACGTGCAGTATGTGTAGCATAAGGAAATCTACATCCATCATTACAGTGTGATATTGTGAAAAAAGGTCTCAATCGATATAGTCAATCCTGGAAATGTCTCCTATTCCAACGTTTTAAGAACTAGAGTAGTAGGGAAATTTGAAGGCAATAGTTGCTTTTGTTTTTAATGAGGAGTAAGAGCAATTTTGAAGAGCAAATTGTTTGTATGAAATTGAAAACCAATGAATTTGTTTTTGTAATATTTTCTTGTATATGCATTAATAGGAGGAAAATTTGTTTTGCATTTTATGAAATTGAAAACCAGTGTATTTATTTTGTATAATAATATGTATGTATGTAATTATGTTAAAAGTACATACAAACAATTTAACAGGGAGACAATTTTTTAATTTTTTGCACTTTTAATTGTGAAGAAATTAAAAACTTGATGACTTGTATAAATAGCGTTTCAGTATTTTTTGTTTATTCATCTACATATTTTTATATGGTTATTTTTGTTTTTGTAAGATGGAAAATAAATTTGAGAATTGTTTTGTTTATATGGAAAAAATAACCTTGTGTAAGGTTTTTGATATTAATGAAGATATATTTTATGTTGTTGAATATGGTCATGATTAATTTTGAATATTCTAATAACAAATTAAGAGGGAGTATATTTTATTTACATAATTAGTATGTAACTCAATATTTCTACATGAAAGCTAAATTAATATTTTTCTCTATTTGAAATATTAAAGAGAAATACTCAAAGTATTCAATTTACTTATTTAAATATAAAGGAGTATTTTTTAAATTTGTATATAAAGAGGAATCACATCATATTTGTTACCATTGTTCTGAGGATTACTTCAAAGTATAGTTAACAGAATTGTAAGTTATCACTATTGGAAAATGGATTTAAGTTTTCATGTATTTATAAATTTTTTTATTATTTTAGATGTATGAAAAAAATATTAAATTGGCTATTGGTATTAAGGCGGAGTATACAAAAATGGATGATATTCCCTTACATCAGCCATTCAAAATTTTAAAATTTGAGTGGAAAGAAACACAATATGGATCAAAAGTTATCACATATTTAAATAACAATAAATGGTTTTATCTTCCGCTACGATTGGTAAAATTGTTAAACAAGGAAGATCCCTATTTAACGCAATTGAATGATAAAAACTGGACTATTATTTACAAAGGTCGTCAATCTTCAAATGGGCTTGCAATATTTGAACTTAGTTATAGCTAAAATTTTATAAATAAAACCGTTTTTTATTTTTATGAAAATTATGATATTTCATATAACGTCTTTTTTTATTCCACTTTGTGGAAAAGGTCTCATTAACACAGTATTCACATGTAAGCTTCTGTCTGTCCATGTTTGAAGTAATTTTTAATTGAAAATTACTTTATTAATACACCTCTGCATTAAGAATTATTCTTTCAATTTAATAATTGCTGGTAAATTAAAAATAACGAAGCAAAATACTATTTCCGTTAAAAAATGAAAACATTTTGGTAGGAATATGCACACATTAATGTGTATCTTATGCGTAAGTGTATAAAAATATCAAACCTTTGATCAATATTTAAATATATATATTTTTTTTTTTCATTAGTCTGTTGACTTAATTAGAAGTGATTACACGTTAATTTTAAACAATATGCCATCTGATAAATGTAAATATTGCAAATCAATTTTTGTGGAAAGAGAGATGCTTGAAGGACATGAGATCCTTCATTGTTCGGAATGTTGGAAATGGTTCTCAAAAGAAAAACATCTAAAGGAGCATGAAAGGACTTAAGCCAGCACATCCCATGTCAGTGGTAGAAGTGAGACTTCCACTTCTAACAAATTTACTTGTATTAAAAGTGCTTTCAAAGAAAGAATTCTGACATACCTCTACAGAAACCGAAAAGAGGAAATTCTGCATCCTCAAGAGTTTTTAGAAGATGTAAGTCATGATATTTTTGAAATTTTGGAGAATGATATAAATAAAAACATAGCATTGAAATACAATTTAGAAGTAGAGTGCGAATATATTAAAATTATAGAAGATGAAATAATGCTAATCACAATAACGCATAGAACAAAAATGTCACTTATAACCATAAGTGATAGTATTGAAGAATCTTTGAAAGCACAATATACGTATATATGTAAAAAAATGTCAGAATTCCAGGAGAGGGATAGTGGATGGTCCTTAATACAAATGAAACATTTGGAAATAAATATAAATAAGGCTTCATTCATTAGAGGCTCCAAATATATACCATTACCACATTGGATAAAGAAAAAAGATGCCTGTTTCAACTATCCAAATGATGATGAATATTGTTTTAAGTGGTGTATCATCGCTTCATTCTTATATAATGAAACAAATGGATTTGAATATTCATATACATGAGGAGAAAATATGTGTGGAAAATCAGTTGTTACATTTTCAAAAAAAAAAAACTATAATTTCCAATGAAATTAAGAGACATAAAGATATTTGAAACCAAGAATAAAAATATTAGCATTAATGTATTTGGCTGCGAAGGTAATATTATAGTTGGACCATATTACCTCATATCTGCGGTAAAGAATCATCATACAAATCTTCTTCTTCTTATGGACGAAGAATGGTGTCACTACGTTTTTATAAAAGATATCGGAAGGTAATTTAAATAAAAAAATAACCATATATGTTATAAATTAAATTCTTATTATTCAAATATTTCAGATTAGTAAGATCAAGTTTAACTTCCCACAATGGACGAGTATAGCAAGTATATATACAAAAACATATAGCTTGTGCCTTTAGTTATTATATTAAATTTAGTTTTAGTGATAACTTAGATAAGTTTAATATTTATTTTGGTAATGATGCTCCTACAATATTCATAGAAGATTTAATTAATGATGCAAAAGAAATTTACGGAAACTATTTAAATAAGGTTATACCAATGACAGCACTCTCCAATGATGAAATAACTTTGTATAATCGCTCAACAACTTGTTACATATGTAAACAAATTTTAGGAGCGAACAAAGTACGTGATCATTGTCATTTGACTGGCAAATTTAGAAGAGCAGCCCATGGCTCATGTAATATTAATTAAATAGCCAAATTCATACCAGTATTCTTTCATAATTTTTCCTCTTATGATTGACACTTATTTATTAAAGAACTTTCACAATTTGAGGGATATATTTGAGGGATATATATATGTATATAAGAAGAAGATAATAAAGAACTATATATATCGTTATCAAAGTTTATAACAATTGAAGAAAATCAAAGATTTGAAATTCGGTTTTAGACTCTTTTCGTTTTATGGCCTCCAGCTAAGAATCTTTAGCCAAAAATTTAAATGACAGTATTGTTCAAATTCTAAATGAAACTTACGATAAAAAACAACAATTTGATTTACTAAGAAGAAAAGGAGTATTTCCTTATTAATGAAACTAATCTTCGTGCTAAAGAAAAATTTTATAATATTTTAAATAATTCGCATTGTACTGATGAAGCTTATGATCATGCTGAATCGGTTTGGACAACTTTTAAATGTAATAACTTATTAGATTACACTAAATTATATTTAAAAACAGATGTTCTCCTCTTAACAGATATTTTTAAAAATTTTAGAAGTATTTGTAAACGTATATACAAACTTGACCCATGTCAATAAGAGTATTATACTGCTCCAGGTTTATCGTTAAGAACAACTAATATAAGGTTAGAACTTTTAAGTGACGTCAATATGTATAACTTTATACAAGACGGTATTAGAGAAGGACTAGTACAATGTTCAAAGAGATATTCTAGAGCAAATAATAAATATTTAGAAGACTTTGATAGTAGTAAGCCTTCAGAATATTTAATGTATCTAGATGCTAACAATTTGTATGGTTGGGCCATGTCAGAATATCTCCCATATGGATAATTCGAGTGGATTTATGATGATACGGCTTTAGAAGTTATAGATATATATAATATTGGATATTTTTTTGGAGGTAGATTTAGAATATTCACACTATTTACATGAATTTCATAATGATTTACCCTTTTGCCTAGAAAATAAATTTGTTGGTAAATCTAAATGTAGGAAGTTGATTGCAGACCTAATACCAAAAACGAAATATCAAATCCATTATAGAGTTCCTAAACAATGTTTAAAGAATGGATTGATATTAAAAAAATATACAGAGCATTAAAATTTCGACAATCTCCATGGTTAAAAACATATATAGATTTGAATACATACCACAGAACAAGAGCAAAAAATGCTTTTGAAAAAAGATTTTTTTAAATTATTAAATAATTCTGTATATGGAAAAATTATGGAAAATGTTCATAAACGCAATGGTATAAAAATTGTTACAGATTGGGAAACAACAAGGCGTAATCACTTAGGAGCTAGAGCATTAATTTAAAAGCCTAAATTTTCGATTATAACTCAATTTTCAGAAAACATGTTTGCAGTTCAGTTAAAGGTTATGCAAATAACTTACAACAAACCAATTTATTTAGGCTTTGCTGTGCTGGAGCTCTCAGAATGGAAAATGTATGATTTTCATTATCAATACATGAAACCAAAATTTCAGTCGAATTTAACATTGAATTATATGGATACAGACTCATTCATATACACTTTAAAAACAGATGATTTTTATAGTGATATTCGTGAGGATATTGCCTTAAGGTTTGGTACATCAGAGTATCATCCCAATAACATATTTAAACTCCCAATATTAAATAAAAAAGTTCTAGGCATGATGAAAGATGAGAATAGCGGGAAAATTATGAAAGAATTTGTGGGACTTCGATCAAAAATGTATTCATTCAAAACGGTTGACATGGAAGGAGTTAAAAAATCATGTATACAAAATTTATCAATAATAGACTACAAAATGTCATTATTTGAAAGAAAAATAATTTCTGATACAATGCATACATTTAGATCGAAGTTTCACCAGTTGTATACACAGAAATTACATAAAGTTGTTTTGAGTTATGCGGATGATGAAAGAATTATTGCTTCAGACCAAATAAATACTTATGCGCGAGGACATTTTATACTTCAAAGTGACTTTGATAACTTTTTTACAGAGATAGATGACGATATTGATAGTGAGTATATAGAATATTTAAAAGATTCATAAGATGATGAATATTTAATGAATGTAGATGTTTAAGTTGTACATTTAATAATTTAAATACTTTCGTATTTTCTAATTTTATTTAAAGTTTACATAAGTAGACTTTTAAATGTATATATTTCTATTGAATATGGTTAACTCCTTAAGATATTATTAAAATATATTTTTTAATGAAAATGACACTGAAATTTATGTTATCACAATGAAATAATAATTAATATAGGTCTTTTATTATATAATAAATGTGTTTTATTTTTAAATATTTTTCCATTGTACATTTTCTTTTTCGTTATCTAACTTTTTACGATTTCTAGCTAGTCGAGAAGAATATTGGTATGGTAAAGTGATTGCTTCAAATTTTTGTGATTTTCATCCTTTGACAATATTCTTATTTTTGGGTGTTCCATTATTTGAAAATTGTTAAGTCGTTTAGCTGTTGAAGAGGCAGAAGTAGGATTAAGTTTTTGTACTCTTATATCCATACCAATTTCATCATAATTTTCATTAGTATAGATATCCTCAGGTAAATTTATATATTAGATTGTGTTCCTACACTACTTGACTCTGGTTGCATTGATTGAGTTTCAATATGTTTCTTATATATTTTCCTAATTTATGTTTCATTATCACGTAGGTTACTCAATTTAGAACTTTTAGTTTGATGAGAAGTTGATATTTGGCTTCCAATTAAATATTTGGCTAATTCTTGTTTAATATAATACCATTTATTAATATCTTTTAGTGTGTGTGAATCATATATTGGTATTAGTTTTCGATGTAGAAAATTATAATCAGAATATTTAATTTTAAATTTATCGTAAGTTGATGGATTAAGAACTATTAATTTGGATAAATTATTTGATATTTTCTAAAATTTTTCCAATAACTTCACTTAAAACGGATGAAATAATAATTGCTAGAAATCCTCCTTTTTGAATTAGATGTTTATTTTTTTAATTCATTGAAGTTTCTGGTGAACAAACTTTTCTAATTGTATTTTTATATAGTTTTATTTTGTCAAGAACTTGTAACAAAGTTAAAAGTGACGGCTATTTAAACTTTGTTACATACCTATAATACTTATATTTATTATTATATTCTTTTATATATCTGCACCCCATTAACATTTCACTCCTTTGCTCGTCTGTAACTACATTTGTTTACACCTATACATTAACGTATTTACTTTAGCTACCAACCTCATATGTTAGAGGGAATTGATAATTCTCATTTAGTTTGTTTCATTTTTCACATAAGTATTCTAAGGTTGTTTGAAGTAGTTGCGATTCGAGCGCTCTAGAATTTGCCACAAACTAAGACAGCTGATCTTACGATATCATCTGCCTTGTTCCCAAGACATCTGATATTGTGAAATCAGTCACTGTTTCTCTGATACTCGGAGCAATTCCGAGGGCGTCAGGGCGATACCTTGCACAGCGACTTCGGTTGACTGTTTCGGTCACAGCGGCTTCGGCTGACTGTTTTGGCACAGCGACTGCAGTTGTCGGGTTCGGCACAGCAACTTCGGTTAACTGTTTCGGCACGGCAACCTCGGTTGACTGTTTTGGCACAGCGGCTTCGGCTGACTGTTTTGGCACAGCGGCTTCGGCTGACTGTTTTGGCACAGCGGCTTCGACTGACTGTTTTGGCACAGCGGCTTCGGCTGACTGTTTTGGCACAGCGGCTTCGGCTGACTGTTTTGGCACAGCGGCTTCGGCTGACTGTTTTGGCACAGCGGCTTCGGCTGACTGTTTTGGCACAGCGGCTTCGGCTGACTGTTTCGGCACAGCGTCTTCGGCTGACTGTTTTGGCACAGCGGCTTCGGCTGACTGTTTTGGCACAGCGGCTTCGGCTGACTGTTTTGGCACAGCGGCTTCGACTAACTGTTTAGGCACAGCGGCTTCGGCTGACTGTTTTGGCACAGCGGCTTCGACTGACTGTTTTGGCACAGCGGCTTCGGCTGACTGTTTTGGCACAGCGGCTTCGGCTGACTGTTTTGGCACAGCGGCTTCGGCTGACTGTTTTGGCACAGCGGCTTCGGCTGACTGTTTTGGCACAGCGGCTTCGGCTGACTGTTTTGGCACAGCGGCTTCGGCTGACTGTTTTGGCACAGCGGCTTCGGCTGACTGTTTTGGCACAGCGGCTTCGGCTGACTGTTTTGGCACAGCGGCTTCGGCTGACTGTTTAGGCACAGCGGCTTCGGCTGACTGTTTTGGCACAGCGGCTTCGGCTGACTGTTTTGGCACAGCGGCTTCGGCTGACTGTTTTGGCACAGCGGCTTCGGCTGACTGTTTTGGCACAGCGGCTTCGGCTGGCTGTTTTGGCACAGCGGCTTCGGGTGACTGTTTCTCTTAGATTAAGTCTGAATTTGTAACCTAGATTTAAGGAATTGTATTATTTAAATTAGTATTCGTAAGATAGCTTTAAGTATCATAAACGAACCGGCGTGCTGCATAATACTCGAGGGAGCCGAATCTTCGATCCAGCATCTACCAGTTATAGAGCCGATTTACCTGCGAAGTACCCGACTAAATCCCTGCGTATCATCGTACTGCCGAATCTTCGATCCAGCATCTACCAGTTATAGAGCCGATTTACCTGCGAAGTACCCGACTAAATCCCTGCGTATCATCGTACTGCCGAATCTTCGATCCAGCATCTACCAGTAATAGAGCCCGATTTACCTGCGAAGTACCCGACTAAATCCCTGCGTATCATCGTACTGCCGAATCTTCGATCCAGCATCTACTAGTAATAGAGCCCGATTCACCTGCGAAGTACCCGGCGTGCTGCATAATACTCGAGGGAGCCGAATCTCCGATCCAGCATCTACCAGTAATAAACCCGATTCACCTGAGAAGTACCCGACTGAATTCCTGCGTATCATCGTGCTGCTAGTAATTTATTTAACACAAAATATTTATAAATACTACCGATAACCGAAATATTGAATTATTAAATAAAGATATACTGTATATTCGAACCCCGGAAAGGGTAAACAAATTGTGTTTTCACTTAAGGTTCGTGGATCCCGTAAGTCGACCCTGGACGCAACTGAACTACCTCAGCCGACGACAAAACCACGTTACAAACTGACTTATTGATTTTATGGTTCTCATTAATTATTGAAAATTATTTCATTTATTGTTTTAATAACAACATCATCAACATGTTTCAGTATTGCATTTCTTAGTTTAGGATCTGCTTTCTTAAGAACGTAAAGAATATGTTTGTTCTCCTTCAACAGTTTTAGGTTCGAGGTCATTGTTTATATTTGCAAATATTAAATAGTGACTTTTATTGAAAATATCTGTTCTAAATCTTAATGCGTTTTGTATTTGTTGAGTGAGATCAATCCAGAGCTTTTGAGTTTTCTGTGTATACTTGGCGAGCTAAATATTGAAATTGTAACTTATCCCTAGGATTTTTAAACATAACTAATTATATATTTAGAGTTTAAATAAATATCTCTGGAATAATCACCTTTATGAAAAATATTTTGTGTTACTAAAATCACAGCTAAATTTCTATGATGAGATCCCTTAATAAAAAGTTCACACACTTTTTTGTTAGATGATTCAAGCATTAAATCATCCAATATTATTAAAGCCGATACATTTTCTGCAGTAGCAAAATCCTCTGAAATACCTTGTATAAACTTTTTCTGCAAAACACCAAATTACACGATCTATGTTTTTTTGATATTAATGTTGATTTTTTATCAAATTCGTAATAAATGTGGATTTCCCACAACCAGAGGGACCACAAATAATCATAGTGAAAGGATATATAAACTGGTGAAACATGTTTACACTTTAGTACACGACATTTAAATGAAGTGAAGCACTAACATTCTATAAATATAAATATGAGTAAAATAATTCTTGTTAATAAACTACCTTGTCAAGCGAGAAAGAGCTTGCAGCGCCGACGATTTATTCAAAAGGGTATTTTAAATACATGGCAGACTGACTTAATGGAAATGATACCGTATGCAAAATTTAATAAAGGTTTTAAATATATGTTTTCTGTAATTGAAGTACTTTCAAAGTATGCATACGCATTACCACTAAAAACTAAAACAGGAATAGAAATTTCGAAAGCATTTCAACATATTATAAAATTAAACAAAGGAAATTCTCCCAAAAATATTCATTCTGATCTAGGAAAAGAATTTTATAATATCTAGTTCAAAACTCTTATGAAAGAATATAAAATTAACCATTACCACACTTTTTCAAGTATGAAGGCATCAATAGTTGAACGTTTTAATAGAACTTCAAAAAATAAAATGTGGAAAAAATTTAGTATGCAGGGAAATTATAAATGGATAGATATATTAAATAAATTATTGAAAGAATATAATTCTTCATATCATCGTTCTATAAAAGCAAGATACAATCCAGTTATAAGAAAAATGAACAGAAGCTTCTTAATACTGTATAAAGTAATTTGAAGGTTTTCAAAGGAAGAAAATATAAAATAAATGATTTAGTTCGCATTAGTAAATATAAAAATCAATTTGAGAAAGGATATATACCAAACTGGTCTACAGGGGTTTTTAAGATAAACAAAATTTACATAACCAATCCTATAACCTATCAACTTGTAGATTTTAATGGAAATATAATTAAAGGTGGATTTTATGAAGAAGAATTGTTAAAAACGAAAGACCCAAAAATTTTTTTTGAAAGAAAAAATTTTAAAGCGAAAAGGAGAAAAACCATTGGTAAAATAGCTTGGTTTCGGAAAAGAATATAATTCATAGATTCATCAGAACGATATTAGTGAATAATATATGTATAACAAACAACAAACTATATTAATCATTCTTTTTACAGATGTCTTCAAGTATACAAGAAGAAAATATTTATGTTACTTTATTAAGTAATAATTCAATGGATATTTATAAAAATACTCCAAACACTTTTACACATTTGCTAACACAATCTCTAAATTTAGATGATTACTGGGTAGTTGGATTATCAGATATTTAATTTTCGTTACTGGAAAGAAATAACCAAAATATTGTTAAACGTAGAAAACGAAATACAGTTTCAAATGTCGACACTCAAGCTATAGTACATGGAAAAAGAAAAATATCAAAGCATAGTGCAAATAATGAATATAAATTTCACAAACTCTTAGAAAGCTCTAATGATTTTATGATAATAAACCCCAGTCTGAATAATAAAACAAAACTTTTGAATAAATTAAATGATACTCCAAAAAGTAATGTATCCACAGAAAAAAATATTTAAGTGATAAAAAATCAGATCCTTTAAATAAAATAAAAAATGATACTTCACAAACAAATTTAGCAACAGAAAAGAAAGACAACGAATTTGATTCTTATACTAGCAGACATGAGTTAGAAAACGTTGAAAAGGATTCCATTTTAACATTAACAAACTACATTCTGCACAAATCTTTAACCAAATTTTCAGATAATATGACAATATGGTGAAGTCTTTTCACCAGATATAAATGAAATTGTATTTATTTACACTGATATAATTAAACCACGACATGTAGGTAATAAAAAAAACTAAATTTTTGAAAATATTTTCAATATCCGCACTCAAAAATTATATTCATTTTAATAGACTTGAATATTTTCCTATTGAATCTTATAACATTAATAATATATATATATATATATATAATGATTCGAAATGATGAAGAAAGAATAATAAGTTTGAATGAATTTATATCAGTTTATTGTACTCTACACTTTAAAAAATATATAAAATAAATGTTTAGTAAAATTTTAAATCATTTTTGTGATAACCATGGATGTGTTGTATACAAATTATTATAATAATCAGTCTGTAAATAATGTTCAAAATATTGGTAAAATATATCATACACCAGGTTTGTGCAATATGGATGTGGTACTGAATCACTGTTTTCATCTTTGTTTTCACACCTGAAACCATTCTTGAGAACAGGATTAAATTATTTAAAAAATTAGTCATTAGATATTGAAAAATAAATTTTGGAGGAAATCGGAACAAAACCTGTGAAAGATATTTTATTTAATCAAGGGACAAAAATTATGAATAATATTAAAGAAGCTACTATTGAAAAAATATAAACAATGCGGAAAGGTAAAGGGAAGCATGTAAAACTTAAACGCTTAAAACAAAATCCGCATAATAAATCCAAACGTTGTAGAGGAAAGAACTTCAACGATATTTTTGGAAATTTAAAATGTCGGAATTTATAGAATGTATGAAAAGTAAATTGGATTTATTTGAATCTCCCCCAATTCAAACTAGTGTAATTAAAACGGAAGAAATATGTTATAATCGAATTGCTTCATTATACAACTCTAGTACAATTGAATTTGTATCATTGGGGAATGGTGAAACATATAGAGATCTTAATAGTATTTATCTCAGACTACTGCTTGAATTGAACGGAACTGGAGACGTTGTTATTAACTTGTTGCATTCCATATTTGGGAATTGTACAGTTCAGTTTATCAATAAAAGTGTATCTCAACCTGACAACAACTATCACTATAGAGCACATATGGAAACATTGCTCAATTATGGAAATTATGCTAGATCTAGCCATCTTGAATCATGTGGTTGGACTACTGATAAGAATAAAATTAATTCACTAATCGATAAAGAAAATCCCGGTTTAGATAAAAGAAAAAAATTATTTAAGGATGGGAAAAAGGTGGAGCTTTTCAGAAAACTTCATGTAAATATATTTAATCAACAAAAGTATTTGTTTAATAATGTCGATCTTAAAGTTACATTAAATTTTGAGAAATCAGAATTTTATATTTTAGAAAGTGGGGATAAAAATTAATCTCATCTAAGAATACATGAAGCTAATTTATATATAAATCATCTATCAACAGTAGTATATTAGTGGCACATCATAATGTATTACAAAGCAAAAATGCAATTTACCCATATAAGAGAGTAGAAATGAGGACCTTTACTATATGTCCAAGAAACCATTCATTATATCTAGATAATGTTATACTTGGAAAATTACCAAAGTTCTTAATTTTTGGAATGGTGTCTAACAAAGATTATACTGGAGATAGAATAGAAAATCTATACAACTTTCAACATTTTAATTTACAAAGATTTAATTTGGTTGTTAATGGAGTACAATTTCCAGCACAGCCAATAGAATTTAACTACAACAATGGAGGAATATTAAGCACTCGGCGTTACCAAATCCTATTTAAAAGTAATCAAATTATAAAGGAACTTTTTGATAGCGCATTTATTTTTACTAGCTTTTGATTTAACACCAGATCACAATAATAATTCTAATTGTAAAAATTTAATAAATCAAGGAACTATTCGAGTAGAAGGACGTTTTGGAAAACCAATTACGGAGGCAATTACCTGCTTAGTGTATTGTGAATTTGACAGTATAGTAGAAATTGATAAGTCTCGCACTATAATTTAAACGCTATGAACTCAATAAATATTATAAATACTTTAAATTCAAATAATTATACAAAATATAAATTGAAAGGAGTTTTTGCGAGTAATAAATTACCAACGACACCTGTTACAAAACCATCATTTTACATAGCCAACACTGATCCATCTTATAAGCCTGGTCAGCATTGGGTCGCTTTTTATTTCCCTGAAAATAAACCAGCAGGTCAACCTCCAATAAAACCATTTATTACATTTCTAAACCGAAATTCTAAAACATTTATCTACAATAAAATACGAATTCAAATTGAATCGTCAATGTTTTGTGGTGTTTATTGTTGCATTTTTATTTATTTAAGATGTAAAAATTTAACTTTTAATAAAATTTTAAATATTTTTAATTATTTTAATTTACATGAAAATGATATGATAGTTTTAAGTTTATTTAAATACTTTTATTTGTTTTTATAGAAAATAAAGAAATAAATAATATAAAAATATATTTTTTTGTTTTTATTCCAAGTTCTTTTTCTACATTTAGTAAAACTTCCAGGAGAATTTTATCACGACCATCATTAAAATTTCTTCAATATTATTCAGTATTAAGATTTCTTCAATTTTAATTTGACCCTTGCTTGAAGTATAATTTGATCCAATTTTAGTGTTGTTAGATGTATCCATAATTCTTAATATGTTGTTCTTAATAGATAGTCAATTATTTACTAAAATTATTTCTAAAATTCAAAATTCACAAGACCCTTACCAAGTTCAAAATTGCAAGAAGTTATTATAAAGATAAAAACAAAAAATTTGTTTAATATTGTATTATTTTTTATTTATTTTTTTATTTATTTTTTTACTTTAAAATTAACATATTTGAAATTAAAAAAATTTTCCCTATTTACTTATTTTAGACGTTTAGATAATAAATAATATCTTTTCATAAAATCCTCTATTTTGCTTATAAGTTGTTTATGCTTTCTATAATTACAAGTATCAGGACTAACGTTTGCTTTATGATCCGACCATGAGCAATTTTTGAAGTGTAATCCATATAATTATCAATTTTATTAATAATTTTATTATTAATATGTCAACAAAAATTAAACCATCAAAATCTTGAAAAACATTTTGAAGTTTTATATGTGACATCTTTATTATAAAGCTTTCTTTTTACAATTAGTTAGTTTTTAAAAACAGTGATACTTATATACTAATTTTTTTTATTGAGAATTTGTTGGAATTTTACCATTTTCCCAACTGAAATATGGTTGAGAATTTGGGATGAAAAACTCTCCCACTTCGTCTTCTCCAGCGTTTACACTGACTACCTCTTTCAATTCCAAAATATATAAACCATTATCTAACTTCCTCCTTAAAGTAAATTGTTCATTATTAGCTCCATATATTACTTTATCTTCCAAATTATTATATCCTTTGGGAAGATATAACATTCCCTCTTCAAGCTCTGCCATCACCACATTTCCATATTTATTCTTATGGCGGAACATACTTAATAACTTATATGGCTTTGATTATAGTAAATCCTTTGGTGCTAGATATGGTCTTGTTTTTAATTTATTGAAAGCTGCAACAATATCAGCATTTGTAATTTTATTCGATTCCATTTTTTCTTCCGCCTTTTAAAAAGTTTATTACATATTAAAATAATTTTACTTCAGACATTTATATTTATATCTAATCTAATTTATCTCCAAGGAAAGAGTAATTTGGGTATATCTCTTAATATTTCAAATTGAGAAAATATCATAAATACATAAACATTGAGAAATAAACTAATTCTAAAAGTATTCTAGATATGAAAAATGTTTAATGTGAATAAAAAATACTCCCTCTTAATTTGTTATTAGAATATTCAAAATTAATCATGACCATACTCAACAATATAAAATATATCTTCATTAATGTCAAAAACCTTACACAAGGTTTTTTTTCCATATAAACAAAACAATTCTCAAGTTTATGTAGATGAATAAACCAAAAATACTCAAACGCTATTTATACAAGTCATCATCACAATTAAAAGTGCAAAAAAATAGAAAATTGCCTCCCTGTTAAATTGTTTGTATGTGTTTTTAACATAATTACATACATACATCTTATTATACAAAATAAATATATTGGTTTTCAATTTCATAAAATGCAAAACAATTTTTCCTCCTATTAGTGCATATACAAGAAAAAATTACAAAAACAAATTCATTGGTTTTCAATTTCATAACAACAATTTGCTCTTCAAAATGCTCTTACTCCTCATTAAAAACAAAAAGAACTATTGCCTTCCCATTTCCCTACTACTAACGAGTTTCTAACAACCTAATGTTCTCCAAAATTCAGGAGGGTTAAACTTTAATGCAAACTCTTACGAAAACAGTTACCTCTCTAAATCAAAATATGACAAGTGTTATGTCATTTATGCAAAACACAATACAATAGCTTTTAAGAGCGCAAAACCAAATGACTCAAATTCTCGTAATGAAAAAATTAGTTATTTGAGAGTATGTTTTTGGGATGCAAATGATTGAAACCAACATAAATCCCAAATATCATACTTAATGAAACAGCAAAGTGTTGATCTGATATTAGTCTAAGAGACTCATCTCGCAAATAGATAACATTTTTATATTACATTTTATTCATTCTATTTTACAAATCATCCGGATGGTAAAGCATATGATTGTACTGGTATATTAATTAGAAATCGAATACGACATTATGCTCTAGATGAATTCTCAAAAGAATTCTTGTAGACAACTTCTATTCACGTTGAGTATTTAAGTGATTTAACGCTAAGCTCGGTGTATTGCCCACCACGATTTTCAATGACCAAGCAGATATTTGAAGAATTCTTTAACACACTAGGAGATCGTTTCCTGGATTAATAAATCCCAAAAGTAGACAGCTTTATAGGTAGTAGTTGTTCGCAAAAATTGCATGGATTTCGTGCCTCCTGGACAACGTACTGGCCGGCTGATCGGCTGATCATATCTAAAAACATAAACCGAAATTCAATAACTACAGAAATTTCATATGACTTAACTTCTGACCATTCTCCAATAATAGTAATATATTATGGAAGGACTAACATACCAAACTATCCTACGAATGATTTCAGAAAATACATCAGTAGTCACATCCACACAAATCCATATTTTCAGTGTAAGGTAGATATAAACAAATGCGCCAACGACTTTATTTCGTTAATTAATTCAGCCTTGGATCGTTCAAAAAGTGAAACTTTTAAAGGAGATAATAAACACATTTCCAATTATGACATTAAAAAACTTCTTAAAAAAAAAGAAACGAAAACTTAGACGATAATGTCAACATATCAAGTCACCAGTTGCAAAGCTGAGGCTCTCCACAGCAATTAAAAAGTAAAAAAAGCCCTTCAAACAGAAGAGTATCGTCAGAGTAGAAATTACATTGAAAGTTTAACAAATAATAAATATACTAATTTTTTCTTATGGAAGGTAACGAAAGATATTAAGCCACCGGTAGAGCCCCAAAGCCCTTTAAGGAAAGCTGATGATACCTGGGCTCCTAGTTCAGAAGATAAAGCCAATTTATTTGCATGATATTCTAAGCTCAGTCTTCTAACCGAATCGCCAAACAAATAATTTTGTATTGGGAGAAGCACCTGACACTACATCAAATTACGATATAATTGTTGTTAGCCCAGAGGATATTAATACAGTTATCAAAGAAAATATAAATGTTAGAAAATCACCGGGATATTATTCAATCACACCATCCATGATGAAAAACCTACCGAATGTTGCAAATAAAAAAAAATAATAAAAGTTTTTCCAAAAAATGGAAAACTTTTCAGATTGAAATGAACCAAAGCCAGAAAAGGATTCTATTATATCATCTTCTTATAGACCTATTAACCTACTATCTTGTTTGTCGAAGCTGTTCGAGAAAGTATTTTAAAAGAATATTATTCCATTCCAGTTTGGTTTTCGTGAAAAACATGGAGGTATAGAACTGGAGAGATAAGAAAATGTTTTTAAATAAAGAAGTATTGTTCAGCTATTTAGATGTCGTGAAAGTTTTCGATAAAGTATGGCACAACAGTTTAATATATAAAATTAAATGTTTACTACCACCATGTACCCACAAATTGCTGGAGTTCTATTTATCTGACCGATTATTTAATCTGAAATATAACGAATTTGTGACAGAAGGATTTGAAATAAAAGCAAATTGTTCCACAGGGAAGTGTTCTTGGACCTACCTTGTACTTAATTTACACTTATGACTTACCAGCATGCAATTATACGGAAATACTCAGTTTGCACGAAAACCCGCACATAGTATCTAGCCAACTTGATGTTTACCTCCGACGGGTGGACACATGATTGAAAAACTGACATATCCGAGTAAATGAATTAAAAAGTAACCAAGTTACATCCACCCTCAGAAGAGTAAATTGTCCTCCTGTTACACTTAATGGCATAAGCATACCCCAATCATATCATGTTATTCATTCATTCATCGTGCTATTCATTTAGATAATCAACTGTAGAAAACAAGAGTCTTCATATAAAGTTAAAAGCTTCTAACATTCACTGGTTAATAAACAGCCAATCAAAATGAACCCTTGACAATAAAATCATCCTGTATGAAACCCTTTTAAAACCAATTTAGACATATGACATATAATTATGAGGAACACCCAGTATTACGAGTATCGATATCATACAGAGGGCCCAATAAAAAATTCTTAGAACCATGACGGGTGCACCATGGTATATAAGAAATGAGAATATAGACTTAGAGGTTCCACTGGTAAAAGGCGAGTTTAAAAAGCACAGTGAAAAATACATTATCTACCCCGTTGCTATGACTACCAATTATTCACCTAAATATACTCTCGTTAGATTTTAATTAAACGTTAGTGTTTAGTTTCAAGAAAAAAGGCAGATTAAATATATAAATAAAACGTTAAAAAATCACTCTAAAATACCTAAAAACTATTACAAATTACATGTTTCTATATTCTGTAAATAGAATTCCAGTGAAAGCGAAAATGTTCCGATTTCAAAAATATCAGATAATGCATTATATTTTAACAAATCTAAAGCTGACGTGTTCGCGTTGTAGGAATTGTATTTTTTATCTTTAATTTTATTTCCAGAAAAGAGCCATATTTTAAAAGATCTCATTTTACTATAATATTTAGCTTGAATGAAATCATTTAAGAATTTCGTACCGTATATAAAATCATTCATTTTATATATACAAATTACATTCATTGAGAAAACTAAAATTTAAATTTTAGTACTCTGAGGGTGAAAAAATTTATTTAATTTATTTTGACACCGAAAAATATTTTCATTTTTCATCCCTTATAATATAAATAGGGTTGCCAAATTCGAATTTTGATCTAACTTGATATTCCTTAAAAACGAGCTTGATTAATAAAAAGGAAAAACGACAATCGACTTCCCGTCACAAATCGTTTACTTGTTATATGAAACCTATTTGAAAGTATATATATAAGTATGTTGGTACTAAAGGGATATAACATCTAAGAAATGCGGTATTAAAATTTTGCAATTGTTATTTGAAAAAATAAATAAAACATATAGCATCTTCTTTATAGTGACCCAATACAAATATTTCAATATCCAAAGAGAAAGAAAGATATAGTCGGTCAAGAACGACTATATGATACCCTGCACCATTGTGTACGATCATTAAAATTCGGGAAGGGAACTTATATTACACCTGTGTTCAATATACAAATACAGAATAAAGCGTTGATACTAACATCTAGTTGATTAGAGCCATTCCTGGAAGTGGGTTTATATGGGAGCTATGGTAAATTATAGACCGATTCTCATAAAATTTGCCAAGGGAATTAATTCATGTTAAATCTTCATTAGAATTATATTGAACCCCCGAGAAATTGTGTACCCCAAGGAAAATATATCGCTGAGAACACCAGAAGATATCGATCTCTCTTTCAATAATTTTGAAAAAAGGTTAAAACTTGCTGCTGAACATGCTACCCTAACTAAACGACTAAACAGATATAATAGAATTTGTTCTGTGGAAGTCGAACTGCTCTTGTCCGAAAAAAGAAGAGTTCGAAGATAGTGGCAACTCCACATATCCCCTTAACTCAGATAGAAGCTAAGAGAATGCCAAAAGCGTCTTAATATGCTACTAGAGTATCAAAAAACTGAATCACTGAATAAATATTTAGGGAACCTAGATGCTACCCCGTATTCGAATTACTGACTATGGCGAGCTACGAAAAAGTTGAAAAGACCAGTTATAAGTAGGCCCCTCTACGTAATACAAATGGTGGCTGTGCAAGAAATGATAGCGATAAGGGGAATCTGTTTCTTAGTCATCTAAAGAATGTATTTTCCTCAAATTTATCAGATGATAAACTCCTGTTTACCCCTTTTTAGAGCAGTTGAACCCCTATGTTTTGAGATTCGAGAGATCGACAAGACTGTTGTTGATTTAAACTCCAAAAAAGCACCTGATATTGACAAAATCAGTAACAAGATGCTTTTGGAGCTGACCCGGATAGCAATAAGAATAATACTTTTTATTTTTAATGCTATATTACGCCCTGAATATTATCCACCAGAGTGGAAGGTCTCATTGGTTACAATGATACCTAAGCCCGGAAAAGATTTCACTAAAGTAGAATCGTTGTCTAATATATCAAAGCTGTTTGAGAAGCTATTGTATTCCAACACATCAATTTGGTTTTAGAGAAAAATATAGCACCATAGAACAAACTCACGGACTTATAAATGTTATATCTAAGACGTTTGAAGAAAAGAAATATTGTTCTGCTCTCTTCATTGACGTTTCTCAAGCCTTCGAAAAAGTATGTCACGAAGGATTATTATTTAAAATTAAACAATATTTACCCACAAAGCTGCTGAGAAGCTATTTAACTCATCGAAAGTTTGTTCTTCAAGAGTGGGACTTTATAAGCTCACCACAGTCCATTGAAGATCGTGTACCCCAAGGCAGTATACTGGGTTCCTTTTTGTATTTAATACACACTTCTGATATGCCAACTAATAGTCGAACCCATATATCAACATTTCCAGATAACACAGCTATTCTAGGCGTTCATGAATACCACCAAGAAGAATCTAAGCTCTTGCAAGATCATATACTCTATCTAGAAAAATGGTTGAAGCAATGGAGAATAAAAGTGAATGAACAGAAATGTATACATATTACCTTCATGTTGCGGAGAGATTCGTGTCCCCCAATCCTAATAAATAATCATATTATACCGCAAAAAAAAACTGAAGAAAAATATCTTGGTATGCATCCAGATCGACGGTTTACGTGGAAATCACATATACATGCAAAATTAACCCAAATGAAGTTAAAATCACTTCAAATTAATTTTCTTATTGGTAGAAATTCAAAATTATGTCTAGACTGCAAACTGTTGATCTATAACTCAATTATAAAGCCAATATGGTGCTATGGTATCCAACTGTGGGGCACGGCCTCAGCTTCAAATGTTGAAAAAATTCAAAGACTCCAAAATAAATTGCTATGAATGATAAGTGCAGCTCCCTGGTATGGGAAAAATTAAAACATTCACAAGGACCTTAATGCTCCTCTTGTCAAAGGTAAAATAAGAAAACACGCAGAATCGTATTTGAAGAAGCTTGAAGTATACCCTAACCCACTTGCTCGAAACATAATGAGAAGCGATGGCTACAACCTTTTGAGAAGAAGGAATACAACAGACCTCCGCCTAAGCTAAATCTTTTGATTACATATAGTATTTCGTCCGACAGTGGCTGGACTTAATATAAATTAAGATTTAGAGTTAAAATTTAAATACTTATTGTTAGTTCACTTAATTTTGTGAAGATTCAATAAATAAATTTAGATGAAAAAAAAAAACGAAAACTCTAGATTTGGGGATGAAAAAGTTAAAAACAATAAATGTTTTACTTGTACTATAATTTTATATTTTTAAGCTTTAATTTCATTGACAATTATTTTTGCTAATATTTTTTTGTCTTCAAATGGGCTTTAACCACTGGGCTATTTATCTCTGATTGACACATGCTCCATCTTTGCCAAAAACTTATAGTAAAACACCAAGCGCGAATTTTAGCATCACATGTAGTTAGCGAATTGTAATTTAAATATAATTTTATTATCTTTATATTATTTAGACAAAATGTGATCATTTAACAACCAGTTGAATTATCAATATACTCTATTAGTTGAGGTGATCGACACGGTTCTCCAACCGGTTTTAAAACCAGTTTTTTCGGCTTATGCACTGTCGGTTTTTTTAAATTTTCATTTTTCGAATATCGATAAACCTATAAAAAGTGGTTTTAAAAATAACATTTTATTTAGAAAAACATATGATTAATATTCACAAAGTTAATTTCTATATGCTTAAAGAAATATTAAAATAAATTCTAAGTCCATTAAAATTCGCATATCAATAGAATCAGTTTTTTTTTTCTTAGAAAACCTGTTACATTCATACAAACAATATAAATATTTCATGATTTTTATGGCTTACAATTTGGAATAATAAATTACTTCATTTTTTAAAGGAGTAGAATTTGGAAGAAGTCTACTTGTAAAATCGATTTCGAAAAATTTAAGATTGTGAGATTTTGCAAAATTAGCTGGACAATTAGCTTGAATTGCTTGATATTGAAATGAAATTCAACGAAAATAAATTTTAAGTATCAGAAAACTATTTTAAAAGTTATTGTCATGTCACAGAAAAAGAATTATGGAAAAATTCGGTTCCAATGAAATGTTTTGATGTTTCAAAGAATGATTTGACGCTTTTAAGATAATGACCAAAAAAATTGACTTTTGGCCGGCTAAATTGCCATAATCTCACACTGTGCATAATTTCTGTATATGTTATATTAAACTTAACCTCATATTTGATGAATATTTTCCCACCTTAATTAAAATTTTTTGCTTAAAATATTTAAATATAATAAATTTTAACCTCAATATTTGTTGATCTTTTTAGAGCAATAAAGTTTTTTGATGGAAATATTTACTTCTGAAAAAACCGATTAATTACTTTTTCGGAATTTTAAAAACAGTAACCCTTTTTTCAAAATTCCAGCTATTCGAACTATTTGAAAACCTGTTTCTCTAAAAGGTTGAATAATTGATCATTCTAGTGACTAGTGAGTAGTATATAATAACATATTTAGTGTAAGGTTGTTCCATACATAGTAGTTTCTCAGTTAAAAAAATAAAGCAAAATATTTTTTTAACCGAAAGCACAAATTTCTTTTAAGAAAAAAAAAAAAAAAAAGAAAAAACTTGATATTTATTCCATATACTGTGGTCGGCATATAGTTATGTACATACATATATGATTTTACTAAATTCCTAAAAGATACATTTAAAATTTAATAAAGTATAAAACAAGGATAAAGTAGATAATTAATCATAATATTAATTTATATGCATTACTGACAAAAATATTCAATATTAATCAAAAAAAAATTTTAAATTTTTAACATAAGTAATTTGAACATTTAATTTAGTACGTTTAATAAACCAATTTCTGAGTTGATCTTATTTTGTTTTTTTTGTTTTTGCCGTAGTCAAGTGTGTGATTTTAACAGTTTATCTTATCAAAACCGAGGAACGTAATAATTAAGAGCAGGGCAATCAATAATATATAAAATCATATTTTTCTTGAACTTCAAATTAATGAAATTGTTAGTTAGTTAGTTAGTTTGGCATCGATTTGTTTTAGCACATTTTTGCATATTTCGGTCATAACAGCATTTTTACTGTTTTTCATAAAAAATCCTTATTTTGGAGCATATTTTAGCACTTTAGTAGAATTTTTTACATAATATTTTAGCATATTTTAGCACTTTAGTAGAATTTTTTACATAATTTGTTATTAGTGAAAATTTCTTTTGAAATCCGAATCTCCAATAACTTTCATTTCATAGGTAGGTAGAGAACGGTTGCACAGTACTCAGAAGAGTACCCATGCATCCACTCAGGAACCTACAGGTCCATTTTGAAAAAAAATAATAGTAAAGTCAGAGTGACCAGGAAGGAAAAGATTAGAAAGCTGAGACCAAGAAAGGAACAGAAAAGACTTGGAAAGGAAAAATGCTACCGCCCTATATAGTTCGCTCTAAGCCAACGACCCTCTCCTAGCCAGCCTATTCTCATGACGAATCCTATCAATCTATCCAGATCGATACTTGATATACTATCCAATTCGACAACGAATCGACTGCCTAGCTATTTCTGCCTACTTAGTTGTAGACATGGACATATAATATGCTCCACCGTCTCTAGCTCCTCATTATCTTCGCACATCCTGCAAAGACCGGAGGAACTTCTATCCCAATTCCCTGTCATTCCTCCTATGGGACAATGACCTGTCAGAATACCTATCATAGTCTTCAGTTTTCCCCTTTTCATGCCCAAGAGTAGATTTGTATCTGCTATATCAAGTTTAGGCCATAGGACCCTTGATAATCTGCAGTCCGTTCTAAGATCCCATGCATGGTTGCCAGTTATCTCATAATGACCCGGTACGCAGCAGAGTCTAATTTAATAATTGCTCATCAATCTCTTCAGAACCGTCTTGCAGTCGCTAACTAGCCTAGACTTGACAAAATGTACATTCAGGGCCTTTAGCGTCACCTAGCTATCTACATACAGAGTTACCTCTGTATTCTCTTCAATATTCCCTACTATCAATTCCGTGTCCCTAAGAATACCCAGAATTTCTGCCTGGAACACACTGCAACTATCCGAGAGCCTATACGATTCCCTGATGTTCTCCTCAAACAGATACACACCTGTACCAGTGCCTATATCCATTTTGGATCCATCAGTGAATACCGAAGATCCACTGAATAGTTTTTCCCTACCTGGCCATTGGTCCCTATTTGGGATAATCAGTATAGGACTTTCCCCGAAATCATCCTCCGTGCACAAATAATCCGTGAATCCAGAGGGAGCCTGGGTATGTCCACCGAGGTTGACTTCGTTTAAAAGTTTGGAGTGTCCTATTCTGATTGATCCTAAAAGTCCCAGTCTAAGCAGGCTCCTTGCAGCCATTCCCATCACGAACTCAATGGGTAGGAGATGTAAAATGACGTCAAGTGCCGTCTGAGGTGTGCTGGGCCTTAGACAAAAGATTCCTGCGACTTTCTATTCTCATTGCCTCTCACCAGACTAGACATCCATACGCTAAAATTGGTCTCACTACCGAGGTGTAAATCCAATTTACTACCATCGGTTTAAGGCCATAATTATTACCTATGGAGTTCCTGCATGTGTAGTAGGCATTGAGACCCCTTTTAAGCCTTTCCTGTGTGTTCCTCTTTCAAGACAGTTTACTATCAAGAAACACTCAAAGATATTTTACTTCTTTTGCCAGTCTAAGTTCAATTTCCCCTAGTACCGGAAGCCTAAACTGCTCAATCTTGTAACTTCTGGTGAAAAAAACTAGCACTATTTTCTCTGGGTTAACCTGTAAACCCTTAATAGTAGCCCATGAGGACAGTTCGTTAAGTTCAGACTGCATGACGTCGCTGATCGTGAATAGAAATTTTTCTGTGATCAGTATAATAACGTCATCAGCATAAGCAACGATTTTCCGCTCTCTTGCGTCAAATTGCCTTAGAATGACATTAACGGCTAATAGCCATAGTAAGGGCGAGAGAACTCTTCCTTGCGGACAGTCACTAGCTTCCTTATGCATGCATCTCCCAAGTTCGAATTAATTATTCCGCTATTCAGCATCAAAACAATCCATTCTATCAGGAAGTTTTGAACGCATAGTGATTCTAGTGATTCTCTAATAGCCTCAATCTTAATATTATTGAAAGCTCCTTCTATATCAAAGAACGCTGCCAAGGTATACTCCCTATACTGTAGGCCGCGTTCAATGTAACTCACCACATCATGCAGTGCACTCTCAACAAATTTATCCTTTAGATAAGCATGCTGATCGATCAATCTCTCTAATGTCTTCAATAGAAAAGACGATAGGTTGATCGGTCTGATATCTTTAGGTTTCGGGTGGCTCGCCTTGCCTGCCTTAGGTATGAAAATTACCGTAACCTCTCTCCACCTCCTTGGAATATATCTCCTAATAAGACATACACTAAAAAGCTCCGTAAGAAGTGTCAATGCCGTGTCGCTGATGTTCTGTAGCATGGCTGGAAAAACACCGTCTGGACCAGGTGACTTGTAAGGTTCAAAGGTATTCACCGCCCATGCTACCTTATCCATCAAGACTATGTCACCGATTACTTCACTAATTTCCCTATCAGATATACATTCTGAGAATCCAAAGATTCATCTTGTCTGTGTATCTGTCTCTAAGTTCCTGGAAAATGAGTTTCCATAAGTAAACTCAGAGACTCAGAGCAAGACACCGTCCATGAGTTATCCGAGCGCTGAATATATCCAGGAGCACTTGGATCCTTATATAAAATTCGCCTGAATCTGGATAACTCATTTACAGAGTCGATGGACTCACAGTAGTTCCCCCATGAGTCCCACTTTGCCCTCTTAATGTCTGCTTTATACCTATTAAAACTTTCCCTATAGCTGACCCAATCCTAACACTGACGTGTCAGTTTCGCCCTATTGAACAGCTTCCTGACGGTTCCTAATTTCCTTGGTCCACCATTTAGGCTGTTCTCTCTTTTCCGGAAATATTACCGGACAATTTAGTTCATAACTGTTCCTAACTTTCCCTGTGAAATCCTCCACTAAACTCTCAACTCCCTCTGATGACAATTCCCATCCTGGGGCGGCGTTTAGTTCCCTATCCATAATGGCCCTGAAGTTCTGCTTTTGTCCCCGAGAAATTTAAACTGTAGTATATCGTGTTATGATCCCAAAAGGAGCTTTCACTATTTACCCTCCAGTTCGTAACGTAATTGATCCTAAAGTTTGTCAGTGTTATATCTATAACTGCCTCCCTATCCTTAGTTCTGAATGTGGGCATATTGCCCCTGTTACAGATAAAAAGATTGTTAGTAGTTATAAAATTAAAAACTTACTCAACGACAGTTACAACAGAGTACCAGATATACACCTCTTCTCTTTGCGTACTAAGTTAATTTGCACACCCTATTGCCCGCAGTCATATATACGGAGGCGAGTGCGAGTTTTCTCCCGTCTCTATCCTCTCTGTATACGACCGTTAGGTCTCCATTGCTGAAGAAATGAAAATTTATAAAATTCAACTCATTCCTAGCCGTATACACGTTCTTACCTTATCCTCAATGGATGGTACGAAGAGTGTATACCCTTTGACACTTAATACACATACCCTGGTGTTGTTGATCCAGGGCTCATGGATTAAGGCCACATCCACTTTGGAGTCAGTAAGGTTCATTGCTAATTCGATTGAGGCTGCTTCACAGTGATGCAAGTTAATTTGCACCACTTGCAGCCTTGTTGGTACTATCAGATTTCGAATACCGGAACCTAATAGTGCCCAGACCGAAATTAGCAATTCCCCCCATCGACTCCAATTTCCTGAGAGACTCCCGATCTATAGAAAACCTGAAGTCCCTTCCGAGGTTCTCTTTACAAGTCAGAGAAGCTAACAACTTCCACTGACTTGTATCCAGACCCTCGTTCTGGTTGTCCAATGGCTCCTTTAGTGATTGATTCACCAGAGTTGCCGGATGGTTCACGATCAGCCCACTGTTTGGCAATGATAGACAGCTTCCCAGTTTCAACCGATCGTTCCGAATATGTGATAGGTTTATTTGGTAGGCTGCTATCATTGTCAATATTCTTGGACTCCAATGCGGCCCCTGACACTGTTCCTGTACTCTCACGGGCCCTTTCCCGAACGGTGTCAAACATCACATTTAGTCCCTCAGGATAAGACATTCACAAGATAGCTTGGTCGAGCCTTAGATTTTTTCAAATCTAATTACACTCTTCCTATGCCTCTTGATAAGGTATTTATCCCTACCACTGACTGACGACAGATCCATCTTGGCCATCTTGTTAAGATAGATCAAGGAAGCTCTGACGCCACTCTTTGCTTTCTCCTCCTTCGTTCGGCTGTTGACGACGGCAGTTACGCTTGGTTTTACCGAGTCTTGCCGAACTAATTTTGAACCCACCTGTACACCATCTCGTGCGGATGACGCTTCGGATACTGGAAGATCCTGTTCCTGAGCGTGAACTGAAATCATGGTGATTTCGTGTTCCTCATCAGAACCAAGGGAAAGATCCTCAAATTTCTCCGTAGTGCCCGCCTCCCCGAGAGAGTTTCCAAGTGATCCCAAGAGGTCGTCCGTTTCGGCTAGTTCACTCAATAACTGCCCCTCCTGAGCAATTATATCACCGGCAATTCTTAAAAGGTCAGAATTAGTGTCCGAAACTCCTGCTGAAACTATCTTATCCTTCTCCACATCCTTTATTTTATAATTTTCTTTACTAATTTTGGTTCCACGAAAATGCAAGTTCTAAGTGGACCATCTCGCGCACTGACGACGTACGCGGACTTCGCTTTTAAAGAAATTACAACCAACCCGTGCCGTGGGCGTTGGAGGGGAGCTGTTAGCGATTAGTTTATTTAAGCACTAACTAACCATACAGATCCTCGGCGCTGCTACCTCTCACCTTGATCTTAAAAGTGCACTTAATTTATTTGGTCCGCAAGAACTTCCATGAGTTTCTAGGTTTAGATGTAATGCATAGGATCCGTCTATAATCAGTACATGGGGATCTGTAACCAGTGGTAAGTGATATCCAATCTATTGACTACAATCGGATCAGAAACCTTACATCCTGATCCCCTATCTGCCACCTGAGGACACGTCCGATGGGAGTAAACAAGTAAAGACTCTTCACGGATTTGATTTCATAAATTGATAGACATTTTGTAAGTTCCTGATACAATGAATTAGGTTTGAGTGTTTTTAATTGGAAAAAAATCTTTTTTAGAAATTGCTAATAAAAAAATCTGATTTTGTGGGCATTTTTTATGCGTATAAAATACTTTTTTTTAGAGCATAATTTTGGTTGCCATGATTATGAATTTTAAAATAAATCACATCAAATAATGATTATTTTTATTATTTCAGTTTTATTTTTTTCCTGAACTTATAATAATTTTTGAAAAATCTGAAAAATAAAAATCATTTCGAATTTCGATAGAACCTGTTCTGAGGACTGTATTTAACACTTTTATTCGGTCGTTCTTTGTATCTGTTGTTTTAAGTTTCAAGAATAATGATTATTTTCTGCGCTTGATCAAATCCCTTAAACAATTTTTTCGAGTTTTGAAAAAAAAAAAATATTATACACTGAGGTCCCGGTCTGCGTCGTTAATGGGGACGGGAGAATTGCAAACTGAGTCAAATCACTATTTTCTATGTATTTGCACGGTTTTCTTAATAACTGGTTTTAGCATAAAAATATTTGAAGAGAAAATAATTTAATTTTTTATAAAGAAGGAGTGTTTTTTGTGAAAAAGGTGAAAGAGAACTTAATCCATCTTTTGACATTAAAATTTTGTTCAATACCTTTACACATGTTATTAAGAATTATGAAACTCCTCATATAGTGACGTAAATTGAAATCATAGCGACCCAAATCGAAATTGTAACGACGCAGATTTCAAATAGCGACTCAAATCGAGGTCTGACTGTACAATTTAAAAACTTTCCTAGTAACTGAAAAAAATTAAAAAATGTTGAACGTTGTAAAACAATGCACTGTGAAACAAAACTATTTTTCTGTAACTTTCTAAAACTAAAAATTCTAAAAAACCTAAAAACTAAAAAATTAGAGATATCTATCGCCAAATATTCATTTATGACTTAATGTAAATCTCCACAAAAAACATGCTTACATTTACTTGTAGGTTATCTCTTTTAGTTTAAGAGATATTAAGGTTGAAGAAAGTTTTACCTACATTTTTGTCCTGATTTTTTTAAGTTTTTTAAACTTGGGGACCTTTAGGCCCTAAAAATTTTTGAAAGAATATATCCAATAAAAATTTATATTAATCTGAAATTTAAATTTAAAAGAAATTGAGATTTTTTTGGTTATTTTCCAAAAAGATGGTATTATTCTTTCACTTCTAATATATTATTTCTTTTTTGTTCCGGGCTACAATTTTTCTAATGGTTTCAAAAGAAATCTTAACGTAAATGTGGGTAAAGCAAAATCTGAGGCGCGTTGGGCAACAGTTTTTCCCCAAGCCCTATCCAAACTTTATAAATTTTGCAAAATAGTTTTTTAAATAAACGGTGGGGTGATCATTTAAATTAAAAAATTCAATTTTTTAAATAAGTTTTCCTCGGACTGAGATCTTGGGTATTTAGATATAAAAAAATTGGAGTTTAATTCCTTGATTTTGGAGTAAGTTTGACTGTATTTTTCCAAAATTTCATTGGAATACCTCCACTCGCTTAAATTTTATTTAGGTCCAAATATTAACATTATTTCTCAAAAATATACTTGAAATCTAAATTTAAAATTTTTCAGGTCATAGTCAGAAGAAATTTAATTTATTTAATATATTTCCACTACGTACGATTCTCCATGTTGTAACGTTTCCTGTAATAATAAATACTTTCATAAAATGTTTATACTTTTGTTTAAAACTAACAAAAACTTTGTCTTCTTAGATAATTTTTAGCACTTTTCCCATGTATTTCAAGAAAAATTTATATAAACACAGCACGAGCAGCAATGCAATGTTTACTTCTCCTGTTACCTTTACATTGTACATTAAGTTAAAGTAAATTGTTTATAAAAATTGGTTTTTGAAGAAACTATAGATATTTATTTTATCTTTAATAAAATCATTGTTAGTTGGGATATCGTAACGGTAATATCGTAGCGGTGATTTTTGGTAATTGTTGAATTCGTCAATTAAAATAGTAAAGTTTAAAAAAATGTCAGATTTTTGTAAAAAAAATCCCTCAATGCCCAATGGGATTTTTTGGAATTTTGGAAGAAGCCGTTGGCAAACTCTTTGAAACACATCAAAATTTTAGAAACTGCATTCGGTTTACAAAACTAACCTTTGGGATTTTAGAACATATAGGCTAAAAAAAAATATATATAAAATAGGTCAAATTCCGAAGGGTCTGAACTTAGTTCTATTAGGTGTTTGAGTTTGTTTTTAATTTTGGAAACATCCCTGAGAAAATACCTTTTAGAAGAGAATAAAATTATTATACGTTCTTAAGGAAAATTTTAATTTAGAGAAAAATGAGTGTAGACACTTTTTCGGCTAAAAAACACAAAAAATGTATTATTTTTAAATTGTATAAAATAAATAAATAGATATTTATTTATCTATGTGTTGTTATACACTGGTTTTTAACTGAATCTAAAAGCTTTATACCATAATTACAAGGTGTCCACTAAACCCTGAATTTTCTGAAGGATAAAATGTCTTCAAATTGCTTGTTATGTGCAAAGAAAATAAAAAATATTAAAACCTCTGGAATCAAAATTACCAAACAAAGACCGAAACCGGTTAACCGGTTTAAAGTTTTTTACAAACGCTGTCGGTTTCTTTTAATTATGGGCTTTATTCGAAACCAGTTTTTTAAAGACGGTTAACTGGTTTTTACAGAACAGCAGTTAACTTAACTTTTTATGTAATTTTGCTCAGAAAACGGGTCAAAAAAGGGGGAAAATAATAAATAAAAATTACATACCTTAAAATATAAGTTTCATTTAACTTCCTAAATGAAATAAAAATAATATAAAGCTTTAAATAGTTGAAATAAGTAGAACTATTAAGTGCACACAAAAAAAAAAATAGTGTTTTAAAATATTACTTTGTACACAACCAAGTTGCCCAAAACTCCGATAAGAAATAAATTATTTCAAATTTAAACCTTTCTTTCATAAAAAACAAATCATCTATCGGTATAATTTTTATAACCACAGTAACATCTTAGTATTGTAACCACAAAGTAAATTTTACTTCGGAAATACATATTTTCAAATACAAGGAAAAAAAGTTTGTACATAAATATAAAAATTTGTATTTATCGATTTCTGTTCATAATAGATGTGTTTTGTTGATAACGACAATTTCATATAAAATTTCAATTCATATACGTTAAGAGTTAAAATGTAGAATTATACATGTTAACTTTAACGTCGATAAAAGTATGAATTTCGTAGCGTAATTTGTAAATATATATTAACTGCCCCAAGTCAGGTTAATGTCGCTTTTTTGCACAGTCAACGTTAAAACTCATCGGGAGCAACAAAACGCAGCTAATATTTAAGAATAATTTCCTAAATATGAAAACTTCTTTAAATATATTCTTACAATGAAACAAAACCAAGAAGTCTCAAACAAAATTGTTTCCATTTTCATTTACATTTTTAATTTGTTAATAAAATGTTTGAAATTTTCTTTGGAAGATTTTACTTTTTTATGATTGGGAACAAAAATGTAATTATTTAGCGCTTTTTATGAAAATGATGTATGTGCTCCAGAATGCCTGCAAAATTATGCAAATTTTCAAATCTTATTTTTAACACATTTTGCTTGGAAAATTGATATTTTAAGACATTTATTGTTTATATTTTCATTTATTATTTGCAATGAAATATAATAAAACGAAGCCAACGTTTTTGCAAAATTATTGTAAAATTCTTAAAATTATCATAATGTATTAATATCATCTATGAATTTTTTTTTTATGAAAAAAGTTTCTATTCATAATATTTATGAAAAAAATTTATATTTATGAATTTTTCTTCTCTGTGTACTTGGTTTAGGAATAAAATATTAAAAACGTTAAGAACCGCCTATACGATACTCTACACCATTGTGTAGAGTAAAAATTCGGGAAGGGGAATAATTTTACTAATTATAAAATAAAATATACAAATACAGAATAATGTGTTGATGCTAATATCTAGATGCTTTTTTGAACTTTAGGGCGATTCCTGAAAGTGGGTTTATATGGGAGCTATGGTAAATTATGGACAGATTCACATAGCATTTGCCAATGTTTTTTCTACTTACATAAAACTTATTTGTGTCGAATATTAACTTGATACTAACATTTGTATGGGATTTATGCACGTTAAAGTGATTTTTGGAAAAGGGATTTATATGGGAGCAATGGTCAATTGTGGACCGATCTTAATAAAATTTATTACAAAGATTGACACTTATACAGAACTTCTTTGCACCGAGTTTTATTAAAATATTTTTATTTTTAGGGCATTTTTGAATGTTTAAACTTTATGCCGGGTGGACATTTGTATGGGGCCTAGGTTAAATAATGGACCGATCACAACCAATTTCAATAGGCTTCGTCCTTGTGTCATGGAAGTTCCAAATTTCATTGAATTATCTTCAAATTTGTGCACAAGGTTTACATAGACAGCCAGCCAGCCATACGGACGGACATTGTTTGATCGACTCAAAAAGTGATTCTGAGTTGATTGGTATACTTTAAGATAAATAAAATAAGATAAATAAAATTAATAAAAACAATTTAGGCTTTTGTTTTAAAAAATTGCAAAAAAGAAAAAAAAATAATAATAATATTTTCTTGTTAAAAAATTAAAATGACAAAAACCGGTTAACTGGCTTTTTCAAAAGCACAAAACCGATCAACCGGTTTTTTCTAAAAAAAAAGTCGATTTTTTGGATGCTCTAGTTAGGTACTAAAAGCTATGGTTTTAAACTTATGTGTCAAAAATAAAAAATGAGTTTAAGTTTAAGACAAATCCCTAATTATTTCAAAGTGCATCAAAATTCAATTCTTATTATATTTTGCCTTTTTAATACGGATAATCGCTTAAATTGTGCATTATTAGTTTCCGATAACGCATAAATTAACAATTTTATAATGATTTCAAAATAATGAAAAACACTTCGGACCATGCTTTATCTACAGTATTGACTGCTTAGGAGATTTCAAAATAAGAATTCAATTCGCACATTTACAAATGGTACAATAAAGTGACATTTGACTCCGCGTTCTTTTACAAAATAGATATATAAGTGAAAATAGTCTTTACGCAAAATTCTCCACATGTAGTGGGCCAAGCAAACAGACACACATGTACATATAAGTAAATATTAATGTTCAAAGGTGGTATTCCTTAGAATAATATTCATTCGAATATTCGAAGATTTTTTATGAATAATTGTTCGAATAACGAATAATTTTATGTCGAATATTGGAATAAAATAAAAAACTGTTATTATTATTATTATTATTATTATTTTTAATTAAGCTATTTTTATTATTATTTATTAATAGAACCTTTTGAAGATGCGTCATTTAGACTAATCGGCAAAATCTACAAATATGTTAGTAAAATTAACTTTAGATCTCCCGGAAAGTTTTAAAATTAGTCTTAAGTTAATTGGTCAAAAGTCCACAGATTTTAAATCATCTGCAATTTGTAATAATCCCTAGAAAATTTATAGTATATATGGTTATCTTGTTAAATGAACTGATATTTTTTTATTTATTATATTTATGTATAATATTTTATTCGAATTATTCGTATTATTTTATCAGAAAACCCAAATAATTTAAATGTCCTAGTACATATATTGCCACTTTGAAAACTGCGGGGTATTTTTTGTTTCGAAAGTTTTTTGACATTGTGTTTGTGAATGTTTGTTTCTATTCGCTTTTAGCACACACAATTGCAAATAAATATATAATACACACACCCACCACCCATCATCATTCATCTATTGACAATTTGCAGTACACGATATTGTTTTATTTACATAGTCTTTTCTTCATTTATTTTTTCTTTCGAGTTTTAAAATTAGCATGACAGGAAATTGTGATGTACATTAAAGTGCCTCGATTTGTATGAGGAAAAAAAAATGTTGCAATGTACCTCCTTAAATTAAAGACTGATATGTTATAAACTAATTCCTAAAATATTTCAGAAACATGTCGATTAATACATCATAATCTGATTTTTTTTAATTCTCGTGAAATTAGGATTTTAGTAAAATGTTAAATTTTTTTTATATTCTATTTTATTTAGTTTGAATATTTCGGACATTTTAGGACATCATTGGAAAGGTCTTACTCAATACTTTTGATATATGTATTAACTTAAGCTTTTAATAATAAATGTAGTATGTATTTTGAAATCACAGGTCCATAATAGGTTAAAGTTAATTTGTATGGCAAGTAAATATTTAGTTAAGAAAATAAATAGTTTAAGGGGAAATATAAACTCGGAAGCCAAAACTTTTTATAACTTGAAACTTTAAATTATGGTTGTATAAAAAGTTGCAGATGGTGGGTATAATATATTCGGCCAAGTCGAATATAACATTCTTACTTGTTTATAAATTGTTTGCAAAAATTGATGAAATAAACATTTGCGAACCAAATATATAAAATTGACCATTTTGCTGTTAAAGGGTTAATTAAATGTAATCATCAAGATTATCAGGATAGACTTTTAAAATTTACCTAAGAACCCAATATATGATAAACATTTTTTTAAATTTATTAAATTTCATGTTTAAATAAAGAAAGTATGCCAAAAAATGTAATATAGTATAGTATATATTAACAATCCGCGAAGGAAAACCAATGTAACAATTATTTGAATGGATATTGCAGGTGTTAGGATATATTCATTATATTTTGAAGTTAATTTTGTTATAATGAAAATTTTCCCAGCAAAAACTTCCACTGTCAAATAATTAGTTAAAATGCTATTATAATAACACTACACTACTTGCAATTTAGCAACTTAACTCATTATTTTAACAAGGTGATGTCATTAGAGACAACTACTTGGTTTCCATATATGCTTCCAAATAGGGTCTTAATTAGTTACTGTAATATAAATGCATATTAATCTGTTCAATAGTTACACAATTAGATGTCGACGTAACCGTAACGATGAAAAGCGTGTTGTTCGGTAACTATATGTCATTATCAGGTTTTTGCTGGATTCATAAAGCTATTGAAAGAAAATTCCATATTTTTAGAGATGTTTAGGTTTTGTCCTTATCATCATTTCTAGAGGGGTACATTTGCAACTTTTTTCGTGAAGCACTTTAATGTACATACATATACATACCTAAGTTTGTATGTATGGATATTATTTTTGATATTTTTTTTTATTTGTTGTGTTATTTTTATTTCATTTTTTGATAAATAGATTTGAATGTAAGAATCTAGTAATGAATGAATTTGTTTTTGTTGTATGTACTGCTGTTTTGTTTCATTGCGATTAAAATAAACTTGTTTTTTTTTATCATTTATGACAAAAACAAATAAAAATAAAAGAAAAGAAAACAACAGTTTTCCTCCAACACCACTGAAAATTTTTGATGAGAATTACACGATTTTATATACGCAAACTGGAGGAAGGGTTCATTCAATTTTATGCTGCATATTGTGAGTTTTTTTAATTGTCATTTAAACATAAAATCTTCTGGCATCATTATACTATATGTATGTATGTATATAACCTGTAAGCATTTTTTATTACGGAAGTCATAATGAAAAGCCTTATTGTATAAGAAATTGATAACCAAGCATGTCATGGGTAATGGTAATTTATTTTTTATTTGTTAATTTCGAATTAACGTCCTGTTATTTTTTAAAAGTTGTAATACTTAGTACATTTACGTTTAGTAGAAGAAAATAAGATTTAATGTATTTTGTGTTTGTAAATTTAGAAAATTCTACTGACTATCGTGAAAAAGTATCAAAGTAGTGACGACGTGGCGAATTTATCTACCAAATGTAAAGGGTTACGTTGTTTTCATCAACATACAAGCATGTAACAATTGGTTGAAAGCGAAGTATAATAATGTTAAACAAGCGAAATAATACAGCTAAATTCATTTGATTTCACGGTATGTTGGGCGTGAATGAATTAATGATTTTTTCTATGTTATTGTTTCTTTGTTTTTATTTTCTATTTATTTGCCAATATGTATATGCTACTCGCATTATAATACACATGCAATATGCTTTTGTGTTCTTCAGCTTTTGTTGAGCAATCAATTTTGTTTGACTCTTAATAAAACAATGGTAACAATAATGAATTCATTCATTATGTTCTGGGCAACCAATAACGTTCGTTAACAATAATTTTTGTTGTGATTTAAGAATTGCTCCACCCACAAATGCTCCGAATTGTAAATATATATGTACATAGTTGCAGATGGATCCAGTTGTAAATACGGCAAAAGTAAACCTTTAGTCTTTTATGTTCGTTCTCTCGAATTGTTCTGCTCTGTTCGGTAGTAAAATGACAAAATACATTCATACATATATGCCAATACATATATGTTGGAAAATTATTTTTATACGAATGTTTCACTTATATTAATAAACGTTGAAAATGTTGTTATTGATAAAATTGTTTTATTTGCTCTTAAAAGTTGCGGTGTTTACTAGTTATTGATATAATTAATATATATATTTATTAATTTTTTGCTATATATAAATGAATAACATACATATGATTGTCAGGTTCCCCGTCTTTGTAATATTGATACAACATCAGTTGATGCTATTGAGATGAGTTTAAAAACGAATACGTAACCTAAATCATATATCAAAAATGTCTTTAATGAAAATCCGTAAAGTTCATATAAATACTATTGATTTTTTTTATAGACATTCATATTTTCTTGTAATTTGCGTAAGATTTCCTTTAATATTAAATTTGGTATTTTTTGTTTTTATCAACAACAAATACTCTAAAAGCGTACGTATATTTTTACAAGATATGTGTATGTATGCATGTATGTATGTTGTCCCACTCATAACTGTTGTTGGAGCTGCTGCTCAGGCATTGAGTAAAACTGAATCTGAAATGTCTATCGCGAAATGCAAAGAAACTTCATTCGCAAAAACAACGTATTAACAACGTGTAAAGAAACGTAAATTTTGCAAAGTCCACTTACATTGCACTGGGATACCACTGTGTAGGAGGTTTCCCTGTACCCGGAATTTTCTTTAGTTATCAGTGCTGGTAGAGTAAAGAAACTATTATCAATTTTTGGGATAAGAAAAAGATCGTTCAGCAAATGACTAATGCTTATTTGAAAGGCCTACATTCGGTGAATATGTTTTGACATGAATATTCTATTTAACACAAGCTTTATTTAAAAAAGTCGAATTGTCTGTTTCTCTATACATTTGGGTGCTCAATGACTTGAACGACAAGTTGAACAAAAACGTGTTTTCATACAAAATTGAGTTTCTGTATTCCAAACAGTACGAACGAAAATGTCAAAATCACTGACTTGCTATTTTGCTTTCGCCTTAATTTTTTAATGATAAATAATAAAATTACTCACTAGGATAATTGCAAATATTCCACAATTATGTTTGGTATCCACAATTATGGAAATGCATTGGTATCGTAAAAGCAAGATTTTAAAGCTATTATTCGATGTACTAAATTATTCATAAATATTTGAAAACTAAGATTTCTTTAGGAATCATCAACACAAATCCTGTTTAAAACATCGTAGGAATTTGAAATTTGGTAAAGGGGTTAGGCAGGTTTAGATGTACGGTACTCTTTGGCTTTTTTCATACAATATTGGACAATCCTAAAGTTTAAAAATAAATCAAAATTTTTACCTTAATAATCAACTACTAAAAATCAAGTTAAAATACTAACACTCATATTCATAAAAAACTTTGTTTGAGTTTAAAGCACACATTTACTACGTTTATACGTAGCTCTTATGAGCAAATAAAAATGTTGCAAAATGAAAATTTTACTGTTTTACATTTTACTGAGTACTGCGTTGTCACAAGTTTTTATGTTCATACCTAGATTTCTCGAAGATAATAGTTGATTTTTCCGATCCGGCACAACTAGTAAGTTAATACATTTCCATATGCAATCTGCTGTATAAGTATTGGCCCAAAATAACAGCACAGTGACACGAAAAATTCCAAAAAATTTTACCCAAAATAACAGCGCACGTTGCAGCGTAATAAGTAATCATAGTTAAGTGATGTCAGTTATTAAGAAATTTAGTTAATTATGCGATAGATTAAATTAAATAAATGTAGTAAATACAAACTTAAATATATATTTTTTTTATTTTTTTGGTTTCAAGATCATACTATTTAAATACTATATAATTTCTAAAGTTTACTCTAAAAATATTTCACGTAATACCAAAAAAAAAAAATATGTATATAGTTTGAAACTACCAAAATGCAAGAAACAAAAGATTTGTTTTACTTATATTAATTTCGTTATTATTATTATTATTATTATTATTATTATTATTATTATTATTATTAACGAAGAGAGCTTTTAAATGTGCAGTGTTATACAACATTAAAATGGTCTATTTATTAACGTTTTTTTTTATTATAATTATAATTTTATTTTTAAATGCATGCAACACTTTACACTTTTTTGTTTACAAAAAACTAGCCAATCCTAGTGAGTGTGTATGTGAGAGAAAAATCAAGTGAATAAGAAATGTCACTCTGAAAATAAAATAAATTCTATTCCACAGTGACAGTGAGCAGCGTAGTTATCTATCAAATTTGTATAAGAATGAGCTTGTCGCAATTATTCTGAGCCGACATTAACCAAATTTTGTATGTATTTCGGTAACATTTCTCATGGCACAATTAGTCAACTTTGTTACATGAATGACTTGTCTGAAAATGTTTTTCAATCGTTTTATTATGAAACATTATATAAACATTAACAAAAAAAACATATTATAAAACATTCAGAAACTATGTTTAAGTAATTCAAACACTACACACCAGTCGATTTCGACTTTTTGTTGAAAAAACTCGAAATCGACTTTTTGGTATGAATATGTTATTGTTGCCAGATAGTCGAAAAATCGAATAGATATAAAAAGTCGAACAATTAATTTATTTAAAAGGTAATTTTTATTTTAAAAACATAATCTAACTGTTTCTACTCAGCAGACGTTCTTGAAATTCTGGTAATAGGTAGTTGTTTTATACGTTACAAAGTAATTAGTGATACTTATTTATATTACTATTTTAAAGTACAAAATAATTACTTTAAAACTATATATTAAAATTTTTAATTTATTAAAACATATGTATATTTGTGACACTGAGTACGACACAAACTTAGTAAGATAGGCTTTTATTTACATTAGCAAATATATATGTTGTCAAATGTAAATGATTGTTAATATTGGCGTAAAAAATGTGTATAAATAGAAAATTATCTTCATATGTCAATAGATATGATAGAAGCGTATTTGAATGACTGTTCTTCAGAAGGAGACTATTCTGAACACGAGATATCATCTATATGTAGAATAATTGAGTTTATTTTATTTTTTTATTTTCTCGGCTCCTTTATTGCAACTTTAATTTTATTTTTTCAGTAAGAAATCCAAAGTTAGAAATAAACGAAAATTTAATTTTATCATTCAACTCATCCGCAGTTTTTTTTTTTCTTAAATCATCAAAATATTGTTCATATTTATTATAGTTTTATTCTGATTAATTTGTATATTATTAATTTTAATTTGTATTAAAATTCTCATTCTCGTTTCGTGGTTCACTTTTTTAAGTTGTACAATATTAATAAAAAACTTTTGTTTGGTTACATCTTCGTTGAGATCTAAAACTCGAATAATGACATACACATTATATCGGCTGGTAATGTCTGTAGTTTAATCCATGCTTATCCATATAAATTTTAAAAATTTTTTAAAAACGATTTTATTTCTTCAAGTTTAATACGGTACACTTTGTCCTCATAATTGTTTCTGAGCTTAGATTCAGATAAAATGCTTTCATTTTTGTAGGTCTCTAACAAATTCAATAAAATCGGAGAATACAATTTTTTCAAATATAATAGCTTCACATAAGTCCAATTTGAAATTATGCGTTTGTGCATATAATATTAACAATGATTGTGGAGCTTTCTAATTACATTTCGATTCAAATTCTTGATGTTTTTGCTATTTATGTGTTGATGAGCAAGAAACTTATTTTTATAATATACTGACTTACTTATTATCGTTTTGGAAATTTTAATGAATACATTTTTATTAGAACTTCTGTTGGTAAGATTTCCACAATTTAATATTAGTTTATTCAATTTTTTTTTTTGGGTTTCACTTAAAATAAATATATGTGTATAAATAATCTACATATAAAATAATCAAACATTAAAATAAAATTGATTGAGGCACGATTAATCGCCAAATCGAAAATCAATTTTTAACTTTGTTTACTATTCTCCATGTATGAATTATATAATAACAATTCTTTACCTACAAGCACTGAATTTTCACCTTTCAAAGTATGTACATATCAAAGTAAATATATGTATTTGTCAATACTTTTATTAATGAAGTTAAGTTTTAATACTGTCAAGCACTACCAGAACCAGTAATAACGACAGAACCAGTAATAACTTACATAATCGTCTCAATGTTCCTTTAATTAGACAAGTAATAAAATTGGTGAATATTTATAGCAGATTTTTCAACGATGCATCTCATTATGTAATGTAAGCACATAATCATTATGAGGTTAGCAAATCTTTATTTATATATAAGTATATGTAAGCCAGTCAGTCAACCACCATAAAACAGCATCTAGAGCGTACTAAAGGAAACAACGATTACCGGCGGAAATTTGTTTAACTTGTTGATGATTTATTTCAGCAACAATTCAACAAATCTTCCTCATTTTTCTTTGAATTGTTTAGCTCAAATTTAAAGAAATTCTTTGGCGATATGATGATAGGAAACTAGGGATAAATTTATCCACAATAAGTTTTTTTTTTTTTTTATCAATATGAAAAAAACACACCTGATCCATTTTGTAAAAAAATAAATAAGAGAGTACATTGTGGGAATAATAACCCTCAGAATATGAATTGTGTACAAATTATTGAATGTAATAATGTGGCTAGTCATTTCAACAAACTGCTACTGAAACGGTCGCACATCAAACGAATAAAAAAAGTATTTGTTGTTTTGTTATAACGTGTGTTGTGGGCTTTAAGTACAAATTCTGTTTGGCCTTTCACCCCAATTCAAACTGTGTACAGTGTTGTTTAAATGTGAAATGTTAAATAAAGAAAAAAGTTAAATTAAAAAAATGTTTTGCATCTGAAACACAAAAATACATTTATTACAACTTTCATACTAGTTAGCATTCACCACAGCTGTTAATACGTAAAGAACGCACTTTCCAAAAACTGTATTTCTTATTTCTTTACAGAAAGCAAATTGGACAAACACATGTTTATTTCTTGTTTCAGACTTATAAAACCAGCTAACCACAAACTTCGATAGTGATATCGTTTTCGAATAATTCGAAAAAATTTCTTTAACAAAACCTTCGAAAACGACTATTGTAGGCGTTTCGAGAATGAACTCGTAGAGCTTAACTGTCGCACAGTTTGTGTCGATGTGAAAATCGATCGATATCGTAAGTTCGCTTATGATATTAATATCGAATCTTTAGCGATATCAGTTGCGAATCGTAAAAGATTTCGTTAGTGATTCGCTTTTGATATGGAAAAGGGTCGAGAGTTATTCGAAAATGAAAGTTTTATATTCTATTTCATTTTTCCTCTTTAAAATTGAAAACTATTTTAAATTTAAAAGTTAATTTTTTTTAAACTTAACACAATATATCTTTCAAATAATTATAAATTTCAAAATAATTACCAAATTCACAAAACTTGTTATTTGAGTAATTGTGTTATTTGCTATTTTAAATAACACACTGTTTAACATTTTTTTATTTTTTTGAAAATTTATATGAAAATTTAAAATAACATTATAACATTGTTTAACCTGCGTTTATTAATTCTGTTAAAAATTATTTTGTTTAAAAAATTGTTGATTTCTTACAAACAATTTAATCTTTTATTCAACAATTTTTTACAAAATATTTCACCGAAATTCAAATTTTCACAAAAAAATTTAAATTTTTACCAAAAATTCAAATTTTCAACAAAAATTCACATTTTTACCAAAAATTCAAATTTTCAACAAAAATTCACATTTTTACCAAAAATTCAAATATTCACTAAAAAGCATTTATTTATTAGAAATTAGATTTTTAACAAAAATTCCAAAATTTAATGCTTCACTAAAAATCCGATTATTCACCAAAAATTAAAATTCTTTAAAAACTGATTATTCACCAAAATTTCGACTATTCACAAAAATCCAATTTTTCACTAAAAACGATTATTCACTAAAAATTCGGTTTTTCACTCGAAATTTGATTTTTCATTTGAAATCTGATTTTTCACTAAAAATTGAATTTTTCACCAAAAACTAAAAAAAAAAATCGATTTGTCAATAATAACAATTAAAAAATGTATAGTCGGTCATGCCCGCTAATATGAAATCCTTCACCATTACGTTTTAAAAGCTAATGGCAATCATGAATTCATCTTTTTATAAATCCTTGGTATTATGATTTCTGCTTATATAAAACTGGTGTTAAATATTACATTGATACTGTTTAAGTGATTTTTCGGATCTATGCTTAATTATGGATCCATGAAATTTGGTATTCTAATTTGTACCAAATTTTATTGAAATAGTGATATAATAAATCATTTATGAGTATTAAAATAAGAATTTTCAAAAAATAAGATTTTCATTAATATTTTTCATTAAAAATATAAGTATTTAGAAAAAGCAAAAAGAACAAAAAATAATAATACAAATTTTGACATTTATAATATTTTAATTCATTTGAAAATAACACACTTATTTATAAAGTGTATTACTTTTTCAAAAATGTTATTTTTCTTCACATAATATTTTAACAAATAACAGAGTAGCGAAGTTGTGAATTGGGAAATATGTATAATAATGAACTTAAATTAGACTATAATAAAATAATTAATATAATAAATAATAATAAATATAAGATAATTAACAATAAAATCTATAGTTTTTTGCATTCACAATAGAGGTATAACTTTTTTTTTACAAAACAAAAAAAAGAAAAATTAAAAAAAAAAAATAAAGAAAATAAAACCGAGGGTACCACATCATAGCTCATGTTATACTGATACTAAAAACGTACTAATACGTTTTCAAAATTTATTTCGATGAAAAAACCTTCTGCACCGAAAGCCATTTCTAAAACCATTTAAGATTTTTTGTTAATTTTTTTTTTTTTTAGTATTAAAAGAAGTTTATTTTTTTTAATACTGTTCTTAAATAGAATAGTTCTTAATTATTTCTTTAATAACTACTATAAAATAAAATGGTAAAGTCATACTGGTCACATTTTTTTTCAGCTTTAGTTTAATTCAGAATATTTATAAAAATCAGCATTTTTTACCGCCAATTATAACGGAAAATTAATTTAACGTACATTTGAATATTAATGTTGACTAAAACATTCATTTAACATTATATTTAACGAATAAAAAGTTTAAAAATTATAAAAAAAATATTATGAATTTTTGCAAAAAAAATATTACTTTTTATGAAGAAAATATTGTATTGAAAACAATGCCAAAAGTGAGACAATATAATCTTGTTTTTAATGAGAGTAAAAAGTTATATGAACAAATTTAAAAACTTAAATTCAAAATTTCAATGCGTTTGGTACGAAAACATTTTAACGATAGCGAAAATTTAACATCGCGTCTCTTAATATTAGTTTTAGATATAGTTGCTAAAAAAATGTCATACAAGACGTTCGCTGTTTAAACAGTTTTTAGCTATCCTAAAAAAATTTTAACTTTGAGTTAAGTTGTTATGTCACATCCCGATGCAAGCAAACAAAGGCACTATGGAAATCGAAGGACAACAATACTTTGAAGAAGGTTCTGGATATGCTGAAGTATGAAATTAGAATATATGTAGGTATACTGTAACTGGTCACATAAATTGAGATATTTCTCTAAGAAAATAATAATTGCAAATGGTGTAAAGAGAGAGAGGAAGACACATCTCACTTCATCTGCCAATTTAATGCATTGTCACGCCTTCGTTTCAAATTTTTTTGTTTCTTATTTCTTTCAGAATCTGAAAGACCTAAGAGGTATGGACCTTTTGAAGATCTTAAAATATATAAAGATGTCAAAGCTGTATACAATAGAAGAAAATATAATATCAACACCACGACGATCTCTATCCTAATCATATCATAAAGCAGCACTTCAAAGGAGCATTAACAGGAGCCAATGGAAAATATACAGCATTTTTTTCATTATCTCCACTACCTTTCTCGAGGATTTCACTATGGATCAACAACGATGGTTTTGTGAATGCACGCAATTCTATGTGTCCTATATATATATATATGTATATATATATATATGTATTAAATTACACAAATTAAATTACAAATTACATTGTCTATTAATATTATATTGTGGCTGATTTTTGTTGATGTAGATTGTATTGGCTTTTATTTTACATAAGTTTTAAAAACAATTTAGGTAGCCACTGTAATTTTGTATCGAAGTTACACACATACATATACATACAAATAGGCAATATTCCCGTCTGGCTTTCATTGGTGGTAGAAATTTGTGCTGGGGTGAATGATGATAAACCCATCTTTCTTTCACAGTGTGACAGAATAAAAATATTTTAGAAACTTCATTCCGCATTTAAATTTAATTTTTTTAGTTTATACTTATACATATATAAATGTAACAATTTTTTTAATTTAAGTAATTTATTGTGTTGCATAAATAGTTATTATTTAAAAAAAATGTAACCCATAAATGTTTTTGCTGGATTTGGAATTAATGGCAAAAATTCCAAAATCATTTTTTTTTTATATTTTTTCTAAACTTACTGCTTTTAAAGAATTGTGGGATTTCCTTTTCTTCAAAATATATATTTAATAACAGGATTTTGCTACGCATACGTGAAGTTTTATATTAATCGAAAATATCTTCATTATGCCCACCGTACACTGGTTCATTCATTCATGTCAAACCACACCACACTTCTAGCATTATGTTTGAAACAATAAAAAAAGTTACGAATGAATAATATGTTCATAATTATAAAACATAAATTGACTTGAACAATAAAAAGGATTACATGTGCACAGTGTTGCTTGTAAAGAATCCCTGCTGTTAGCTTTTGATTTCCACTTGTAGAGTAATAAGTGTAAGAAACAAAAGACTAACTTATAACCCTAACGCAGTTTCTAAAGTGGAATTAATAGCAAAGGGAAATAAATAAAATAAAATTTAACCCACAAACTGTCTTAGGTCTACGAACAAATTAGAAAAAATGCTGAAAAGTTAAGTGTCTCCTTTAGAAAAATAAGCAAAAATATTAAAATTAAAAACAGAAAATTTTTTGTGTTTTGGCAATTTTTCGTAGCTCTTTTTAAATTCTTGATGATTTTCCGATTTCTTCTATTTAGCCAAAAATAAAAAAAAAAAACAAATACAAAACTGAAGTTGTTTTTTTTTTTTTTTTAACTGTGCCAATGAAAAAAAAACCCAGTGAAAAATTTATTTATAACACTAACATAAATATCTGAAATAAATAAATGAACGGAATTAGTTAGAAGTGAAAGTAAATCAATTTATTGTAGCATTTTTCCTGCAGATTCTTCGGATGTTTCATTTTATATGTAAATTAATTCGTATGTAGATTTTTTTGAAACTTTTTTAATATGCCTCCTGAAAAAATTTAACGTGAAATTACCAACTTTAAAATTTATAATCAGAATTGATTATTTCTGGGGCCTTCATAAACTCAATTTTGTTTTCGTTCCAACACCTTTCTAATTACCACAATTCTGGACTGTTAAAGAACTAATACTTTGTAAGATAAAAATAATATTTATTATTCATAGTTCTGCGTGCTTCTAATGTAACGACAAAATTCTAAATTGAGCCAGAAAATGTTAAAAATACTGTTTAATGGAGGGATTATTATTAATGTATTTTATGGCACTTTTTGACAAAATTATTTGATTTTATTCAAACCAAAGCACCAAAACAACCGTACATCTTGTTCCGTTTAGAGTAAACTAGTCATACGACAAGTGTTTATAAATCGGTTAACCGAAAACCTTTTCTTTTTTCTTATAATTTTGGGTTGTCGTAAATTGGTTAATGTAAAATGTTCAATTCGTTTAAACGGTTTATCCGGCTTTCAAAAATTTTCTACAAATATTACTAACCTGCTTCTTTTTGTTACTTTGATTTAGAACTTAAAATGTGAGAAAATGTTTTGGAAGAATTATAAATGCTTGTTATTTGACTTAGCAAGTAGTAGGGTGATATAGTGATATATTTGGAGTTCAATATACTTCGAAATATATACTAAATATCATGCAGTACATTTACGAAAGCATCTACTTAATGAAAGAGATTCTCTGAAAGAAGGAAAATAACATTAAACACTTATAGTTTAATGAAGTACAAAATACGATTTGATATAAGTTCCTACCAAAAGAAAAGTAGCATTTTCACCACTTCAAATGTAGAACTAAGTGCTATCTAAATGTGAAAATAGTTCTAAAAAAAATTTTAAATACATATCTTTTTTAAACAGAAACTGTATATTTTTCTGAAAAAATCACAATTTAATAAAAAATATGTTTACTTAATAATAAAATAAACATTACTTTAAGAGAAGTAGGCAGAAACATCCCATCAATGAAAACTATAGCTTAAAATTTCTTCTTTTCAATAACAACACTATATTAAAATCATTGCTTTTGAAGCTCTTTTTTTTTTTTTTTTTTTTGTTAGGACAATTTAATTTTATAAAAAATGGAAAAATATATCGACAATTCCATGGAAGAACTCCAAAAAAAATCTTCAATACGAATATTTCACAAATAAAAGATATTTTTAAACAAGTGAGAATTTTTTATTCGGCTTGGCCGAATCTATATACCCACAATCTGCAGCTTTCTAAAATTTCATTTCATATGGAAGGCGGTAAAGTGAGTTTACCACACCCATTTTTTGTTTCTGTGTTTACACTGGTCTTTGAACTATTTGTACAAAATTTCTTTGATATTTCACCCTGTATGGGAGGTGGGCGGATCACGCGCATTTGTTTAAGAATTATAAGCCGAAAAGTATGAACTAAAGTTACAACGGATACCTTATGTTTCTAGTGTTTGGCCCATAACTTTTTTGTTCATTAATCGATTTTTAAAATTTTACCTTATAAAGAAGGTGGGCGGTATAGTCCATTTTTTGTTTCCGAGTTTACTTAGGTCCTTGAACTATTTGTACAAAATTTCGTTGATGTTTCACCTTATATGGGAGGTGGGCGGTAATGTGGGCGAATTATGCCCATTTTTTTGTCATACTTTATAGAAACAAACTATATGTACAAAATTTCGTTGTCGTACACGCTTTTGTATAGGAGATATCAGCCGAAAAATATGCACTGATATTACAACGGACATCCTGTGTTTCTAGTATTTGGCCCATAATTTTTTTTTGTTTATTAATCGGTTTTGCCCATTTTCAATATCAAACAAATCTTATATAAGATAAATATTTGAGCAATTTTAGTTGCCCTAGATAGTCCCCCCGTGCTCTATCCTGCTTTCAGCAGACAGATTGACGGACATAGCTAGATCGACTCAGAATCCTACCATTACCCAGAATATATATACTTTATGGGGTTTTAAATTAATTTTTCAACATGTTGCACACGAAATGACAAACCTAATATATTCCATCTTTTTGATGAATTTTCGTTAAATAGCATATTTAAAACTTTTGATTTTTTTTAACATGTTTGGAAAGTATGGAATCAATAAATTAAAAAAATCTGCAATTTTTGGGACACGCACATCTACTGTGCATAATTTCTCTTTTTTCATACAACTCCTTTAAAAAATTGAGTAAGCTATTATTATTAGAAATATTTAATTAAAAAACCCAAAATATTTAAATTATTTATAAGAATCTTACAGGAGTAACAAGAGAAAAAAAACGAATTTCATTTTTATTCAAAATAATTAAAACTTACAATATAAATTTTAATTGCACCTTAAACCACTTATATTTATAATACATATCAAGAAAGTAGACCTTATAAATATTAAACAGTTTAAAATTATTCCTAAATTTCTATTCAAATATTAGTATTCAGTATATGGTTTTTAAAGTACGGAGTTATTTTTAAAACCGGTTTTTTGTATTTAAGAAATCCGGTCTATTCGAAATTCAAAAAACTAACATTAAAAAAAAAACGACAGTCAAGTCAATCATCTTAGTATTTATTCAAAACATTTCTCTATAATTTCGTTGACCACTTTTCTTGGCGATTGTTGTCAAAGCTAAAAAATTCTATCCAAAATGGATGGAAATCAATCCAAGTTAATGTATTTATTTGATATCATAAGCCTTTGATTGATTTTTTGATTAAAAAGTCATTCGAAGGGAAGTTTACATATATTTTACTTACTACTACAACCAAAGACATGCATTTACTTTTGATACATAGAGGCAATATATCGAAAATTGTTAGTTTAATTTCTTTAATTATATTTTTATTCTTTGATTAGACCTGTGAAAAAGATAAGAGTTGTCAATGGCAACTTATTCGGAAAAAAATTATTTTTGCCAAAAAACGCATGATGGCAACTAGTTCTCACTATTTTTATATAAAATTATAAAAGTACTTATCATCAGATCTATTTTCCATAATAAACTTAAAATAAATGCTGAATTTAAATTGAATGAAAAGTACTGAAAATACCTGCATTTTATACTCAAGTTTGTTTTGTTGTATAATGACAGCAAATGACTAATAATAAAAACAAAATTGATTTTCTGGAATTTTAAAGTGTTTACTATTAAACTACGATAACAAAAACGCAAAAAGAAAATGTGACAAAAAATTGAATTTTGGCCAAGAAAACCTGCATATTTATTCATATATGGGAAATTCTGTTTTCAAGTTTACGTTTATGAAACCGACCTTAAACCTCAAATATTTTTTTTAATTCCTTTTTTTTTAATAACTTTCAAGAACTGAAATGGTTCCATGTGGTACCGGCAAATTTAAAAAAATATATAAACACAATTACTAACACTTGGCCAAGTTGTGCTCAATCAATCTATCGTTGACCAGTGTTGAATTATTATGTGGACAAGTGGTGAAACAAACTTTTTCAAAATATTAATTTGTTCAATTTTTCAATCAGAAAATTTGCACCATTTTGAATAATTCAAAATAAAAAAATCGCTTTAGATACATTTTGTTAATGTGCCCTCAATATGTATCAAAGCTTAGGGCCCAAACTTGGAGAGAAAAAACACGACACAGCGTAATTTCAATGAAGCTAAAGTATCGCGTGATCAAAAAAGGTTTCCAAATTAAATTTTAAAATTATTGTGCAATAAAATATTAATTTGCGAAAATATTATAACTCTTTAAAATCGATCTAAAATTTTGCGTACTTTGTATTGGCATTTTTTACATTTATTCTGTTTTAGTTAAACGAAAAATGGGTTTCAATATATAAATTGCATAAAAAGTATTCATGACCTGAGATCGCTGTGTTTTTAATATTTCATAAATTGCAACGTTTAAAATTTTTAGTTGTGACTTTTTGTTTATTACCATAATTTTTTTTTTTTTTTTTTTTTTTTTTTGATTAACAGATTTTCTTCTATGTACACTTTATTTTTTACTCAGTATTCTAAAGGTAGGTTAAATCAGAATTATTGTCCCGATTATGTTCACTATTATAAAGCGTATCGATCCTCCCTTAATTTGTAGTTTAGTTACCTTTGTGTAGGTTACACGTGTGCATTTATTTTTAATATCAGACTTAATGTATAAACACAACAAGCCCGGTCCGGAAAATTCCATACGAATTTGTATGAAATATGAGCGATGCGGCTCGGCTAAAAAATAAATTTTATTGTTGCTTTTACTTTCTCACAAAAAATATTACAATATTTTTTAAAAATTTGTATGAATTTCGCAAACAAAATTAAAAAAAGTTTAAATTAAAAAAAAGAAACGAAAAGAAAATAAATAAAATTGTTGTTTATTTTTCGTTGCCGTCTACGTATTTGTTTAATTTGGCTTGGAAATATATGAAAAAACAAATCAATTTCTTTGTGTTTTTTAAGAAAACGACAAGTTTTTCAAAAATTTTCAATTGTACATAGGTTTAATAAAAGATCCTTCCCTGAATTTTGGTGAACGCATGCAATGGTGTGGGGTATCAGATGGTCTGGTTTGACCGACCACTTTTTTTTATATATACTATTGAAAATAGAATTTTGGCAATTTTTTTTTTAGCTTTTTGTCTTAAATCTAAATAACACTGACACCGTTCGCGAAAAGTCACACACCTGAAATCCCTTCAATAATGATGTAAAATAGCCTTGATGTGCCATTAAAAAATGTCAAATTTTTTCGAACCCTACACGTAAAAGAATTTGAAGAAATCCGCACATATACTAAATAAGAATTATAATAAAATTGAAAAATTAACACTAAAAACCAAATATGTTTAAAAACAAACAAATTATGGAATTTTCAACATGGAAATTAAAAGTTATCATATTATATACAAAGTTATGATATTATATTATTTGTAGCATTTCATAGTAGTATAGGTTCTGGACCACTTTTTTCCTCCCTATGGGATTCCCATAAGGAGGAATTTTGAATAGCAATTTGAAGAGGAATTTGTCTTTATGAAATTGAAAACCAATGAATTTGTTTTTGAAATGTTTTCTTATATATGTTTTATTTTTCTTTATTTTTTTTAATGTATTTACTTTTGTATAATAATATGTATGTAGTTAGTTATATTAAAGGACATACAAGCAATTTAATAACCAGAAAAAAAAATTATTTTATTTTTTTTGTTTGCACTTTTAATTGTGATGAAATTAAAAACTGACTACTTTGATATGTAGTGTTTGAGTATTTATATGCTTAGTTTTGTTTCTGTAAAGTGGAAAAATAAACTTGAGAATTGTTTTTGTTCATATGGAGAAAATAACATTGTGTAAGGTTTCTGACATTAATGAAGATATGTTTAATTTTGTTAGATATGGTCATGATCAATTTTGAATATTCTAATAAAAAATTAAGAGGGAGTATTTTTTTTTCACATTAAACGTTTTCATTTCTAGAATACTTTTAAAAATAGCGTACGATTTTCGTAAGATTTTCTCAATTTGAAATATTAAAGAGAAATTCCCAAATTAATGTTTCTTTGGAGTAAAATTAATAAGGAAGGTTTTTGTTTATTTCTATTTATTTTTTTTTATAATTTGTAGTTGTATAAAATAATAGTAATATGTGAAAATGTAAATTTATTTGTTTTATTGACTTTCATAAAAATTGTTGCATTCCCATATAAACATTGAAGAGATTTTTATACCCCACATCACCATAGGTCAGACTTTTATGATACAAGGACGAAGCCTATTGAAATTGGTTATGTTCGGTCCATTATTTCATACAAATGCCTCCCGGAATAGAGTTTAAGCACTAAAAAATGCCTTAAAAGTAAGAATATTGTACTGAAATTCGGTGCAAAGAAGTCCTGTACAAGTGTTAATCTTTTTACTAAATTTTATGAAGATCAGTTTACCATAGCTCCCATATAAACCCATACGAATGTTAGTATCAAGTTAATATTCAACACAAATAAGTTTTATATAAGTAGAAATCACAGCGACAAATTTTATGAGGATCGCTCCATAATTTATCATAGCTCCCATATAAGCCCACTTTCGGGAGTCACCCTAAAGTGCATAAATTCATATAAATGTTAATATTAACGTAATATTCTGTATTCGTATATTTTACTTTACACTTAATAAAAGTATCCGTCCACAATTGTTCAGATGTCTAATATAAGACCCCTCCAAGAATTTTGATGGACATACACAATGGTCGGTCAAGCCCGACCATATCTTTCTTACTTGTTGTTCTTTAATATGTTGTAATAAGATACATGTTTCCTTATTTTATGTACTTAATATGTATTTTTTATAAAATTCAAAACCAATTAATTTATTTAGAATAATTTTTAGCAAACATTTGTAATTTTTCTTATGTTTGAATATGGTTAGGTATGAAGATTGACATTAGAAGTTTTTTTTTTTTGTAGTGAACTTGATTGTTTTTTTTTCATATGCATAAGGTTTTTATTTTGATGAAAAAATATGTGATTTTGTTAGGTCATGGGTAATTTGGATGATATAGATATTTGAGTTTGAAAGAATTAAGTCTTTCGATATTGATATCGAGAAATTTCCCCGTTTCCATATAAATTTCAGGAATATTAGATTTAAATATATTCAATGAATTATAATGTAATTATTTTTCTAGTAAACATTTTCTAAAGTTACTTATGGACAGTTTAGTTTTTACGCACTACCTACAATTTACGCTTTGTTTTTTTCAATTTCTTTTTCATATCTGTCAATCTTAACGGATTATATTTTAGCTATTAGAATTCCTTTATTATTTTACCATTGCATTCGTCTTTTATCATTCCTAATACTTTTTTGTTCAGAACAGAAAATTGAAAGCATTTTCTTATAAATATGTAGTCGTGTCGAAGTATGAGATTATATAGATCTTTATAGCATTGAATATAAATTCTAAGATATAATCTCAAATATTGAGAATATTTAAATTTCATCATCGTTATACTGAACAAAATAAAAATCGGTTTTTAAAATACCATTCAAAATTTAGAATCTAATATTTATAGAATTCTTAAAACTTAATTTTTTCTTAATCTTATACAATACAAATTATTTAAAGTTTTATAGCAAGCTTAATAATATATACTATTTTTTCTTTATTAAATTATCAATTATATTAGTTATAAGTTCATTATTTTAAAAATATTTTATGTTCACGAAACATATTTGCTAGATTAATTTGATCAAAAATCGTAAAATTTTGAGAAAAAAAAGTCTTCAAAATCGTAAACAGGCCATGATTAAACTCAATCTGGCAAATGTCACGAAAAATATGTTATTAATATTTCTGTTACTATAATATATATCTCTTTATTAAACGTCAACATATTTTTTAAATAAAAATGTTTATGAAAATTTGTTCAATAAACGGTTTAATTTTAATTAATATATTATTTTCCGATTAAAATTGAGTTGGAAAATTATGAATGAAAAGGCTATAATCAACATCTTAAACTGTTTCACTGCTAGGTATAGTATTTTCAAAATTTAAACTTCGTATAAGTTTTAATATAAAAATCAATTTATTTTTATTTAGCTAAACAATTATTAAAAAACAAAACATAAATAAATATGTGGAAATATTTATCACTATTGCAAATATAATAAATATTTTATTACAACAAAAGTACTTTTAATTTACGAAAATATCACACAATAATTTAAATTTCAACTTAATTATAATTAGCGACATAATTATCATTAAACTGAAAACTAAAAAAATTGTTCTCTAAATTAATAAAATGTAGCATTCAGAAAAATTTAATTCAATAATTTCTTAAAATAAATCATAACCTAACAAAATTTCCTTCTTAATACTTCAGTAATATAAGAAAAGAAAAATATAAATATATCTATCTATACAAACAAAAAAAAATATTAAACGAATTCTGGTTTTGAATTATACATTGAAAAGGTGTACAAACACAAATATACATATATTTTATTTAAAATATAAGGCATTGAAAAATGTTCTTATGAAAATATTAAATATAGGTAAAAATATATTCATTAACATTACAAAGTTTATTTTATCCATATGAAGAAAAACAATTATTAAGTTCATTTAAAAAGCTTTAAACAACTATGCTAAAAATTATTCAAAATAAATTCATTGGTTTTGAATTTCATAAAAATATAAAATATTCCACTCAACTTACATTCAGTTTAATATTGATACAAAACACAAAAAAGGGGTAATATATATTATTACAATATTAAATACATCAACATTAATAGTTTTCAAATTAATGATGCCTATCAAAATCAAACAATTTTTTTTATTATTATTAAATTTAAAATAAAACAAAATTTTCATTAACAGTGTTGCCAGTAGATATAATTGGTTAAATTATAGGCTAGAACTTTAAAAATATTATGCTAAATTGTTCTACAGCACTAAATAACAAATTATATGTAAAGAAAATTCATATTTTCGCTGACCTTGTTTCTTGTAAAATTGCATTTAAATTACAACTTATAAACAACATTTCTTCAGAATTACTTATAATGTTGGGAACTAAAGTAAAAATAGTGCTAATATTTTAAAAGTGACAACTAATACCATTATATTTACTACGGAATACTTTATGAAAATCAAAATTTTATTGAAGTATAAAAATACTGTAAAAAGTGCCAAAAACCATTTAGCATATTTTTAGGAAATTTCAGTCCATTTTAACCTTTTCAAATGTTAAATCTATGATTAAAAGTTCTGAAATGGCAACACTGTCCGTATTAATTGTATACTGTATTGCAATATTCATTGAAAAGTATATGAAAAAAATGATACGAAATGAAAAATTAAAGTATGTGTTTTTTAAAAGCACGAATAAAAATGGAATATTTTTTGGCAAAAAGTTCTAGTTAGGTGTAGGGAAAATTTATATAGATTTGTAATCTAGAGACTTTAGATTTTGTATCTATAAATTTTTATATATATTAATATAAAAAGTAAGAGGTCAAAGTCAAAATATCGTATTTTTGTTGAAATTTTTATATATTATTAATAGTATGTATATATAATTGAAAAATACACTAAAAGGTGTTCGCAAATAGTCTCAGGTCAATAAATAACTAAATCATGACATTTTAAGATAATTTAATATAAAACGGTACTCTTTTTTTCAACAATATGACTTTTTTCCACGACATGAATATTCAAATCATAGTACCAAATAGTACCAAGGACTATTATGATATTATTGGATAACCTGAGGTAGACTATAACCCATTAGCTAAAAAATGGCCTTTCAAAACTTATTTATTTATAATGTAAAAACATTTTGAAATTTTTTCTTTTTATAAAAATTAAGAAAAAAAATGTCATTAAAGTTAATCATACAAAATTGTTTAAAAAAATTCTCATTTCCATTTTCATACTTAACAATATTATAAAGCATAAGAAAAAAAATATACATATTTACACACATACTTATATACAAATAAAAAAATCTCTCATTTTACAATTATTTTTACAAATACAAAATTTGTTAAAAAATTCAAGAAAAATTCATTAGGGACAAATTACTAAATTTCATAAAAATTCAAAAATCAATACAAGTCCCCTTCCCTTTATGCTCGCACACATTGGTGTAGGGTATCATATAGTCGGTCTTGACCGACTATATCTTTCTTTTTCGTTTCTTATTTATTTAACATCTGCTTCCCTTATAGTTGTTGTTTTCATGGGTACCGAACAACAAAAACAATAAGTTAAGGCATATTTGCACCTATGTAAGCTTTAGACTTGCTTTTATTCTTTCACAGAAAAATCGGAATTATATATATATATATATATATATATATATATATCGGAAATCCTTTCGAGAATTTTGTTATTGAAATTCAGCAATATCGGTTCATAAATGGCGAAGATGTGTCAAAAAAAAAAACATTTTTTTAAACCGGTTTTCGATTTTGTAAAGCCTCTGTATAAGCTAGGGACTTCGTTTTTCCAAAGAAGATTTGAAAATCCTTTTCTGAATTTTTTATGTTTAAGAAATGAACTAAATCGGTGCAATAAAAACCGAGATATTGAGCAAAGTGAATTTTGGACTTTTTGAAGCTCTTGTTTAAGCTACGGATTTCGTTTTTATATAGGTCGATCATAAATATTTTTCTAAAATTTCGGTTTTTGGAAAAAATTTTAAAAATATACACTTACAAACATATATAAAAACATTGCAATGACTTTCAGTGTTGATGTTTTTTGTAGAAGCAAGCACCCGCAATTAGGTGATAGTTTTATCCACTATCAGAAAAATTACTCTTTCTAGTATTCTCAAGATGTTATTTTACTGTTAGTAAACAATTTTACAAAAACAAATAACATTAATTTCGATTTTTGATCTACTTATTTTACATTTCTTACTAACTAAAATGTCGAAAAAGTCACTTAAAAGTTAGTTTTTGGATAAATATAAAGTTACCAAAAACTGTCTCCCATTAGTGTTCTCAAGATGTTATTTTCCTGATAGTAAAAAATTTTACAAATAACATTAATTTCGATTTTCGACCTTCTGAAAGTAAAAAACCATTACGCTGTTTTTAAATTAAAAACAAAAAATGTAAGGAAGGCGATGGTACTTAGTTGGTGTCTTGCTTTCAAAGGCAAGCAATCGATTTTTTAAAAATTTTAAGAAAAAATTAAAAAAAAGAGTGATAAAGTGAGATAAAAATAATATATATTATATATATATATATATTATTTTATATATATATTTTATATATTATATATATATATATATATATATATATATATATATATATATATATATGTATGTATATTATATGTATATATAAAGTGAATGTTGTTTATAATGAAAAAAAAATTTTGAAATTTTAAATTAAATTAATTAAAAAATAAATATTATTCAGTAAAACGAAGCGAAAATTCATTTTGAAGACAACAAATAAATTTGGATTTATTTCTTGTTTTTAATAATATAAAATTTCGAAATAAATTGCGTTTCGCTCATAAAAATATGTATATTTTTTTTAGTGAAAGTGAACCCATATATGAATGTTCATCAAACCTTTCAACTAAATTTTTAAAGTTGTTAGGCCCTTCGAAATGAAAAATATTCTGTTACAATTTATCAAAATATATCTATAATTTTTTTCACTAAGGTAAGTTGTTTTAATTTTCCCTAACCCTAAATGACTTTATTCGTCACACAAAAAAAGCAGTCAATAGTGTCATTAAAAAAGTATCCAAACTGCGATACAGTTTTGCCCGAAAGATGAGTCGTCTTCGATAGGAAAATAACTTCTTTTTCTTTTACTATTTTAAAATAAATATGGATACTATTTAGTTAAAGTTTGGATAGTAATGTTGAGAGTATTAAGTTAGAATTTCGACAAAAATAGTGACTTTTTCTGCTCCTCAAAATGACTCCAATTTGTCACATAAAAAAAAACACTTAATAGTGTCATTAAAAAAGTATTAGAACTGCTGCACACTTCTTCCCGCACGGTGACTCTTCTTGGATAAGAAAATGATATCATATTCGACTGTTAAAAACAACTTGAGGTTATTCTTTAGTGCAAATTTGGATAGAAAATGTTGGCAGGGTTTGAACGCTTTTTAGTTGAAAATAGAAGTATTGCAATGACTCAGTGTTATAGTTTTTTGTATAGGCATGTAAGGACATTCAAACGTATGTACACTATCGGACAAAATAAAGTGCGGTTTTCTACTCTTGCTTCATTATAAGTGACTTCTAGGCGCATTATAATTAAATAAACAAAAGAAGTTTTTAAATTATCTGCATTTCGTGTTTGGGGGAAAAATGTTGTTTTGGTCATGGATTTTGTGCGACAAAATAAAGTTAAACTTTACAAAAGTTTTATATTGGGCTCAAAAGTGCTCAATTTTAATATTCTATTTTTCAAGTTCTATTCAAATTATTATTATATTTGAAAAGTAAAGATATATTCGCCTATATTATTGTGAAGTCTTCGACAGCAAATGGCGTGGAATTAATGTATTATTATTTAAAATACAAATAACAATTTAGAATGAAAATTAGTAGGAATTGAGACAGACAAGGATCAAATAAGTGGTCTTAAAAAGTACCAATTCTAAGAAAATGTTACTTATACCTGCTGCTATTACATATTTTTTTTTTCATTTTTTAGAATTTTTAACAAAACTTTGATTCACTCATTCAAATAACTCTATTTTAGAATGATTCTGTGACTTTAAAGATTATTTTTCCATTACGAGTCACTTTATTATATTAGCAGCATGTGGAAGTGACTTTTGCTTAGAATAGGTACTTCTAAAACTTAAGTTGGAGCTTTGCCTTGACATCAAAAGTAAAAATTTTTATCTCTTTGGATCATGAAACGCATTGTCTTTTTGGTGAAAATCTCCCCATAAATTTCTTCTATTTTGTATAAAGAAATGGTTCTTTTAGCTTAATGTTCTAAAGTGTTGCATTTTAAAGACACCAAAAAAAAAAGTATTTTATTAGTTATTAGAGATTTTTTTTAAGGAAGCAACACTTGCTATGATATTTTAATATTTTGTTTATATTTTTGTAGTTAGGAAAAAAAATGTAGATTATTTCTGTAAGTATAAATGTGAAAACATGAGAGTATACTTTAAAGCGAAAATTTTTTAATTTTTGTAAAGGTGGTGAAGGGTATAAAAGATTCGGCGCAGCCGAATATAGTGCTCTAACTTGTTTAATTTAATATTGTTTTAGATTTATAAAATATTTTTTCATCATCGAAGAATTTATATATCTTCCTTAAACATGTGCGAACTTTTGTAAAATTCCAAAGTATTAAATTTTTTATTTACTAACTTTTACCGGTGCGCTTCGCAACTTTTTTTGATGCTATAACTAATATTTACTTTATATGGCAGCTACTACTGCCCCTTAACATATTCATCCTATTCGAAAATTGATGTGAAAATTATTTTTAATTATTTTAAGACTTTCAGTGTAATAGTTCTTTAGATGAGAAAATTTACATTTTCTTTGTATGGGGACTACCTCTCCACCTGGATCTATCCATTCTATTTGCATTTCATCAATGCGATACTATAGGATAAAGGTTACCACGAAATAAATCCTTAGAAATGCCATAATGAATATTTGTTTTATATGGGGGTAGAACACCCCTGCTCCGATCTAATCAGTTCGTCCATTTGATAGTTTTAAAAGAGTGGGCGTAAAATATGGACGTGGCATCCGATTAAGATCCAACATAGCCTATAACATTCTACAGAGGAAACACTATCTGTACGTCATATTTCATGTAAATACCCAGCAAAACTTTGTGTTCCTGGTAATTGGAAACAAAAATAAACTACTTATTTTTTGCCTGAATAACTAACTATTTTTGTTCGAGTTGTCCACAAATTCATGTAGTCTAGGGATGCTAAAAAAATATGTAACTAAACAAAAATAAAAAATGAAAAAAAAAGCAAAAAAATTTTGTCTCAGTGAGATTTGAACTTGAACACAAATTAACCATTCGTTTTTAATGACTAACATCTTACTCAGTACACCATCTCGCACTTAATTTTCAAAGTTACAAAAACTTTTTTTAGTATAAAATATCTTTTAAGACATTTTGTTATAAAAAACTAACAGCATCAGAATGGGGTTGAACCAACAACTTTCTGGCTGCTAATCCAGCGCTCTAGCCAACTCATCCACGTAATTGTAATATTACTGTGCTATTGTACTATTGAGTACTTATTTATGTAATACAGAGTAGGCAAATAATAATGACACCTCTTTACCAAAAAACAAAAAATTTTTGCAGGGTAGCTTCATTAATAACGTGTAAAATTGAAAAAATAGATTTTTTAAAGTGATCTAACATAGCCTATAACCAACTCTGGAATTGGTACTATCGGTGAATCAAATTTCATAAAAACCGGTTTATACGTTTTTGAGACATAAACAAACAAAATTTAAGACTCATTTTTATATTATATATAAGGATATAAGTATTTATAAAATCTTGATTCTATTTCATTTTTGTGTGAAAATGCAAATTATTTAAAGTTTTTAGTTTTTATATAGATATTATATAGGTCAATATATTTGCAATTACATCCAATATAAAGTATTTAATTTTCATATAACAAATCTCAACACAGGTGAATAGCATATAATATTTGGCATAGGAAGTTTGATGATACATAGCTAATTTTATTCGTGGTATTATCAGCTTTATTACAAAAAAGAAAACACCTACCCATTTTTGTCTTTTTTACTACTTTAAAGAATTTTATTATTTATTATTATTTTGCCCAACTATTTTCTGAATAACTCCGAAACTATCGAGCGCATAAAAAATTTAAAGACTTTTGTTGGCTTTCGGTCAGCATCTTCTGGCTATTTAAATTGAACAAACTATTCGCGACTTGTGGTAAAATATACTCTAGTAAGTGTCCTATTTAGATGAAAATATGAGACATGCCCATAACAAAAAGACCTAATAGAAAAAAACTGAAAGCATATTTGTGGTTAGCATGTAAAAGTCTACCTAGTCCACCTATTTTTCTTTAAGGAAGGAAAAAATTATTTTTTTGCCGACCAGTGTAATTTTTTTAATAAACTATTTTAAAGTCTGGATTTTCTTGTTATCGAATATTCAAATTTTAAAGCGTCTTTACCCATTTTTACATAAAATGTTCTCACAAAAATTAATGGAATTTAATTAAGATGCATTAATAAACTGCAATTTATATTAAAAATTAATGTTTTCACAGGTAATGGTTTAGAGTAAATTGGAAGTTTAATATTCCGAGTCTTGGATGCGGTGTATTTAGTACATTACGGTCAATATATAGAATTGTTTCTGCAAGAAAATTAAGGCATTTTTTACGGGTCAGGTGGCCTGACATCTAACCTAATAATATATGCAGCAAAAGAATACACTAAACGGTCAAATTGCATTCTATGCCAAAAAGCCGGATTGCTGTATATACAGAATTTCATTGGTAGCTCTATGTGTGTTAAAAATAACAATATACATATAAAGTTTCTTCACTTCAGAATAGAGGCACAATATTTAATGATGCAAAAAGCATCAGAAATTAATACCCTTTCGTAAATATAATTCAAAACTTAGAAAGCTCCATCAGAATAGCAGAACAAGATGCTATTATCGAAGAAGATTTTAATAGGAAATAGCCTGCTTGCGGCTCAACTACTCTCGACAATAGAGGAACCATTTTGAGCGAAATGATGGCAAGTCAAGGCTGATCATGTACAATTCAGGGAAAACATTTACATTTAGAAGAGGAAATTGTGGCAGTATAATAGAATTTACCTTTGGCACATCAATGTTATATAACGAATACATGAATTTGTCAGTATTGGAAGACATCAACTTAAATGATCACCAATATATCACATTCAAAATTGACAATACGCATACAAAATGACGTAACCCAAGTTGGAACGTTAAAAAGTTGAATACTCGAAAACTCGTGTAATATAGAAACTACCTGAAAGAGAGATGATTTCAAGACAGAGAAACAGAATGTTATGCTTTTAGTTTTTTCAAGAATTCAGTGACGAAGGCTTGTAATGTAAAGTCGAAGCTTTTCAACAATAAATTAGAAGTATATTGGTAGAATGATAAATTAGGAAAGCTAAGGAGTAAATGTCGCGTAGCACAGCAACCTGAAATTACAATAATGAAGGCTTAAAAAATGAGTTGAAGAAAACAAGGAAACCTCTTAAAAAAGTTATAAAGGATAGCGAAAGAAACTGGTTACAACTATGCACAGAAATAGATCCAGACCCGTGACGAAAACTCTATAATATAGAAAAATTTGGAACATTTAAACCAATGCCATGGATAAAATAAACAAGCTGGGCAAAAAAAGTATAGATGGCAACTTATGCCTTTTCGATAGAGTTGAATTAGTCAGGAAACCGAGGTTACCAAGCGAAGATTTCATGTGCCTTGGAATAGAGGAAGTCAGGAATGGATGTTTAAAACTAAAAACGAACAAAAATCCTGCCTCCGATGGTGTACCAAACGACAAACCCCTAGACCAACCTAGTTCATACCGTCCACTCTGCATGTTGGACTCAGCAGAAAAACTATTTGAAAGCATAATCCTCAAAAACTTGAAGACAAAATAAAGAACCTGGGAGGCCTATCCTCAAGACAGTATAGATTCCGTAGGGGAAAAAGCAAAATAGACGCCATATGTGAGATCATAAATATTGAAGAAAATGCTAAAGCAACGAAACAGTTTTTTGCTATTATTACCTTGGATGTGCGAAACGCGTTCAATGGTGTAAAATGGGGAGTTGTTAAAGATGCTTTCAAAACAAAAACGGATATTTGTACAATATAATAGACGACTATCTTGAAAGCAGAACATCATTATAGGAAACAACAACTGGCATTAAAGAAAGAGAGATAAGAGTTGGAGTGCTACAAGACTTAGTATTAGGTTCATTCCTATGGAATGTCATGTATAATCTTCTTTTTTTCTACAATTGAACGCATCCAGATAGTAGGAAAGACGCTGCAACAAATGGCTGAATAATAATGGTCTGGAACTGGCTGCTAATAAAACAGAAGCGATACTGTTGACGGGCAGAAGAAAATATGTTAAACCAAAACTGCGCCTAAAAGCACAAGCATTTAGATAACAAGAAGCTTCTGCTATCCGGGAGTTCAACTCGACGACAAATTAAGCTTCTCCCACCACGTACATAACATAAGGAATAAAGTTATGTGAACGGCAATATCTCTTGCCCGAATATTGGGGATCTAAAACCTAAGACAAGAATGTTAATAAACAGTGTAGTACTAGCAGATATATCACCAATAAAACTATTGATAATAGAAAGAGAAAAATTTATACACAAACAAATTCGTACGGAGTCTTTGCTGTTTTTACTCCCATCAGACGCGTGCCAGGTGGCGAATTGGGAGGTTAGGTAATAAGACAAATGATCCAAGTACTTTGGTAATATGGTACATTATAGCTTATATTATGAATGATTTGATCATGTGTAATATCTCTGATCCTAAAATTACATAGAGTCTCGCGGGTCAAATAAATTCATCGCACTTTAAGATCAAAGTGCTTGGCAGCAATGCCAAGGAAGGACCTGAATGGTTAATTGGTGCCTACGCAAACTAACAGTTCCCCTCCAACGCCTATGGCACGGGTTGTTTGCAACTCCTAGCCTAGTCCGCGCACACCATCACTTCACTTTTTTTTACTGGCATACTAGTGGGACGAAAATTTACAATTTAAAATTTAAATCTAATCGAACGGATGATGACGGACGGTCTCAGGGCGACAGGACAGAAAAGGAAGATCCAGAGTTTTGAGGCAGGGTCGGAACGGAAGGATTGCCTCAGTAGCCCAGATGAGCACTAATTTCCAGTAGCACTTAGGTTCTGCACGATGGACCATCCAACAAACCCACAAAAGGTTGCCAAGGGCCTGGAAATGCTTAGCCTACAACTAGTAAGATGGCAGCATGTCAAAAGCCTGTCAACTCTATTGGTATAACCCGTAGGGACAACACTGGAGTAGTTGTTGAAACTTCTAGCATGAGGTCATCTTCATCGAAAGGTTGACCAGAACCCATCCGGCACTCTTAAAAGTTCCCATAAGGAGATCACCCTTGTAAAAGGAAGGCCGAACAAGGTATCTTTCAGAGGCGCAGACTGGATAGAGTGTATCAAAACCATCAATTGCGGAAATTAGAAATCTTTTGAATTTCTTAGGAATGCAGTTGCTAAGTGCTACACACTTTATTCAGAGGCGAAACCCGAAATGATACTAGCGTCTGATAGTGACAGCATGGTTCCCATCATCCATTCCAGAGGTTGGAAACATTCTGCAAGTATTGGAAAATCAGAATGAAGGTCTTCTTTTACATAGATGAATGGAAGCTTGTCAACACCTTGATGTGTAAGGAGAACCAATGCAGAGACCTCCGATTCGCAGTAGATCAGGAGTCTCTTAAAAAGCTGGAGTTATTAAAGGGAGTTGTAAATTTCGGATTTAGGGTTATCAAATTGAAATACTCTAAGTATGATAAATCCGAAAAGGCTAACAGTAGTGCAAATTAATTTGCATCATTGTAAAGCAGCCTCAACCGAACTGACAAAGCTTCTTTTGACTTCAACGTAGATGTGGCCCTTATCCAGGAACCTTGGATTAATAACACCAGAGTATGTAAATTAAAGGTCGCAGGATATAACTTGTTCATACCGTCCACAATGGAAAAGGTACGGACATGTATAATGGTTATGAATGATATGAATGTTAATCTTTTTCATTCTTTCAGAAATGAAGAACCAACGGTTGTGAAATTGGAAGCTGCTGGAAACAGCAAGCGTATATTGGCATCAGTATACATGCTATACGAGGTGGACAATCCACTAGTCATCACACTGAAACAACTGGTGGACCACACATGGAGGATAGTCATGGATTATTCCAATATATGACTTTGCGGGATCAAGGGAAGGCCCTATAGGAACTCTAGGAAGACAGATTGGAAGTCTTTTGGAGAATTAATGTGTACAGATTTGAGGGATACTGAGGGCTGGAGAAATCAAGTTGAGGGTATCGAGGCAATAGTGAATAATTTCACGAATGTAGTCAGAAATAGTTTTGAGTTCAGTTGTCCGGTGACATATCCTGGCAAGCGCAAACAACCGAGATGATAGACCAGGGAACTAAGGGACCAGTGGTCTACAATTAGGAAGCTGTTAAATAGGGTCAAACTAACGATTGTGATTGGAGCAGCTATAGGGATAGCTTCGCTAAGTATAAGAAGGACATAAGAGGTGCGAAACGGACATCATGGATAAATTTCTGTGAGTCCGTAAACTCTGTGAACGAGCTGTCTAGATTTATGCCTGTATTAATAAAGGACCCTGTGGCACCTGGATACATACAACGTACGGGCAACTCGTAGACAGAGTCTAGCTCGGAGTCCCTCAGTTTACTTGTGGAGATGCATTTTCCAGGCTGTAGCAATATAGAGTCTGAGGTGCGATCAGGTAGAGTTAGTGATAACCTACACGTATTCGGTTTGCATGGGTGTGATAATAACATAATTAAGAAGATGATTACTAGAGACCAAGTAACATGGGAGGTGAACACATTTTGGCCATACAAATCACGGGCCCGAATGGAATTCTTCCGGTCAAGTTGCAGAATGCAACGACAGAGCTATCTCATTACTTGTGGATATGTTAAGATAGTGTCTTAGGTTGAGATATATACCCAAAGGGTAGAGAGAGGTAAGAGTCATTTTCATACGCAAAGCGGGAAAGACGGCTCACTAGAAATCCAAGGATTACAGACCAATCAGCCTATCGTCTTTCTTACTGAAGACAATAGAAAGACTGGTTGATCTGCATCTTGGGAGTAACATGGGTACTCAGGTCATCAGCGACGCTCAGCATGCCTACCTTAAGGGTAAGTTCGTTAAGAGCGCTTCGCACGGTATGGTAAATTATATACAGTGAGGTCTGCTGCCTAGGGTGTGTACCATGGCAGCTTTCCTCGATATAGAAGGGGTTTTAATAATATTATAATAGGGACGATCAATAATGTACTGGTTTCATTGAATATAAGTGAATTCCTAATTAAAATGCTGAGCAGCAGGGTTGTCAATTCGAGCACGGGGGGCATTTGTGTGAGGAAGGTCTTGATGAGGGGCACACCGCTAGGGGGTCCTTTCTCCATTACTGTGGATCTTGGCTATGAATGTCACTTTAAGACAGTTCGATGCTATGGGATGAAAGATTGTAGCCTACGCTGATGACGTGGTTGACTGGTATCGTGTAAATTTCTACCTACGATCAATGAGATCAAGCAATCAGGTCTAGGAGAACTGTCCCTTTGGGTCAATAGTAAGGGATTGGGGGTAAACCCGGAGAAAACTGAACTAGTTCTGTTTACCAGGAAATATATGGTCGAGGCTTTTAGCTTACCGGTATTGAATCACTGTTCAGTGATGCCAAATACCTGGGTGGACATAAGCTGTTTTGGAGGTGAAATACTTAGGATAGGGTTAGGAAGGGGCTTAATGCCTACTATAGGTAAGAATTGGGATCTTAAACCGTTAGTTGTATAGTGGATCTACACGTCGGTTGTAAGGTATATCCTTAATTATGACTGTTCATTCTGGTGGGAAGTATTTAGTAAAGGAACCTATAGGAACCTTTTCTCTAGAGTTCAGAGATGTGCTTCAATTGGCATCTCAGGCTATGACTGACTTCGGGGCTACCCGCGCTATTGAAAAACGTAGGCTGGGTTGGAGCAGAAAAGCTCTATGGAGGCTGTTCTGTCTTTACAAATGGCTCAAAGATGAAAGTACGCGTGGGAACGGGTGCCTATTTTATGAGAATGGATTTCAGACGATTTTATAAATTGTCTGACAGTTGCAGCGTTTTCCACGTAGAAATTCTGGGCATTTATAAAGCCTTGGGATTGCTGGAGGAAAACATTAAACGGAATTCTGATATTACTATCTATGTTGATAGTCAGCCAGTATTATTGGCACTGACAAGTCCAGGTTGGTACTTGAGCGCAAAAAAGAATTGAGAAGTCTAATCCTTGTCTCCATGATAAGACTCTGTTGGGTTCCTGGGCACTGCGACATTCTTGGCAATGAAATAGCCAATGAGCCAGCTCGAAGTGGCTTGGAATTAGATAGGTCTTTTGTGAAGACATCTGTTAAGATTCCAATTGGGTCTTTTTCTAGATGAGGTTACAGGTAAAGGGCTTATCAATCTCATAGGGTTTGTAGTGGGAATAAAATGGCTTGGGGGCATTCGTGGCTGATTATGGGGTATAGGTTCCACTTCTTCTGTATCTGTCTTTTTACTTCTTTTTTATCTTTTTCCTTCTCTCTTTCAAGGGATCACAAAGGATCGTTTGGTCCCCGGCCAGAGGCGTGACTATGCCACCATTTTCTACCTACCTACACACAAACAAAACAAATAGGAGAATATGGAAAAATAACTTAAATAAATACTAAAATAATAGAAATTCGAAGTACTGCCGGAACAAAGTTGATAGATAAATGGCAGGAAAGATGTCGATAGGAGGAAAGGGAAAGATGGATAAACCAACATATCTCTGATATTATGGATGTCTTGAAAGAAGTAAAAACTCATAAGGCCATGCTTATGAGTTTTTACTTAACGCAGGCCATGACAAACCACAGATATTTCAATCAGTACTTGCAAAGATTTAAAATCAAGAGCTCGCCTATATGCGATAATTGCTAAAACGAGGAAGAAACTGCAAGACACGTGCTATTCTATTGTAAAAGATGGGAAATACAAAGGAAAGAGGTGCACAACGCTGTTGAAGGTACTGTCTTACCGCAAAATCTTCTTGATATAATTCCCAGATCCCAGGATGCATCGACAAAATGTGAAAGTTATATAAACACAGTTTTAAAAGCCAGAAATATAACAATTCTGAACATCCTAGAATAGAAAAGCAGGAAGATGTAGTAAAGCGAACAAGGGAGCGAAGATAGATTCGCAATGAACCAGTCAATCTGAGTAAATGCCACAGTACTATCAGGTTGATTTGGTGAAATTATAGTGGGGCCCCTAGTTGATAGTGCACTATGTCCAAAAAAAGTTCATAGATAGATATATAGATAAATAGGAAGGTCAAGGCACCACGGCCCAAGGGATCTCTTGTGTAGCTTGACGTGTTCACCATATCAAATTAAAGCTACGAATAAACCCAATTATCTTGGATGGTGAGGTAATATGGCTCCCTGTGAGATCCAATAGCGAGGCAGTCACACAGTACATATTCTGGATGTCGCTTCATGTACCATGCAAAATCTATACTGACTATTATCAACATTCCCTAACAGATCATTTACATATGGACGAAATCTAGTTTAAATGGGATTTTCACAAAATCAACACAATTTCATTAAATATTAAATTGATTTTCCACACAAATAAAAATATAGTTTGTAATTAGACTTTACCAGAATCTCATAAATTTTTTTAGATTTTAAAAAATTATTTTATCTAACACTGTATTTTGTCACTTATTAGTAAAATGCACACTGTGCGATTCAAAAATTGAAATGGAAATAATTATGGAATTTTGGTCCGATTTCAATGAAATTTCACACACTGTTATTAGACTTATAGCCAAATTTAAGTTTTGAGTTTGGATTATACAGACCTACAGGGGGCGTGTCCACAAGGTCATAAACTTAAACACCTTTGTAATAAAATTCTTTAAAAACGATCCTGGTCCCTTATATCTGAACCAAATTGAAAGATTTTTATACAGGAGAATTCTGCTGGTCAAGGTCTATAGAAAATATCCTCCTACGCAAATCTTATCTCTTTAGATATTAGGCTTCAAAGATTAAAATTTTTACTTTTTAGCCTACCTCAGTGAAATTTTTTCGCTACAGTGGGTTCCAATTTCACCTTGTTTTTTCGAATTATTTTTGTTTATTTCAATAACAACAAATAGAAAAATTATGTAGAGAAAGAAATTTGAATAAAATAATTAAGGAGTCAAAAGTTATAGGCATTTAAATTTGAACCTTGAAAAAATTTTTTCAAGTTTTTTGCCAAAAAAGTGGTCACATTCTTCTTCTGTTATATAAAAATTTTCTGAATATATAATGTTTATATTTTTCTGAAATATAACTACACACGAAATATTTTAAAAGAAAAAAGGTTTATAGAATTGATTTCTGCGAGAACCAGGCTTTTCCGAAATTGACCTATTTTCCAACAAATTTCAAATTTTCGTAAAGCTAGAATAAAAAAAATTGTACTTTTTATATACATTTTATACTGTTTTTAATTTTCTTGTAATAGAAATTTTTACTCTCCGATATCGGTTAGAAAGATATAGTAAAAAAAGTAAAAAATTTCATTTTTGGAAATGTTTTAAAGTTTTTTGGAAATTGCGGGATTTGTGTTAATAAATCTTAAAATGTGAATAACGCTTGAAATTAAGCACCAAAAATTCTACTCAGGTGTAAAATTTTATTCGAAAATATCCATTAACAATAATTTTATTACATAATTCTCAATACCACTTCCGCACCTTTTCGCGAAAAGTCTTCAACGAACTTTCTTATTGTAAATATAAATTTTTAAAAATAAGATACTATTACCTACACAATACGCTACTTACCTAGCGATAAAAATCGAAAGAAATCGTATAAAAAATACTCATATAGTTAGCCTCTTCACAATTAGTAGGTAATGTAACGGCTTATATAAAGTTACATTAGAGGTAAATTCATGCAGGTACATTCTACCTGCAATATCGTTGTTATATATTTACTCATATTGGATATGAGTAAAATGTTACATGAACTCTACAAATAACTAAAAAGATAAGTAATTTATTTTCGGATATTTATTTTTATAACAATAATAATTTCTTAATTAATATAAATTAGCTAAATTAAAAAAAAAATACTTTAGTAATATATATTTAGATTAATTTAGCAAAATAATCTGATTAACATTAATTTAAAAGATAAGTTAAATCCTTATATTCATTAATGTTTTCATATGTCAATATTTCATCATATAAGATAAGACTGGATCATATGATAATATAAGATTATTAAAAATATCTTCATTTTGTGACGCATTTCTTGAGCTAAACATGTGAAGGTATTTGAAATCTCGTTTTCCCGATTTTTCGTAAGTTCTCCTAAGGGAAGAATATTATGCTTAATTCTTATTTCTCCATGGCATTAATATCTTATGGTCGGTTGGTGACAACAATTTCCAAGGATACAATTTTATAAGTGTTTTTGAAATTTCACAGGAATATTCGCCGAAATTTTTTGAACTAATTTGCTGTTTGCTGTTTGTTACTATTAAAAGAATGTTGAATCTACGTAGTAAATCCATAACAATTCCTTTAGTTCTTGAGGTTGTTTCAAAATATTTGAAAAAAACAAAACACCGAGCTGTGTTGCTACCGTTCCTACTTCCGTATCGTACGAGTGGTTTATCAATGTTTAGTCCAGTTTACTGTTTAAATTCCTCTTAGATTCTCTCCTTCTCGCCTGCTCTCATTTTCTTCAGTTCCTCATTATTATTTCCAGATTTATATTTATTTTCGTTTACTGATATGCTTCTATACTTCAAATCATATGCTAGGTATAAAAATATTCCAGAAATCTTATTCTGGCATGCAAAGAAGATATTCCATATTTTATCGAATTCCCTATTGTTCGGCTTGAGGTCTCAATAAATAACAATAAAAAACTCTTTGTATGTTTCTTAAATTTATTGTATTACTTTTTATTTTCATTCAATATTTCGACCAACTTTGTTGGTCATCTTCAGGGATGTGTTTACTAAGAAACTACTAAAAGCAATTATAAATATAAATATTCTTAATCATAACAAAACAAAAAAATTAATAATAATTACAATTTATTAGGCTTACATCAGGAATTTGATATGAATAATTGGAAAGTTGATGTAATTCTTTATCAGAATAGGCAGATGAGAAGAAAGCAGCAAACATATATCTGCATCGTTTGAGGATTCTTTACCTCCAAGCTTCGTCATGGACGGTTATCCAGATACTCGGCGCTTAGAATTTACAAACTGAGAAAAATATTTTGATAATTTTTAAAGTTTCTTTTCACATTAAAAAGATAATTGTTGTAACATTGGATATTTTCTGAATTGTAAGCTGATCTTGGTATGGAGTATCTCATGTAATCAATAGATAAACCGGACTTTTTTTATTTTCTATAATATTTGTTTTCCAAATTTCTTGATAATTGAGATATTATTTCTTGTAGTGTCTTATACTAACTTCACAGGTCAACACTAAAAAAGTATAGTGCAAAATATGTTACATACTTTGTACGTGTAGTCATTCCAATCACCAGAAATATTTCGATTTTTCTCCATCACGTCACATATTTAACCCATTAACGACAAATAAAAAAATGTGCTTCCCTGAGCAGTTTTTGGATTATATAATTTTCAAGGTAATAGAAAGTGCAAATTAGTTATTCATGTTTTATAGACAAAAAATGGTGCTACAAAAATGCAGTGTAAGTCAAGTATTCAGCTTGTCAAACATAGCCCGCAGAAGTTTTTAAAGTTGTAAAAAGAATTTCGCTAATAATCCTCATAAATTTTTATTTGATATAACTAGTACATGGCCGTAAAAGTTTTAAAATTGCGCTGACAGGAAATCCATAGGCACTCCTTAGACTAAATATAGTGAAAAAAGCTAAATAAACCCACTGATAACCAATGGAAATATGTACCTCTAAGAAATTTTTAGGTTATATAATTTTCTGTGTAATAGGTAGAGCAAATTAGGGATCCGTGTTTTATAGAGAAGGAAAATCTATATATGAAATGCAATACAAGTGTAGAGCATGCCATGGCTCCAGCTTGCCCTACATAGCCCTAGAAGCCTTTAAAATTATCAAAATTTTCGAAAATATGGAGCAATAAAAGATGAACAAGGAGAGATTTTTCACCACAACGCTGTCATCAAGACATATGGAATCCTGCAATTGCTGCTTCTTAGTATGAGAAAAATCAAAATTGTACTTTCTAAAATACTAATTTAAGAATAAAAATATCCATATATTTTTTTCGATAAAGTTGAAAATAAAACCATTATATCTCTTAAAATTTTGACATGATGGAAATGTTTCATTTAACTTTCTACTCTATATGTATTCTAAGGATTAGGAAATAAGAAGAATTTTTTCGATGTATTTTTTTTTTAATCTGTTGCTTACTTTGTTATTTAAATTTGGATTTTTACTTTTTTAAATCAAATACAAATTTCCCCTCTACGCCAACTTCTTACACCACCTTTTACCACGTTTTTGTGAAGATTAATTAAGAAATTCTTGATTTTACAACTTTAAAGACTTCTAGGGGTTACGTATAGTAAATTGCAGACTTGACTTATACCACATATTTGTAGCACCATTTCATGTCTATAAAACGTAAGTGAACAATTTGCTCTACCTACTACATAGAAAATTATGTAAACTAAAAAAATCCCCAGAGAAGCATATTTTCTTTAGTCGTCAATGGGTTAAAAATGTGACGTGATGGGAAGATTTAATTTAACTTTCTGCACTATATCAAGTCTAAGGAATAAGAATTTTGCACAATTATTCGCTATATAAATTTAAATTTTTCTTTGTGATTTTGTTGACCTGTGTTATTCGGATTTACTTTTACTTTTTATTAGAATTTACGTTTTCGTTATGTTATCATATACTTTTTTTATACAATAAATATTATTAAAGTTTTTAATATTTCTTATTTGTTTTATATTTAATGATAGTAATTATAATTGTTCACTTTGAAGAAAAAAATTAGTTAATTTTAATAACTTTTTTATTTAATTCAACTAAAATTTATGCTAATTAAATTAAATAGTCCATAGATATTCTCCCAAAGCTGAGAAAATTCTCCCTCAACCCGGAAGTTTACTTCTTCTCTGGGATATTACACATGGATATTGAAAAATGGTTCAGGCACAATTTGCTGAGCAATCAGCCCTCCATTACTGAAATATGTAATGCACCGTGGTTCCAAAACGCTTTTTTGGAAATAATTCTGTAAATTGTGAACTATTGAAAATATCTCAATAAAATTTTAGCACAGATTCCTAGCTGATCAAAGAGTGGTTAGAGCCCCAAAATTGGTCACATCGGGTATGTATTTTTTTAAAGAAATCAGAAACCATTTATGATTTGACAGAAAAAAATTTATATATAGATAGTCCTTGTAAATCTCTACAAAAAATATGCCGAAATAAATTTTTCTCTCATTAATCTGAAATTGGAACTTAAAAAAATTCATATTTGTTGGTTTTATTTCAAAAATGGTGGCAATATTTTAATTATAACTTTTTTTTGTTCTGGCCTATACAATTCGTTATATAAACTAGGAGGCGCTTGAGGAAATGGTTTCCCTACAAGCCCTATCAAAACCTTGTCAATTTTCCCAATTTTTTCTAAATTTGTTTGTAAAATTCTCAAAACGCAAACCTGGAATTAAATGAAATTACGTTAATAAAATACCTCCATGTGTTGGGAAAAAACCCAAAAAGTATTTTCTGATGGACGCTTCTTATAACCACAGAGTAAACATTTTCGTGAAAACATGTTCATTTTTGAAACACATTTTTTCCGGGTTGGGATATTGGGTATTTTAGTGCAAAAGGTGTTAGTTTTTTTCTATTCCCTCATTTTAGAATAAGCTTACCTATATTTTTCCAAAATTTCATTGGAATTCCTCTACGCGTTTAAAATTTTATTTAGGTCCAAATATTAACATTGTTTTTAAAGAAGAACATATACTTAAAATTTATATTTTAAGTTTTTCAGGTCATGGACTGAAACGGCCATGGACTTGTTATAATTTAATTTTTATTTTTATTTCTTTTTTTATAATTTCACTATTATTTCAATTGAGCGATTTTTTGATTTTTTGCAGTCGCTACATTGCAAGAAGTAGTTAAATTCTTGCAATGTAGCGACTACATATTTTAATTTTAGAGACTTTTTTCTGTATAAGCGATTTCTTATAATTATTTTTTTTTAGCAATTGATATTTTTTTACAATTTGAATTTTTTTTTTTTTAATTTTATAATTTTATATTTTTTTTTTTTTTTTTTTTGGTATTTTAGCGATTATTTGCTTTGTAAAGATTTTTTACAATTAAACGATTTATTTTAACTTTGTTGCAGGCGAAAAATTATGTATAAATTGTATTATATCTCTGACGTAGTAGGTTAAATTTGACGATAGGAAAATTCTCAAAACCTTATAAATATAAATATATATCTATATATATATATATATATATATATATATATAGTCCTTATAAATCTCTACAAAAAATGTGTTTACATTTACGACGGAATAAACTTTTTCTCATTTTTAGCCTCGTTTTTTTTAAGTTTTTAAACTTCGCAGGCTTTATATTGGCCCTAATTTTTTTTTTAATATTCGCCAGATTCCTTCCAAAATTTTTAGTAATATTGCTGCAAGACTCATATAAATATACAGATCCGATAAAAAGTTATATTAATATATATTAATCTGAATTTGGAAACTTAAAAAAAGTTCATATTTTTTGGGTTTGTTTTTCAAAAAAGGTGGAAATATTTTTTTAATTTTAAAATTTAATTTTTGTTCCTGCCTATATAATTCGTTTACTGTTTCCAAAGGTAATCTTAAGGTAGATGCGTATAAAATACACCTGGAGGTGCTTGGGTGTCCTCACAAGCTCACAATTAGTTGTTATTCTGCAAAATCTTGCGAGTTCAGATATACCAAATATACAGCTGGTATTTATTAACTATTAAGTAGAAATTTGTAATCGATTATTTCTAATAGGTTACTGATGTATTAAAAATAAATTAAAAAAAGAAAGAAAATCCACACAGACGAAGCAAAGGGGTGTACAATTTTAAGTTTGTAAGTGGGGCGCTCATGTATTAAGTATTATTTAAAAAAAAATTTAGTCTCATTCCTCAAAAAATCTTTTAAACAGATTTAACAACCAATTTTTTGCAATTTTCAGAAATAAACAATCGTCAATGTGTTATTTGTTAAAATATTATGTAAGAAAAATAACATTTTTAAAAAAGTAATACACTTTGTGAATATGTGTGCTATTTTCAATTAAATTAAAATATTATACATAGATGACATTTTTTTTATTATTTTATTTTTTTACTTTTATTTTTTTACTTAGATTTTTAATGAAAAATATTAACGAAAATCGTATTTTTTGAAAATTCAGTTTTAATATATTGCAACGCCAAACATAAAAGCATACCAATACACTCAATATCACTTTCTGAGTCGGTCTGGTAGGCTGCCTGATAGTCAGTCCATATATAAATTGTGCACAAAATACAAGTCGTAATTTTAAAGAGAATTTGTAATAATTTGGAACATATTATATGACTATTTTGGCATAACGACACAGCCTATATAAATTGTTTATTATTACTTCACAAAGCCCCACGTAAATTTTCCCACGCAATAAGGTTTTATTACTCATAATTGCCTTATTATGTCACTATTTCCATAAAATTTGGTACAAATAAGTTTTACATAAGAGTGAATCACAATTCCAAATTTCATAGATCTGTAAATACGTATATAACTCATATAAGATCCGAAAATCATTTAAACTCGCATAAATAGCACATAAATGTCAGTATTAAGATAATATTTTTAACAAATTTTATATAAGCAGAAATCATAATATCAAGGATTCACACGGATCAGTTCATAATTGGCGATAGGTCTCATACAAGGCCATTTCTGAAAATCTCGAAAACATTTTGAAGCTCAAACGCAATGGTGAAAGATATCATATTGTCGGACATGACCGACTATAAATTTTGAACTTGTTATTATTGTTAAATCGATTACTTTTTTCTTGATTTTTCCTGAAAAATTCGATCTTTAGTGAAAAATCAAATTTCAAGTGAAGAATCAAATTTCTAGCGTAAAATCAAATATTCAGTGAATAATCCCATTTTTAGTAAAAAATCGATTTTTTTAGTGAATAATCGGTTTTTAGCTTTTAATGAATTAGATATAGATATAGATATAGATATAGATATAGATATAGATATAGATATAGATATAGATATAGATATAGATATAGATATAGATATAGATATAGATATAGATATAGATATAGATATAGATATAGATATAGATATAGATATAGATATAGATATAGATATAGATATAGATATAGATATAGATATAGATATAGATATAGATATAGATATAGATATAGATATAGATATAGATATAGATATAGATATAGATATAGATATAGATATAGATATAGATATAGATATAGATATAGATATAGATATAGATATAGATATAGATATAGATATAGATATAGATATAGATATAGATATAGATATAGATATAGATATAGATATAGATATAGATATAGATATAGATATAGATATAGATATAGATATAGATATAGATATAGATATAGATATAGATATAGATATAGATATAGATATAGATATAGATATAGATATAGATATAGATATAGATATAGATATAGATATAGATATAGATATAGATATAGATATAGATATAGATATAGATATAGATATAGATATAGATATAGATATAGATATAGATATAGATATAGATATAGATATAGATATAGATATAGATATAGATATAGATATAGATATAGATATAGATATAGATATAGATATAGATATAGATATAGATATAGATATAGATATAGATATAGATATAGATATAGATATAGATATAGATATAGATATAGATATAGATATAGATATAGATATAGATATAGATATAGATATAGATATAGATATAGATATAGATATAGATATAGATATAGATATAGATATAGATATAGATATAGATATAGATATAGATATAGATATAGATATAGATATAGATATAGATATAGATATAGATATAGATATAGATATAGATATAGATATAGATATAGATATAGATATAGATATAGATATAGATATAGATATAGATATAGATATAGATATAGATATAGATATAGATATAGATATAGATATAGATATAGATATAGATATAGATATAGATATAGATATAGATATAGATATAGATATAGATATAGATATAGATATAGATATAGATATAGATATAGATATAGATATAGATATAGATATAGATATAGATATAGATATAGATATAGATATAGATATAGATATAGATATAGATATAGATATAGATATAGATATAGATATAGATATAGATATAGATATAGATATAGATATAGATATAGATATAGATATAGATATAGATATAGATATAGATATAGATATAGATATAGATATAGATATAGATATAGATATAGATATAGATATAGATATAGATATAGATATAGATATAGATATAGATATAGATATAGATATAGATATAGATATAGATATAGATATAGATATAGATATAGATATAGATATAGATATAGATATAGATATAGATATAGATATAGATATAGATATAGATATAGATATAGATATAGATATAGATATAGATATAGATATAGATATAGATATAGATATAGATATAGATATAGATATAGATATAGATATAGATATAGATATAGATATAGATATAGATATAGATATAGATATAGATATAGATATAGATATAGATATAGATATAGATATAGATATAGATATAGATATAGATATAGATATAGATATAGATATAGATATAGATATAGATATAGATATAGATATAGATATAGATATAGATATAGATATAGATATAGATATAGATATAGATATAGATATAGATATAGATATAGATATAGATATAGATATAGATATAGATATAGATATAGATATAGATATAGATATAGATATAGATATAGATATAGATATAGATATAGATATAGATATAGATATAGATATAGATATAGATATAGATATAGATATAGATATAGATATAGATATAGATATAGATATAGATATAGATATAGATATAGATATAGATATAGATATAGATATAGATATAGATATAGATATAGATATAGATATAGATATAGATATAGATATAGATATAGATATAGATATAGATATAGATATAGATATAGATATAGATATAGATATAGATATAGATATAGATATAGATATAGATATAGATATAGATATAGATATAGATATAGATATAGATATAGATATAGATATAGATATAGATATAGATATAGATATAGATATAGATATAGATATAGATATAGATATAGATATAGATATAGATATAGATATAGATATAGATATAGATATAGATATAGATATAGATATAGATATAGATATAGATATAGATATAGATATAGATATAGATATAGATATAGATATAGATATAGATATAGATATAGATATAGATATAGATATAGATATAGATATAGATATAGATATAGATATAGATATAGATATAGATATAGATATAGATATAGATATAGATATAGATATAGATATAGATATAGATATAGATATAGATATAGATATAGATATAGATATAGATATAGATATAGATATAGATATAGATATAGATATAGATATAGATATAGATATAGATATAGATATAGATATAGATATAGATATAGATATAGATATAGATATAGATATAGATATAGATATAGATATAGATATAGATATAGATATAGATATAGATATAGATATAGATATAGATATAGATATAGATATAGATATAGATATAGATATAG
>OW026524.1:15771139-15989139 GCA_932274085.1 Protocalliphora azurea | reverse complement strand
GGTGTTAGAATTGTGTTAGAAGATCCAAATAATATCTTCGAAAACACTCATTTTGCTTACAACAAGAACAAGTTCACTGAAGAGATTTTCCTGGGTCAACATGATATCAATCGATCATTACCGGTAACGGTGCAATTAGTATTTAAACAATCCATGTCCAGAGAAGTTTCAATAAATAAGCTAGTGATTTAAAATATAGTTGTGCACTGGGATACGAATTATAACTTGCCGTATAGATGTCGCTAACAAAGAAAGTTATCAGATACACAAACCAGTTACAATGATTACTATGGTGCTTTTTATAATACCAACTATGTATTTTATTAATTGTATTAATAATTATGAAATAGATGAGCTGTTTTAATTCTTTTCAACTTTAAAAATTGGTAACGCATTTTCGGAGCATTATTTCTCCTCTACAAAATTTCTCTTCTGTAATTGGTATACATATTTGCTTTAACTCTTACCTAAACAATTATATACTCGTAATCTAAAAACTCCTTGGGGAAGCATATTTTCTTCAGTCGTCAATGGATTAAATTTGGTACGTGATGGAATGAAATTAAAATTATATTATATTTTATATATATATATATAAGTTTTATTTATATATTAAATCTGCCTATCTTTGAGGCCTCACAAGGTTCTACGAAGGAGTTTGTAGTTTGCTAATCTATTTTTCACTAATCTTATTAAAATCATTTTTTACGAATGATACCTCTAAGTCTCTAAGAATTTTTTATTGGGCCCTCTGTATAACATCCATACTTGTATTAAAGTGCAGTAATGAATTGAATGCTACATGTCCAAATTGGTTTTAAAACGGTTTTATACTGGATGAATTCATTGTCAAGGCTTAGTTTTGATTAACTGTTGATCTTTTGACTTCTATATGATGACGCTAAGTAAGTCGTCTATCTAAATGAATACCAGTATGTGACATAATATGGTTGGGATATACTTATACCGTTAAGTGTAACAGGTTACTTTTTCATTTACTTACTCGTATTCGCCAGTTTTCAACTATGCACAGTGTGCGATCTGGGTTGATCGACTTGGTTTCCAACCGATTTTAAAATTTAAGTGCTGATGGTTTTTTCAAATTTTTCATTTTTCGAATTCCAATATACCAGCTTTTTAAAAGGAAGGAATCGGTTTTAAAAATAACATTTTATTTAAAAAAAATCTTTGTAATAAATATTAATATTTGAATGGAAATTTACGAAAAATTTGTTGATTACTCGTAATATTCAAAAAATTAATTTCTTACTATCTTTTTTAAGTTAAGTTTAAATTGAAATTAACTTTATATTGCCAGATAAATATTTTAAAGCGTTTTAAGATTATATTGGCAGCCATTAATAGCAAAAAACAAATTAATGCGGACAAATTTAAAATTTTTGCTTACGAAACTAAAGAACTACTTAACATTACATACCCCTGGAAATCAATGACTCCCAACAATTCACAAAGTATTGGCTCATGGTAAAGAAATAATAGAAAATAGTATTTTGCCATTGGGAGAGCTAACAGAGGAAGCACAGGAAGCCCGAAATAAAGATGTTAAACATTTCCGACTCTTCAATACCCGAAAATGTTCGAAAATAGCGCAAAATATGGACTTAATGAAATATTTATTAATATCATCAGATCCAGTTATATATTCTATAAGAACACGATGGCTACCAAAAATCACTCTTGAAATAGAAAAAGAGGATTCCGAAGCTAAGGAAGTTAAAAATTTGCTAACGTTTGATGTTTCTGATTATTTTCAAGAAAATCTCTAATAATATCTTCGATAATATATTTTTAATAAAATAAATATACGGGATATATGTATAATAAGTATGTAAATATGTAGAACAAATTAAATAAACATTACTCAAATAAAGAATTTACTACTTTATAATAACAAATATATATACCTACATAATACATTAGAAAACTAAAATGTTACGTATACACACATATGGAAATACGGAATATAAATAGTGAATTTTGCAACTTTTGATGTGACGTGGTAGTTTTGAGGCAATTATATTACTATTATTAAATGACCTATATCAACATTTTATATATCGTTGAATTGGTAAATAAGTCTATTTTTATATTCTTTTAAAATTTTTAAAGTATTTGTAAAATTAGTGGAGTTGTATTAAAAAAATTAAATTTTTTTGGATTTTCAGCTATTTTTTTAAAAAGAAATTATTTTTGAAAAATTACCAAAAATGGGTTATTGGAGCTATTTTATTGATTTTTTATGAATAAAAGCTTGATTTGTGTTTTATACATTACATATGAAATAATATTAAAAATATTATGCTAATATGATTTTAATATGCTTTTAAAAATAGTCGTTAAAAAAGCTGACTTTTAACATAAAATCTCCACTCCTGCATTCGTTTTTGGCCGGGCGGGAAGCAGTTTAGTGTTAAATCATTTTAAATCTATTTCTATAAAAAATATGGGTACCAAATTTAAAAAAGCTCGCGTGACATTTTTTTTATTAATCGATAAAAATGAAACTATTTTTTAAAATTGACAATTTTCGGCCAATGCTGGATGTAGGGTGCAAACTTAAATCAATTCAGAATTTCTTTATTAACCATTTATGAAGCCTTACCTTTTGAAATTAATAAGGAAAAGATTTTTTTTTTAACGGAATTTTGAGAAAAAGGTGAATGAATTGTACTATATTTTTGTAAAAAAATAGCCATTTTTCATGCCAATTTCAGAGTGCTGACTTTGAATATTTTTCACGTCTAGACGAATTGAGATAATCCAAAAATTCTTTCAGCATATTATTTTGAAATATGTAGCAAATTACAGAATATTTTTAAAAAATTTTTACCTCATATATCTCCGGACTTATTCCCGAAAAACGAAAGAAAGTCGAGCCAAAAAATCAAAAATTCAAAATTCAAGCGTAAATATCTTTTTAACTGTGAGAGATAACTTAGATGAGTAAGCTTATTTTTTCTTTATCTTGCCAAGCACTTTCCAGAAATATAAAAATCTTTAAAATCGGACTTCATTTGTACAAGTTACGATTTTTTTTAACTTTTACATACTCGAGGTAGTCAAATTTGACACCCTGTAGCTTATCTCGTGTTATAACAGGGTGACTACAAGATGATTTTTCTGAAAGCTTAGGTCCTCCTCTATAAGTCTTCCATACATTTCAATTTGATCCGACCAGTAGTTTAGGAGATTCAGATTTATTACCAAAAAATTTGCGTTTGACCCCACTGTGGACCGGTTTCTCCAAAAAACCGATTAAAAAATGAAAAGGAAATAATTACGCAGTTTCGGAAGGATTGATCCGATTGAAATTTAACACAGTGATACTACAGATGTAGGCGAGTTTAAGTTATTAGTTTCAACTATATAGACCTACCGGAGTCGGGTCCACAGAGTCCTAAATTTTTTTTAAAACGATTCTGATTCGTTATATTTGAACGGATTTGAAATATTCTTATGTGAAGGAAATCTTCTGCACAATATCTAGAAGGAACATTCTCGCAAGAGTTACAGCAAACAACTGCAACCATAACAATAACTGCTCTCAGCATATATAAACTTGCTATTATTAGTTACGATTGACGATAGTGATGGATTTCTAGTTGGTATTCTATTTTGGGATGCAATCGGATTTGTTCCCCTATGCTCTGGTAAGGCTAAAGCTACATCACCTGTCGAGGAAAGTTCATCCTTAACCTTAAAGACGGAAACATTTCCTGAGGAAAATCTGGTTGGCTCTGAGATATCATGCTCGGACGATTTACTTGATATGATAACGAGCGAACTTGTAACGTGGTTTTGTCGTCGGCTGAAGTAGTTCAGTTGCGTCCAGGGTCGACTTACGGGATCCACGAACCTTAAGTGAGAACACAATTTGTTTACCCTTTCCGGGGTTCGAATATACAGTGTATCTTTATTTAATAATTCAATGTTTCGGTTATCGGTAGTATTTATAAATATTTTGTGTTAGATAAATTACTAGCAGCACGATGATACGCAGGAATTCAGTCGGGTGCTTCTCGGGTGAATCGGGTTCTATTACTGGTAGATGCTGGATCGAAGATTCGGCAGTACGATGATACGAAGGGATTTAGTCGGGTACTTCGCAGGTAAATCGGGCTCTATTACTGGTAGATGCTGGATCGAAGATTCGGCTCCCTCGGGTATTATGCAGTACGCCGGATCGTTTACGATACTTAAAGATATCTTACGCAGGGATTTAGTCGGGTACTTCGCAGGTAAATTGGCTCTATTACTGGTAGATGCTGGATCGAAGATTCGGTTCCCTCGGGTATTACGCAGCACGCCGGTTCGTTTATGATACTTAAAGCTATCTTACGAATACTAATTTAAATAATACAATTCCTTAAATCTAGGTTACAAATTCAGACTTAACCTAAGAGAAACAGTCAGCCGAAGCCGCTGTGCCAAAACAGCCAGCCGAAGCCGCTGTGCCAAAACAGCCAGCCGAAGCCGCTGTGCCAAAACAGTCAGGCGAAGCCGCTGTGCCAAAACAGTCAGCCGAAGCCGCTGTGCCAAAACAGTCAGCCGAAGCCGCTGTGCCAAAACAGTCAGCCGAAGCCGCTGTGCCTAAACAGTCAGCCGAAGCCGCTGTGCCAAAACAGTAAGCCGAAGCCGCTGTGCCAAAACAGTCAGCCGAAGCCGCTGTGCCAAAACAGTCAGCCGAAGCCGCTGTGCCAAAACAGTCAACCGAGGTTGCCGTGCCGAAACAGTTAACCGAAGTTGCTGTGCCGAAACCGACAACTGCAGTCGCTGTGCCAAAACAGTCAGCCGAAGCCGCTGTGACCGAAACAGTCAACCGAAGTCGCTGTGCAAGGTATCGCCCTGACGCCCTCGGAATTGCTCCGAGTATCAGAGAAACAGTGACTGATTTCACAATATCAGATGTCTTGGGAACAAGGCAGATTATATCGTAAGATCAGCTGTCTTAGTTTGTGGCAAATTCTAGAGCGCTCGAATCGCAACTACTTCAACCAACTTTAGAATACTTATGTGAAAAATGAAACAAACTAAATGAGAATTATTAATTCCCTCTAACATATGAGGTTGTTAGCTAAAGTAAATACGTTAATGTATTGGTGTAAACAAATGTAGTTACAGACGAGCAAAGGAATGAAATGTTAATGGGGTGCAGATATATAAAAGAACATAGTAATAAATATAAGTATTATAGGTATGTAACAAAGTTTAAATAGCTGTTACTTTTAACTTTGTTACAAACTACTTCCTCTATTTTTGCAAATTCGGTTTGTAATTGATATGATACTATTTCTTTAATAATACCATTAAGGTCCTGATCGGTAGCACCATCTTCCTTATCTTGTTGTATATTCCTATTCAATACACTCTCCCTAGAGAATTCCAAGGGGATTTGGTCATTCTTGGTCTTAGATCTGGTTTGATATCCTCTAGGATTTGGATTTGAAGTTCCTTTTGAAACTGCTCCGCGTGAATTATTAAATACATTCAGTAAATTTGGAGAATTTAAGGTAGGTAAAATTGTTGCCAGTTGGTCCCTGTACAACTCTTTCTACATAATAATAATTCATATGTAAATACAAATTGCAATATTCTGTTTCTCCTTGAATTAAAAGCAGGTCGTAAAACCAGTTAAGCTCACACTCTACGCAATTCCTAACATCTTTACACATCTAAGAGCAGTAGAGTATCACAAAGAAAAATATGCAAAAGCTATCCATTTGAAATTTATACTGCCTAAAAATTACTTTCTCATCAGTGATCACGGTAACAAGATAAAACAAAATTACTATGCAATTCCAGCTAGACTAAATAAAATCAGTTAAGTAACATAAAGAAAGAAATTTATCTTAACTCTGCCAGAAAGTTAAAAGGTGGAACCATGTGTATAGTTAGAAATATACTAGCCATTAAGTATGAAAAAAACATAACCTCCATTTTTCTGGCCCCACGTTGAGCGCCAATTGTTAAACAAATTTTTTTCTTCTACTAATTCTCTGAAACATAGGCGTTAGCACGTACTGGCCTGTCAGATGGGGCGATTTTTCGCCAAACGTGGCTATTTTTAATTGCTTTTGGTGACTGTATTTTTCGTTTGGCGACATGGCGAATTTTTTGGCGATATATAACATGGTGGCGATTTATTTGGCAAATTTTTTAAATTTAATTAAATAGGCAAATGAGGGAAAAACTATTAAATTTTCTTCTTCTTCTTATTTTCATGATTTCGGTCGCAATGAAATAAATGTTCATGAATAAATTATTTCTTTGAAACAATTTATAAGTTTAATATGTTGTTATATAATGTTAGAATTATTCTTTTAAAAAATATAATAAAGTCCAATAAATTTTAAAAGTTGATAATCTAAAAAGGTGTTAAATGTCAGAAGTGTATTTTAAGTTGTATTTTTTTTATTCATTAACACTGCTGGAAATGAGACTAATTTTTTTAATAATGTGGGTGGGTACCTATTGGGTTAGACTAAATCTACGATGCTGAATTTAGTAGTGTTAACCATTTTCAAAAGAGCTCGTTTTTGAAATATTTCATTATAAAAGGCTTAAATTTAAGCTTAAATTTAATAATTTAAAAAAGAAATTATTTTTAAATTTAATAATTTAAATTTAAGCTTCAATTTAATAATTTTGTCTCCAAAAAAACACATTTTAAATTTAAAATTTGTTTGTGAATACGGGGGTTAATTTGTGAATTTAAACAATACAAACAATTAAGATTCCATTTAAATGTATAATAATGAATTCTTATTATCAAATATATTGTAGACTCTAATAAAAAAAACTTCAAACTGGCAAAAAAATATTAATATAATTCTGTAAATACGCTAACTACTGTTATCAATGATCAAATTTTCAAGCAAAAATATAAAAACATTTAAAATCGGACTAAAACTGATTTAATTTATGATTGGAGGTTATATTAAACCGATGTCCCTGTTACTTCTAATTTTCAATTAGTTCGCTACTTCTATAATTAAGTTTAAGCCCAAATATCTCGAATACAAGCGCTATCTTCGAAAAACAGCTGTCACTATTGAATTCAGCGTACTCGAATTAGCTTTATCAGTAAGGTGCCTAGTTTGTTAAAATTTGCAACTAGCACAGTGTTATTATTAGCTATTACAATTATCATTGGCTTTGTTAAAGCAAAATTTTCATTTACAAATTATACGAAATTTTAAGTACTAAAAATTGTACGACACTTAACATTTTAGTTAATTTTTTAGTATTTCTTTAAAAAAATCAAATAAAATTTTAGTTTGGCGATTTTTGCCGATTTCTGGTTAACAATTTAGCGACAGAGGCTCAAAAAAATCTGACGGATGAGGGAGTGAGTCTTTCCAATATACTCAGAGATATCACGTTATAAGAAAATCTACGTGCTATAAAAAATTTAAGGCTATTGTATAGAACTACAGATTTAAGAAAAAAAAAAAAAAAAAAAAAAAAAACGTTGATTAGAGATTAAAGAGGTTAGATTGATTACCTCTAAAGCCTCTCCTACTATTGTTTCCACGATCCTATACTTTTTTTTAGAAACCCTTGATCCATAAGAGTGGAAATTTAAGGAAATTTAATTTCAATTCATTGTTTTATTGAAATTAAATTTTGGAAATAAAAAAAAGAACAATATATTAATGTATATTAATTACAACTAGATTTTATCTCATAATAGTTAAGACCTGGTCTATGCAGATTATTTAATACTATGGTACAACAATATAAGTACTATGTTATATTTATATTATATATTTCAGTATGCTATATTTATATTATATACGTTAGTATTTTCCCTTATTAGAAAGAAAATAAAATTGATTTAGTCACAAACAAAAAAAAAAAAAATAAGAAATAAGAAGGAAGAAGTGGTGTGTTTTGATACTATAAAATTTCATTAACTATATATATTTTCTCGGTACTTATTCAGCTTGCTGGTTTTCCATGATGATCCGTCACGCCTGTTGTTCAGTGGGAGAGCTATGCCCGAATATCATTACTAATATAATTATAGAAATAATATTGAGATAAAAACGTTTCACTTTCCTACAACAATAAAAAAAAATCCAATAAACATAAAACTTATAAATCAATTTTATTTTGAAGATTCTATAAGGGAATAAATAATTTGGATCTATTCCAAGATAAGGTTCTGATCCGTATTTCTTCCTGAATCATCAGCTGATAACGTTCCTTCAATGGGAAATATGACGATGTTCGATAGACCAAGTTTATGGATAACTTACAAATTATAAATCGGAGAATAATTAGAAGATCCCTTAGAGTTATTTTGGTATTATGTCTTCCAATAAAATTCATTTAATTTGGTTGTGAACTCCTAAAGTTGATTTCTTTTTCCTCTCGTGACTAATTTTTTTTCTTTAATATAGTTATTTTTCATCTTATTCTTTATCCTCTTATTGATTTATTGACTTCAACCGTCTGTCTTCGTTTACTCATAGGAACTGTTACCCTCTTTTTCAATTCTTCTTTATCTTATCCATTTATTCTCCCCCAATCTTTATTACCCAACTTAACTACTTCTATTTATTAACTCTTCCCATTCATAAAAATATTCTCTGGATCAAACATCTTCATACAGGGAATACCGTTAGGTATAATACTTTATTTTCGAAATAAATCAATGTTTATGTAAATAAATATGTTTTTATAGTCAAGCTTTAAAGTAGGTGCATCAATAATGAGGTTACCCAACAAACAAATTTATGTACGTGTAGAAATCAATGTAAATGTAAATTAAAATATGAAATCTTTCAAATAGAAATGTTAAGTGAATAACTATAAATCGAATTTAAATAAAATTATTATTCTATTTAAATATTTCGAATATTTTGATGCACATTAATAGTCAGGGCAATTTGTAATAGCTTTACCATTTTTTAACCATATTTTTCTGTTAAATATGTTTATGATTTTGATATAATGAAGTGCAAAAAATGAGTACTTAATAAAAAAGATTTTTGAAGAACCTTTAAAGAAGGTAAAATTTGCCCGTAGAAATACATTTCCAAATTTCAGGGCCGACTCGGAACTATTTCTTTGGTACTTTGCGAAATATATTAGTGAAAAATATGAAAATAATAAATTTTAATTATAAATTCCCAGAAAATTGTTATTTAATTTTATGGGGATTTATAACTAAAATTTCACATTTTCATACTTTTCACTAATATATTTCGCAAAGGTTAACACTAAAAAAGAATCGTGAAAAATATGTTGCAGATAATGTACATGTGCTCATTGCAATCACCAGAAACATTTCGGTTTTTCTCCATCACGTCACATTTTTAACCTATTGAATACCAAAGAAAATATCCTTCCCTGAAAAAACCATGGGAAAATGTTGGGTGTAGAGAGGAGGTTTGTATTTAATATAACTAACACATGATCATTGATCTTAATAATGGTAAAATTATTAAAATTGCACTGACAGAAAATGCGTAGACATCAAAAGTTTGAAAAAAATAAAAATCCAAATATAAATAACGAAATCAATAAAAAACTATAAAAAATTCATCGTAAATAATTCTAATAATTCTTACTGAGGCTAAATACAATGCAGAAATTGAAATGAAACATTTCCATTACGTCACACCTTTAGCCCATTGACGACTAAATAAATATGTACCTGAAAAAATTTTTAAGATTATATAATTTTCTGGGCAATAGGTAGAGCAAATTAGCTATCAGTGTTTTATATACAAGGAATAGTATAAATGTGTAGAACATGCCATGTCTCCAACTAGCCCTACATAGCCCGAATGCCCGAATATATATATATATATATATATATATATATATATATATATATATACTATTGTTACTTCCTTGTATGAAAAAAAAAATGAAAAGTAGTGCTTTCTTTGATCCAAATTTGTTTCTATATTTTTTCAATTCTACCTATAATAATAATGAAAAAATATTTTTTTTTTTTTCATACAAGGAAGCAGCAATAGTCTGTGAGCTTAGTAGGTTCTATTCTATATCAAGTCCAAGGAAAAATAATTGACTTTGTTATTTAAATTTGGATTTATATTTTTTAAACTTTCTATATCCACGCATTTTTTGTCAGTGCGATTTTAAATTTTGATAATTTTTTAGATCATATGTCAGTTATATGAGATAAAATTTCCTTTCTACACCCACTCCATACACCTCTTTTTTACATGGTTTTATGAGGGTTAATTGAGAAATTCTTGACTTGTACAACTTTAAAGACTTTTGGAGGCTACGTGTGGCAAGTTGGAGATTTGATTTATATTACATTTTTGTAGCACCATTTCTTGTCTATAAAACATAATTTTCTCTACGTATTACTTAGAAAATAATATAACCTAAAATCTTCTGTTTATTTTATATAAATATTTAAACAATTTACATTAAAGTAAAATATTTAGATAATTATTGAAAAATACTAGCTATTTTTAATTAATGAGGTGCAATATTAATTATGTGCAATAATGAAACTTTAAAAACAAATATATTTTTACATTTTTTATAAGTAGTTTATGTATATACAAAATAACAACTCTGTCCTCTTCAGGTCTTTTACAAAACAAGCCTGTCTTTACAAAATAACACTGTTTTGTCTGCACGCCACTTTCAACTGTTTAAAAGAACATAATAAATACTATTATGGTTTTAATAAAAAAATATTAATATATTGAAGATTTTATTGCATATTTCTTTTTTATCGATTTAAAGTTTATATACAACACTTAAAAACAAGAACTTTTTCAACTCAACCAGTACGCCGCATCGGCTGTTGTTTGCCTCTGTTTGATCTAACATTTATTCTGTAAATTTTACAATTATTCGAGGCCATCAACTAACCCAGTTGGAAATTGTGCCTTGAAGACAGTTTCATAAGTGACTTATATTGTAAAAGTCATTAGGTGATAACATTTATATGAGATGACTACATGACGTGTTAACACTTTTTCTACAGATTACTATCATATGAAAATAGGTGATTGTCTGTATGACTTTTTTTCAGAGAAAGTATTAAAAACTACAGTAAAATAAATATGATTTTATTTCTTTCTTTTATAAAGCGGAAAATAAGACAGATCTAAATGCATAAACCTAAATTTAATGATCAGATGTTCTAACCTTATCGGTCACTTTTGGCTTAATTTATACTTATAATAACTAAACACAGATAAAATAACCGGTAACATCCTAACTTCAGTTATTGGAAATTTATAATAACAGTTCTTAGTGTGTTAAATCTTACTTTAAAAAATATTCAGATTACCTTCCTGAATAACTAGTCCACAAATTCATTTAGTTATTTTTAGAGGTACTCAAAAATATGCACCCAAACGAAAATAAAAATAAAAAAACAAAAAAATTTTCCCGTCAGTGAGATTTGAACTTGGGCACAAGTTAAAATCTTCAAAGTGCGAGATGGTGTACTTAGTATACTATCTTGCACTTAGTTTCCTAAGCGACAAAAGCCCTTTTTAGTTTAAAATATTTTTTTTCAGACATTTTGTAATAAAAAACTAATCATCAGCACGTGATTGCAACATTACTGTGCTATTATACTATTGAGTACTTATTTATGTAATACAGAGTAGGCAAATAATAATGATGCCTCATTATCAAGAAACTACTTTAATAAGTAGATGCCATTACCGAAAACCAAAAAGTTTTTACTAGGCTTTTTTCATAATAATTAAAAAAGTGAAATTTATTTGTCTTTTTACATGATTCATTTTAAAATTTTTAGACATAATTCTGCAAGATTGTTAATAAAACATTTTTGTTTCCATAAGGGAAACACATCACTTTTGAAATAATATCTGAAATATGATAGCAATTAACAATATTACACGTGATTTCAAAGCATATTGTTCTAATCTCAGCTGAGTTTACGATTCACAGTCAACTACTTCGCAACCCCATATGTCTATGATTTTGTCATAAATATTATCATTAGTTATGCAAAAATTGTTTGGAATTTATTTTGATAAAAAATACTCCGAATTGTTTTTAAATTTAATGTGTCCTCTATTTATTTATGTTTTTTTTCTTTCGACGGTTTACAATTTATTTCGATTTTGATATATTTTGATCAAAATTGCTATTTAGTAATCTATATCCAACTTGAAGAATTAAGAAATGGTTATATACGTCATTATTCATATGGTTTTTCAGAATGACTATTTCACTGTATAAAAGAAAAAGTCTAAATTCTACGGTTTTCCACCTTGGAAGCTCGTCTGACGATCTTGGCTTTCTGTTAAATTCTTTTGGCTCAAAACGTTTTAATTCAAGCAAGTCATACGACATTTTATCTTTAACTTCACTTGTGTTTTTTTGTCAAATTGAGAATAAGAACCGGTTTTGTTACACCTAAGTTAAATAAGTGCATAGGCTCAATTCGAACTTGAGGTATCATTTTAATTCCAATTTTTTATAAATCAGTGTTAGTGTTTTCATACTTTTTTACGTGGAGACTGACATTTTTACGATCCGTAAATAATTCGTTTTTCACTTGCAACTTGTCCTATGTTCTAAACGTCTACTGGTTTGATGACATCGGCTGCATCCGTTTAAACCATTATGCCCCATAGTTCCAGTAAGAAAAGTTCGTGCAGTAGCGTCGTATACAAAAGCAAGAATTGTTATTTTTATATGTTTGGTTTTATATATTATTCCATCCTTTAACTTTGTTAACTCCGTATTTAAATCATGAATATAGCTATCGATTGAAAAAGGTTTTTGATTTCCCAAATAAGCACCAATTATGAAAACCTTTTCATTACGAATGTTTAAAAAACAACCAAGTATCAGCCACAAACTAGTTTTAGAACTTTTAAACAGTCGGAATTTCACTCAATATTAATATTTATTACTATTATAAATTGGTTTTGTTGTCGGCTGAGGTAACTTAGTGGCCTCCAGGGTCTACTTACGGATCCACAAACCTTAAGTAATAAGACGTTTGTTTTACCCTTTCTGGGGGGTTAAAATAATAATAGTTTCTTTATTGAATATGTCAAGAATATTTCAAGTACAAAATATAAAGATATTACGAGAGAATAATTTCTATAACTCCAATTCGGATACCACCGGCTTAATAAATGTTTCTGCATTTCCTTCTTCAGCAAGGCTTATTTCGGCTCTTCGGCGTATGTTGATATCGGTACGGTTGATCGGCTTAGATTATTTTTGTTTCGGTCATTCAGCTTATAGAAGCTCGGCTCGGTTAATTGGCTTATAATAGGCTCGGCTCAGGTATTCGACTTTGAACTTTCGGCTTCGACACTCTTAACTTCGACTTTGAACTCTCGGCTTCGACACACTCAGCTGTCAAACTTGTTCGGGTTAACGGCAGGATCGGTTTCTGGTACAGGTGGCAGCTTCGGGGATCGAAGATTCTGGGTTCAGCAGTAGAATTAAGATCGGCGTCGTATGTTCGGCTTCGACACTTCGGCTTATATTAGGATCGGTTCGGTTATTCGGCTTATATTAGGATCGATTCGGTTCTTCGGCTTATATTAGGATCGGTTCGGTAGTAGAATTGGCTTTGAGCTTTCGGCTTCGACACTCTCGGCTGTCAAACTGATTCGGGTTTACGGCAGGATCGGTTTCTGGTTCAGGTGGCAGCGTCGGGTCCGAAGATTCTTGGCTCGGTAGTAGAATTAAGATCAACATCGTAAGTTCGGCTTCGACACTCTTAGCTTCGACTTTGAACTTTTGGCTTTGATACACTCAACTGTCAAACTGGTTCGGGTTTACGGCAGAATCGGTTTCTGGTTCAGGTGGCAGCTTCGGGGATCGAAGATTCTGGGTTCAGCAGTAGAATTAAGATCGGCGTCGTATGTTCCGCTTCGATACTTCGGCTTATATTAGGATCGGTTCGGTTATTCGGCTTATATTAGGATCGATTCGGTTCTCCGGCTTATATTAGGATCGGTTCGGTAGTAGAATTGGCTTTGAGCTTTCGGCTTCGACACTCTCGGCTGTCAAACTGATTCGGGTTTACGGCAAGATCGGTTTCTGATTCAGCGTCGGGTCCGAAGATTCTTGGCTCGGTAGTAGAATTAAGATCAACATCGTAAGTTCGGCTTCGACACTCTTAGCTTCGACTTTGAACTTTTGGCTTTGATACACTCAACTGTCAAACTGGTTCGGGTTTACGGCAGAATCGGTTTCTGGTTCAGGTGGCAGCTTCGGGGATCGAAGATTCTGGGTTCAGCAGTAGAATTAAGATCGGCGTCGTATGTTCCGCTTCGATACTTCGGCTTATATTAGGATCGGTTCGGTTATTCGGCTTATATTAGGATCGATTCGGTTCTCCGGCTTATATTAGGATCGGTTCGGTAGTAGAATTGGCTTTGAGCTTTCGGCTTCGACACTCTCGGCTGTCAAACTGATTCGGGTTTACGGCAAGATCGGTTTCTGATTCAGCGTCGGGTCAGAAGATTCTTGGCTCGGTAGTAGAATTAAGATCAACATCGTATGTTCGGCTTCGACACTCTTAGCTTCGACTTTGAACTTTCGGCTTCGACACACTCAGCTGTCAAACTGGTTCGGGTTTACGGCAGAATCGGTTTCTGGTTCTGGTGGCAGCTTCGGGGATCGAAGATTCTGGGTTCAGCAGTAGAATTAAGATCGGCGTCGTATGTTCGGCTTCGACACTTCGGCTTATATTAGGATCGGTTCGGTTATTCGGCTTATATTAGGATCGATTCGGTTCTTCGGCTTATATTAGGATCGGTTCGGTAGTAGAATTGGCTTTGAGCTTTCGGCTTCGACACTCTCGGCTGTCAAACTGATTCGGGTTTACGGCAGGATCGGTTTCTGGTTCAGGTGGCAGCGTCGGGTCCGAAGATTCTTGGCTCGGTAGTAGAATTAAGATCAACATCGTAAGTTCGGCTTCGACACTCTTAGCTTCGACTTTGAACTTTTGGCTTTGATACACTCAACTGTCAAACTGGTTCGGGTTTACGGCAGAATCGGTTTCTGGTTCAGGTGGCAGCTTCGGGGATCGAAGATTCTGGGTTCAGCAGTAGAATTAAGATCGGCGTCGTATGTTCCGCTTCGATACTTCGGCTTATATTAGGATCGGTTCGGTTATTCGGCTTATATTAGGATCGATTCGGTTCTCCGGCTTATATTAGGATCGGTTCGGTAGTAGAATTGGCTTTGAGCTTTCGGCTTCGACACTCTCGGCTGTCAAACTGATTCGGGTTTACGGCAAGATCGGTTTCTGATTCAGCGTCGGGTCAGAAGATTCTTGGCTCGGTAGTAGAATTAAGATCAACATCGTATGTTCGGCTTCGACACTCTTAGCTTCGACTTTGAACTTTCGGCTTCGACACACTCAGCTGTCAAACTGGTTCGGGTTTACGGCAGAATCGGTTTCTGGTTCAGGTGGCAGCTTCGGGGATCGAAGATTCTGGGTTCAGCAGTAGAATTAAGATCGGCGTCGTATGTTCGGCTTCGACACTTCGGCTTATATTAGGATCGGTTCGGTTATTCGGCTTATATTAGGATCAATTCGGTTCTTCGGCTTATATTAGGATCGCTTCGGTAGTAGAATTGGCTTTGAGCTTTCGGCTTCGACACTCTCGGCTGTCAAACTGATTCGGGTTTACGGCAGGATCGGTTTCTGGTTCAGGTGGCAGCGTCGGGTCCGAAGATTCTTGGCTCGGTAGTAGAACTAAGATCAACATCGTAAGTTCGGCTTCGACACTCTTAGCTTCGACTTTGAACTTTTGGCTTTGATACACTCAGCTGTCAAACTGGTTCGGTTTCTGGTACAGGTGGCAGCTTCGGAGATCGAAGATTCTGGGTTCAGGAGCAGAATTAAGGTCGGCGTCGTACGTTCGGCTTCGACACTTTCAGCTGTCAATCGGGTTCGGGTATTCGGCTGGATCGGTTTCTGGTACAGGTGGCAGCTTCGGGAATCGAAGATCGTATCTTTTTCTACAATACGTACAATGGTTTCTTAAAGCTAATGGCTAGCTACTTCTATATTACTATTACCATGCAATTCTACGGGTTAATATTCTACTCGTGAGCACGAACAACCAAAGTCACTCGTGAGAACGAACAACCAAAGTCATTCGTGAGAACGAACAACCGAAGTCACTCGTGAGAAGGAACAACCGAAGTCACTCGTGAGAACGAACAACCGAAGTCACTCATGAGAACGAACAACCGAAGTCACTCGTGAGAACGAACAACCGAAGTCACTCGTGAGAACGAACAACCGAAGTCACTCGCGAGAACGCAGCAACCGAAGTCACTCGTGTAAAATTTATTTAAGGGACCCAACCGAAGTTGAGCGTGCAAAATACGACCAAATTTTACTTTCGCAAAATCTAGTCGGCTCTCCGATTATATAAAATAACCTTTCAGACTTATATGGCGGATTCTTGGCTTGTTTGAATCGCCCCGACTGTAATCAAACTTTGTTTACTTATACTTAGTCATGTATCAACTAAATGAGAATTATATTGCTTGTTGACAATTAAGCAATATCAACTGCACAACTAAAGCAGTTGTTACACGTTTGTGTGGGTGTGTATGTAGTATTTACAGTAGGGGCGCTCAATGTAATTACCTATTACTAATAACATATTCAATATATTAACATGAAAAAGAAAAATAATTAAAAATACATAAATAATAGTAAATAAAAGGAACAAATGGTAGTAACTTCATAAATTAATATATTAAGAAATATGTACGTGGAAATAGTAGTATTGAGTGTATTATTTCCACGTTACACTATCTCTGTTATATAGTTAAGCTAATGACACAATTTTAAATTTGATTTTCTAAACCCATTCCGTTATCTACTGTACGTATAATTGTAGTTTTTTTTTTTAAATTATAAATTAATGTTTTGGAAGATAGTAGAACACAAAAACCTTTTAACACTTTTAAATATCATCACCTAATAGCCCATCTACACGTAACTTAATAAGTAAGATTTTTCCATCAGAGAGTGTCAAATTCGCTATCTGAGAGAATTATTTCACCTGTAGATTGAAATATTATTATTATGAAAAATATTATAAGACTGTTATGATATTTATCTACACAACAATCTTATAAGATGAACTGTCAAAAAAGTACATGTATACGAAAGTTTGTATGTGTGTGTGCATGTGTATTTCAAATTAATAAAAAAAACAATGTTTTTCATAAAATTGTCTTGTTTTAATGGTTATTTTACATTTAAAAATACATTTTTATAAATATTGTGCTAAAAAGTGAGAATTTTTTAAATAAAAAGCATATGCTTACTCTGTGACTGATTGAAAATAATGATATCTTATAATAGTTATTAGAATACGTGTAGCCCTTATTAAGATTTAACACAATATAAACAACAATTGTTACTCTATCCAGCCGGCGTTATCTCACATATTATTATGTTTTTTGTTTTGAAAACAATTGTTTGTTTCGACCTTGTTGCGATAATATAAAAAATGCTGATGAAGATGAAATATTTGATAATGATTGATCAGAAATTATAGTTGATGATGTTGATTAATTTAAAGACGTGTTGCGTAACCGTTGGGAGTATTCATTTGTATTGGAAATAATTGAATGGTTTGTTTTCTGGATGTTATTGTTAATTTTGTTTTATTAGTTTGTGATATTCTTGCTGTTTCTTTTTTATTAACGGTTTTATTTTGCGTTTATCCATTATTCCGATTTGTAAAATATATTTTGATTTGAATTTTAAATAAAATCTAAATTATTTATACTACTATAGAAGAGTAAAGCAAAATTTATTTAAAAACTCAAGTTCTTCTAAAAGTAGAACAAAGTGGAAATTCAAAATTTTTTTTCGAATAAATTCTAAGAAAAATATAATTTCGTTAATACACTCATATTGTTACGAAATTGTACTTGAATTCAAATATAACGGTTTTAACGGCTGGTTTAAATCTTTCTCAATGCTTCTAGACATTTACGTTTATGTTAATAGCAGTTAACATATCTGTAAAAATTATTAACATGGTTGTAAGCATACAACATTGAATAAAAAGCTTTCACCATTGTTTGTAAGTATGGCAATACTAAATGTTTAAGCTGCTAACATTAACATCGTAAGCTCTAGTTTGTCCGTTAAGAACATTGTAGAAAGAAATAGAGCTTTCAAGAAGCATCTAGTAGGTAATACAGTGTATATAAATTGGCCGTGAGAACACCATTGAGTGAGTCTAATTGGAAGCGTCGTTAAGTAAAGACATATTAACTGCCTTGGCTGTATAAAGCGTGTAATTTAAGTGTGTGTGTGTATTAAAACACAAAGTGACTATTTAAACTGTATTGTTGTACACTTTTAAATAAAATAAAGAGTCGTTACAATTTTTAAACTACTAAACTGCTGTTATTTGCAATCAAAGTACAGGATTATTTAAAGGAAATAAACGACCGTTTTTAAAAGGTAAAAACGTAACAATTGGTATCAGAAGTGGGGTTGCAAAATAATAAGCAGTCATGAAGATTGAAGAGCTGAAAATGGAACAACTCAAGAGAGAATTGAATAAGTTGGAGTTACCTACAGCTGGTAATAAAGCAGAATTACAAAAGAGGCTGATAGATGAATTCAAGCGGCGTAATATTGACATCGGAACTTACGAATTAGAGTATGAAGAAGAAATGGAAGTTTCTACCCGTGCAACAACAAGCATGGATTTATCCACAATGTTTGCTGCTTTCATGGAGCAATTTAAAGAAGTTCAAGAAACTTCTAAAGCTAATAACGAGAAACTTCTTGCTGAAGTTCAAGAAACTTCTAAAACAAATAACGAGAAACTTCTTGCTGAAGTTAAAGAAGAAAATAAAATAATGGAACTGAAATTTCAAGAAACTTCTAAAGCTAATAACGAGAAACTTCTTGCTAAAGTTCAAGAAACTTCTAAAACAAATAACGAGAAACTTCTTTCTGAAGTTAAAGGAGAAAATAAAATAATGGAAATGAAATTTCAAGAAACTTCTAGAGCGACAGACGAAAAACTTCAGCAAATTTCGGAAGTTATAAACAGCAGAGTGGATAGCATTGACACAAAGGTGTCCGACTTAGAGAGCTGTCTAGATTTACAAGCCAAAGTCGTTGATAAAAAGCTGTGCGATTTAGAGAATGAAATAGCCAAAGGTGTTAATAAAAAACTACAAGATCTAGAAATAAAGATTAATAATCTTCAATGCCAAGATGGACAGGTGCGAATTATTCCAGAATCCTCTAGTAGAATAAAGGCCCCTAGTTTTGATGGCACCACACCATTTAATGTGTTTAAATTCCAGTTTGATACAATTGCCATTAGAAACATGTGGAACGACGAAGAAAAAGCTATAGAGTTGATATTGGCCTTAAAAGGAAATGGAGCAGTAGTTCTTGAAAGCGTGCCAGCATTTAACAGAAACAGTTATAATGACATAATGGAGGCGCTACAACGTAAGTACGGTGGTGAACATAAAAAGGAATTATACCGAATGAAATTGCGTGGTAGAGTGCAGAAGCCCAATGAGACACTACAAGACTTTGCGTTTGAGATCGAACGTTTGCTGCAGCTTAGTTATCCAGGGGAAAACAGCCCGTTTTTGGACCATTTCAAGATAGAAGCATTTGTTAATGGCATTCGCGATCCTGAAATAAAACACGCGGTTTGTGCCATACTGAAACTATCTCATTCGCACTGGTACAAGAAACGGCGAAAATAATTTCAAAGCCGCAAATATGCAAGGTGCGAAATGTTGAAGTTGTTTCTGATAATGAGAGAAATATAGTCGACGAATTAAAAAAGGTTTTGGAGGCGTTTAATGAGAAACAATATAAAGCCAGAGTAAAATGTTATAACTGCGGTAAATCTGGTCATATTCAGCGAAACTGCAAAGCACCAAGAAAACAAACCAGATCTGCCTCGCCTCAAAGAAGTAACCAGCAGTCGAATCATCAATCATCACAAGAATCATCTTTAAAACTAAAACGAGCTAGCTCTATGGGGCAAGAGCTAGATCCCACATCTGAGGGTCCCACAATTTTTATATCCGTAATACAGTAGAAAAATAGCACAAAGTGACTATTTAAACTGTATTGTTGGACATTTTTAAATAAAATAAAGAGTCGTTACAATTTTTAAACTACTAAACTGCTGTTATTTGCAATCAAAGTACAGGTTTATTTAAAGGAAATAAACGACCGTTTTTTAAAGGTAAAAACGTAACAATATTTTTTTAACTTTAAAAAAGTTAATACATTTTTTAAGGTTTTTGAATAGTTAATCATTTAAAGAAGTAATACACCAAAATAATTTAAAAATATTTTGCTCTTCTGTGTTCAACAACTTTAAAAAATAAAAAATATTTCGGTAAAAATTGATTTAACAAAAAGTCTATGACAAATTAGATGGATTAGATATAAAATATCAAACGTTTGTTAAAAAATATAAAATAATAAAAATGAGCAAACAAAATAAAATTTCTCGTAAGTATTTTCGAAAAAATAGTTATATAAAAATAAATAAAACGTTAATTTAATTCGTTTTATTTTTTTAAAAATTCTGATCGAGTTATCTTTTCTAAAAGAGCAATTTCAGTGCTTGCGGACTGACATCAAGACTGCTTTGAGCCAGAATGCAGCCATTGCTACCAACAACAATGTAGTTAAAGAGGAAATTAAAGAAATTAAAAATAAAGATGAAGAATTTAAGCAAATCGAACAGTCAATAAACCCAAACAATATGACCGACCTTGTAAGTACATTTTATTTTTATATTTAAATTATTTAATTTTACATAACTATATATTTTTTATTTGAGAAGCAATTAAATTTCAATTAAGGGGAAAGGTTTCCAATAACCTAGAGCACATATGGGATAAAAGTATAAGTATATATATTTTACTCCATAACTATGAAGGAAGAAATGGAAAGACGACTCTTAAAAATTATAAAAACTTTATGAAAGCTTTTTTTTTGTAAAACTAAATAGTTTTTATAAATTATGCATTGAATTTCCTAATACTTTTTCATAAGATGCCGTTAACAAATCGATTGAAGATTTTAAAAATGATTTAAGATTTGCAATAAGAAAGGTTAAAAATAAAATTCATAAGCAAAATTCAAGGCACAAATTATCTGAAAAAGAAACCACAAATTAAGATTTTAATATATGTGTATATATATGTATTCCAAAATATATGTTGTTATTGTTATTAAATTTTGAATTTATGTTAGAATACTTGATAGTATCTAACATAACATAGTAGTACCCCACATCACCATAGGAGGTTGGAGTATTATGCGTTTTGTGATAATATTTGTAACGCACAGAAAAAATCTTCCAACACCCACCTTAAAGTATACCAATCGACTCAGAATCACTTTTTGAGTCGATCTAACGATGTCCGTCCGTCTGAACGACTGGCTGGCTGTCCATGTAAACCTTGTGCACAAAGTACAGGTCGCAATTTTGAAGATAATTCAAAGAAATTTGTCACATAGGAATTTCATAGTGCAAGGACGAAGCCTATTGATATAGGTTATGATCGGTTCATTATTTCACTTAGCCCCCATACAAATGTCCTCCCGGAATAGGAGTTTAACGACCATAAATGCCTTAAATATAGCAATATTTTAATGAAATTTGGTTGTGCCAAATTTCACGATGATAGGTCCATAACTGACCATAGCTCCCATATAAGACCACTTTCGGGCGTCAACCTAAAGTGCATAAATTCATATAAATGTTAGTATTCCGTAATATTCTGTATTCGTATATTTTATTTTACACCTAGTCTAACATAAGACCCCACCACGAATTTTGATGGACATATACAATAGTGTGGGGTATCATATTGTCGGGCTTGACCGACTATATCTTTCTTACTTGTTAATAAATAAATTTCTATCATTATTTCCATAAATTTTATTTCTTTTAATAAATGCATCGTAATTAAAGTGAAGGGTAGTAGGCTTAACGTATGCACTGTTGACTGAGTGCTGATATTTTTAATTTTATTCGTCAAGACATCTTATAGACATATCAGCAGTAGTGACCAAAGAAGGACAATATATTGAATTTGTAAATGCAATAATCCTGTAGACGTCACTAAAATGTGTCACGAATTTGTCTGTTTTATTGACAAAATGCTGATTAAGCCTTGAAAAAATATATGAATATGTCAATAGTTGTCAGTATGTATTCTGTATGGGCACAAATGACAAAGTCAGCAGTGATTCCGATGCGTCATGAAGTTATCTTATAAGATGTTTTAAAGAAATTTCCAACTGAGAACATAACATATTTAATATTAACAGTAATATCATGTTAATAGTAAATGTAGACGGTTCAACTTGATGTTAATGTTATTTTTTTTTTCTATGTTTAAACACGGTTGTTAAAGCAAATGTTAAAAAAACATATTTTAACATCAAGCCTTCCACGCAATGTTTTTACTAAACACTAACAACAACAAAACAATGAGATAACAAGAAATTAACATGAATGCATGTACGCCATAATAAAAACATTGAAATTTTAGCAGAAAATTTTAACATGGTGATTTAACATCATCTAATTTCTTATTTCTTTCCTGTTTTTTTTCATTGTTTTGTTACTATTAACATGATGTTAGTGGTAGTGTTAAATATTTTATGTTATGTGAAGCCAACTAGGAAGATAAAACAAAAATTCGTTCAAAATAATGTCAAATATTTGGGTGCCCCGATGGATTAGTTCGTAGTGAGCTAGACTGTCAGTCTGGGGTTGTGGGTTTGAATCACACCAGAGACTCTGGTTTGTTTCACTACAACGATCATATGAATCTTCGTCACCCCCACTCGTAGGATTATAATATAATTTATAATTGTATTGTAATAAGTAAATAAATAAAATAATGTCAAACACTTTACATCTTGTGTTCACATAATATTCACACTTGCCACATTTTTTACTTAAGGCAAATATTTTTGTTTTCTTGCTTGGTTCATAAAAATATTTAGTGTTCACATTAGGCAAATCAATTTTTTGCAACAATCATTAAATATTAGCCTAATGTGAACTTAGCTTAACACTTCATAGACTATTTACCTGAGAATTGAGTCCAATAAAAATCTTAACCCACTATAACTAATTAGAATATATTAAGTACATTTTTATTCAGTTTAAATGTGTGTGTGTTTTTTTTTTTTATATTTTAACCAGAAATTATGACTCTTCCGCCATAATACATTGCCTTGTTTCAATAGAACTACAAAAAAATTATTTTTATATATAAAACATTAAACGCTCAATTCAAAATAAATATTTTTAATATAAAAAAAAATTATAATTAATCAAATGTGTATGAAAATTTTCTTCGAAAAAAACTTTAATTTAAAAATTTATTGCCAATAGAGGACTTTTTTCAGTTTTTATACTAAATTAATTTAAATATCCAACAGCTGTAACTGATGATCAGAATTGACATCTATTATATAAAATCACTTAACATCAAAATCTGTCACGCAATTGTCCAAAAAATGGTACCCAATTTGAAGACAAAACGCAAGCAGAAAATACCTATTATCGAATATTATATATATATAATTATATATATTTCTACTAAAGGGTAAAACGATCAACAAACCAGGGTTACTTTACCTACCTTTGTTTCCCCATTAGACGCATTGTCCACATTTCCCGAAGTTCCACTAATTTCTACGTTGATTTAACGATGTCCGTCCGCTTGGATGGTTGACGGTACTCTACGTAAAGCATATGTATAATGTACAGGTTGACAATTTGAATATTATTTACTAAAATTTGGATCGTTTAATTTGTTTGACAAAAAAATTACGAGCTTCTTGAATTTGATTATAGCCACTACATTATTTCACGTTCTGATATGTAATGTTCACAAGCGATTTAAATAAATATGGTCATTAGGGTGATCCTCATTCGGAAAAGTGATCTGATTCTCGTTCTTACTTCTTTGAAGAATATGAATAGTCTTAAAACTGAACTGTACAAAGTTCTAGGCTGATTTTAGAGGTAGCTCGAAATTTTGAAAATTATAATTTTTTAGTGTCTCCATTTTGTAGATACTATGTAGTTTTGGTTGAACTATTATTTGACTGTGGTATATTTGGTTAGAAGTAAGGTGTTTTACTTTAATTTTATTTAATTAACTAGGTACTTCATTTTAGGTAGCAATTTTATTTAGATTTTGGCCATTTCGGTACAAACAGAGAAAATTTCAATTGAAATTGATTACAAGCTGTTACAGTGGAAATTCGAGAATTGAAATACTATAGGTTATAGGCCTTCTTGAGGACATCATTAATCAGTTTTAAAAATTTGCAATACATCCTCAAAATTTCGAGTTATCCGCAAAAACTGTTTTTGGGTAGGTTTTGTATAAATGTATTTCTATTTATTTTATTGTTTTGTTTATATTTCCATTTTAAACTTTTGAAAAGTAGAAGAAACTGGCCTTTCAACCGCATGAATTTGGTTTGTTTTGGTCAAATATTAAAAAGAAATTTACCAAGAACTTCTGGAAAAAATAAAATTTTTCCACAATTTTTCGAGTTTAACTGCGATTTATCATAATTTTTTTCTATGAAAGCCTATGCAACGATGCAATAGTTTTTAAGGGCATTTTTGTTGTGAACATAACCAAATATAAAATGGGACAAAAACTGTAGAACTTATTCCATTTTATCTGTAATAACTTATTAAAACTTTCCATTACATTTTTAAATTTATCCTCAAAAAGTAAAAACTTAGTCAGATCCATTATAGGCGAATATCTCAAGACATAGTGAGTCAAACCTTTTTAAAATGTTTTTTTTTTTTGAAATCAGTCACCCTGAAAACTTGGGAAGTAATATTTAAATAATTTTGTTCCTCTAAATTGCAATTTTGTGTTGTGTGTTGTTAAAGGTAGATGTTATGCGGATGATACAGAAACGATCAACATTGTCTTGACAAATTTAGTTGTCCGAATGTGTTACTGCGAAATCAGTTAATATGCATGAAATCGCCTCTTATAAATAGTGGAAATTATTTTTCTTTCTACCTAAAAAAAACCATAATACATATCAAAAGAAGTTTAGTTTTATTCTTTTTATTGCATTTTTTTACCATCCTTTCGTACGTTTATTTTTCCAAAGGCCCTACTGTATTTGTTGTTATCCGCTCTGGAGACAGATAAATTTCTCTCATTCTTTATTATCAATGTATGCGTTAGTGTTATGAATGTAAATTAAAAACATGAAATCAATAGACGGAATGACTTAAATGAGCAAGGAAAATTACTGACACTTACCCACGTTATTTATTACTTATTAATTATATATTTGTGTGTATATATTTATGTAAGAGCATAATTTATCTAAACTTATGTTTAAAATTATATAAAAATACAATACTAATAATAAATAAAATAACTTTTATAATTATACGAACTAGTACTAAAATGGCACAAAAATTACTTTGTATAATATATTGTTTGTTGAATAGCATAGAATTTATAATTTCTTACATGGTTGTTTCATGTTTACATTAAATCTATTTATATATATATTGTGTTTGTTTTTATTATAATTTTATTTTGTTAGAGCTAATTGCAATCCGCTAGATTTGCTTTAAAAAAGAACAGTACGAATTTCATACAAGGTATTTGCTTGCTATTTGCTCCAGCTGCTCAGAAATATCTTGTAGTGTCGCTTTGCACAGGTATTCATTAAAACATGAATCAGAAATATGTGGTGTTAGAATCTTATTTATTAATTTATTGATTTCCGATATATATATATGGGATGGCCCTCATTCTGAAAAGTGTTCTGATTCTCATTCTCGCCCCCTAAATAGTTTAAAAGGCTACAAATACAAAGTTTTTCTATTTCTTATTTTTTAAGCTATTGTTCTTAGTGAGACTGAGAATTTATATACAAAAAGCGCCACTATATATACCGTATAAATTTCGTAATTAGTAGTCATAAAGGTAAATATTTATGTGAAAAATTTTCTTGCGTAAACTTAAAGGGAGGAACCTAAATGATTTGTGTCGATTTTTTATAATCTACACTAATCTTTTGCGGTTCTCCATTTACATAAGTATAAAAATAATCTTAAATCACGATTCGGCACAAATGAAACATATCTGTTTACTACCAGGGCAATAAAATATATCTGTTTTAAAAATGCTTTTAAACAGAAAATATACCCTTAATATTTAAAACTTTGCTCTTAAAATATTTGTTTCTCTGACCATATTTTCAACTATCTAGTTTTCCTTGCAAAAAATGACTAAATTTTGACTAGCAATTGCTAAAGAAAACATTTTCTTTTTTTGCATTTAAGAACATTTTCAAGATTTTAAATTTAAAGACTTTTACGATAAAAATAATTGGCCAGTGAGTGACATTTAAACACATTTTATTTTCAGTAACAATATTTTCTTTTGTAGAATATGCAAAAGCATGGCGTTTTAGAAGGGTAAAATATGCTCCAAACTAACTATTTTACTGCAAAATATGCCAAAAACGAAATAAAAAATATGTTCTAAAAATCGAAGTTAAAATTTTAAAATTACTTAAAACGGACAAATTAACATTAATTCTCGAATAATTGTAAAATGTTGTATTAGACGTGTTGCTGGATATTCATTGTAAAGTATTATCCAGACATAAAAAATTTTAAATTTCACGAAATATTGTTTTTGACGACAAATAATTGTATTTTAAATTAATTCGAAACCTGGTCTATCATAGTAGAGATTTTCTGGGGAACATAGTTTCGTAGCCTCATAATTTGTTGTTATTTAAATTTATTTGAATTTTAAGGACGTAAGATCTTTAAAGGAAATAAATTTCTTAAAAATACTTTAATTAGTTAATTGTTCTCCGTAATTTTTTTACTATTGGTAGAGTAGTAAATGCTCTAATAATATCTAATTAATTACAATTGAATAAATAATAGATTTACTAGAATTGTTTTCTTTTAAAAATAAATTTAATTTGTGACTGCACAATAGCCAAAAATAGTTATTAATATTTCTGTTGGTAAATATCGTATCAGTTTAGAGAGGCTTAGCCGTTTTACGGATTAAAAACTTCTATAGACTTCATATCCTTAAATTTCTGTTAAATAAAATTATGTTTTTGCAATAAAAGTACATATATTCTACGTTTTGATTTTATAAGTTAGTTTTCTTAAAATATCTGTAATTGTTTTTTTTTTTTTTTGCTACAGAAATTTACTTTTTTGTGTAAATATTTTTGAATTATTTCTTTACAATATATACATATAATGTGTGTACCTTTATTGCAAAAACATAATTTTAGTTAAGTCTGATTTAAACGTGCTTCTGCACCTATGTGTAATATATATATATATATATATATATATATATATATACATAAATACATACAAATAAATATAATTTATGACAAACTGTGATTATTTGTTGATCATATTGCTAACCCTATAATTACAATTTAATTTTAAAGTTATAATAATAATAAGCGCTTGTTAATTTTACGACCCCTTCTATAAACGAAAAATAATATTTATTTATTCATTATTCTTGAATTTGTTTCACAAATACTGATAAAAAAAAACTTTAAACGACAAAAATTCGGAAAAGAAAGATGGAATTATGTGAAAAATTGTGGATGCTAAATTTTACGAGTGTTTATGATTCTATGGTTGATGAGATTTACTTATAGGACAAACAAGCTCGTACGGAAAGGTGCTATTTAGATACTTGCAAGTATGCCCAGCGCAAATGAAGTCGGAGATTGGATTATTACAAAACTTAAGCTTTCAACGAACATATCAATATCTGCATTCTAAAACATTATAAGCAAAAAAGTCTGTTTCAAGGTATGAGCCTTCGTAGTTGTATACATCATATATGATAGATATATTTTCAGTTATTACTTCTGCATTTCATGTTATATATATTAAAGGATGCTAAGCATGTTTCAGAACCGAGTTATCGATATGTAAATTTATAAATATATTTGCAACTAAAATTTTATTGAAATAGTGTATTACATACATCTTTTTTTTTTTTTTTTTGGTATTTCTATAAATTAAACTATAGAGAATGATATAATGGGACTAGTTCCAATAAATTATCCGATCCTAGTCATGTTCTTAACACAGATATACAAACTTATATAAAATTAAGTATTTGTATATAGATTTTCCGATTAGCGTGCATAAAAAAAATTAATTTACATTTCAACGTAAACATGGCGCTGTATATTTTGATGATATGCATATCAAACTATTTATTAGTAGATATATGGGTCTATTACTTTTTTAAGCTGAATGGGTATATATTTTATCTGTCATATGAAAAATTATCTTTCGAAGTATAAAAAAACTTCTACCATTCTTACCACTCTATATATTCAATTAAAATTCTTAAAAGTAATGCGTAAACAAGGATTTTATATTGGAATTGAAGAGCTATCAAATTTAGTCCTTTCTTTCATGCACTAGTGCCTAACAGTAGGAACACTCTCTCAAAGTCTTTGATACTATTTTCTGATTTTCGCCAAATTGTTTTGTATTCGCACTCCTTTATCGCTGTTCATACCGCCAAAGTTTTAAGTGAAAAATTCGAAACAGGAATATAATAAATTAACTTTAAAAGATTCTTACGGTAATTTTGTAACAAATTCTCCATTATTTACTTCGTTAACGGAATTGTCATTATAGAGAACATTGCGAACAAAATTTTCTACTTATCCCCCCTCGGCCGGTTTATAACTTTTCGTTCTCTTGGTTATGTTTACATTCACATTTTTTATAATGTCAAACTTGTTTTACTACTGCAATTGTGATGCGATTAGCTCTGCTAATTTTTTTAGTAAATTCAAATCACGAATGAAATTCGTGGGGAAAACGAATAATATATTTGATTTCAGCGCCACAAATTATATTAAAATTAGTTAAATAATATAAGTTAAAGTTAACCCGAATTTGTAAACTTGTGTTATTCAAATGTATATAAATAAGGAATGCATACGTAAAAATACATGCACACTTTAAGGCTTATAACTTTTGCGGATATTATTTTGAAGAAAATTTCTATATCTCTCGATGGAACGTGACTCATTCTTTTAACTAATTATTTATCAGAAAAGTTAAATAAAGCTGGCCTGAAGACCCACGAAGTAAAAAAGTTTCCAATAGCATCATTAGAAAAAAAGGCAAAAGAGAGAACGAAAGTTACTAAAACAATTTTTTTTCTAAATATGAATGCTGCCTAAAGGGTGATAAGATTTTCAAACTGGTAGACATTTTACAACATTCTAGTCATGAATTCCATATCATAGATGTTATGGGAACTGTATCAGATAAATATCGAGTAAAAAATTGAAATTGTCGAATAAACTCTTGATCTGGCAAGACATTTGTACATGTGGGGGAAAAAGCACTACATTCATAACAAATTACATTTTTAACAGAGAAACCTAGAAACCTACTCAAATGAGTGTCGCTTGGCCTCATTTCTCTTCTCATTCTTACAACAAAGAAGTAACTGAAACGAAACTGTCAAAAACTCTGTCCATTACTTAAAACTTACTAAAAAATTAAATAGAGTTTAGAAAGAAGTGGACCCATTCCAAAAAAAGTAACTGAAAACATAATAAAGCCCTTATGAAGGGTATTCCAGAAAATGTTAAATATTTCAAAATTTTAACATTTAAATTTAGAACTTGGATTCAACAGCCTTTAACAAAATCAAAATTTCAAAGAGATGGACCCATTGGTTTCATTTTTATAAGCTGAGTGGTATGCACTAAATTTTTCGTGCGCAGTCTTTAAAATCATTTATTGTTTAGATATACACCCAAATTCTTAATTGTACAATTTTGGGAAAAATTTGGTTTTTACTGATCTTATAACTTTTAATCAATTTCGGTGTCCCGATTTACTGATTTAAAATTTTGCACCAAGTTTTGAGGTACTAAAGAAGGAAATTAGACCCATTGAAAAGAAATAATTTTTTTAATCAAGTCTGATATACAACATACCATTACAGCTTAATTGCGATCATAAAATACACGTTTTTTTTTTTTTTTGCTTAAGTTAAGTTGATCATATGGAAGCTACATTCAAATACAAAATCTGAGGTTTTTAGCACATTTACAAACATCAAAGTGATTTTTGGAACAATGGTTTAGTAAGCATTATGTGAATGCAATGGTCAATTATGAAACAATACATATAAAATTTGTAAATATGTACTCCTCTTAAACTTATTCTTGTGGAATTTTGTATTTATTAGACTAATCCATTTGAAAAAAGGAATTCTTAAATCATGTTTTGAGTCAGCTAAAGGAAAGAAAGTTACATGAAAGTAGTATTTCACCAAAAAAGTAAAGTTTTTCAAGTTAAATTTTCAAAAGTAGTCACCTCCGTGTTCCTCGTTTAATTGCTTATTATGTTATATATATTTATTTTTTATTTCAATTGCATATCATCAAAACCGAAGTCTAAAAAATTTTAATATTACTTCTGAGATCATATCAACATATTTGTATGACTATGCATCACTGTAGTAAAACAAATTGATGTTGTATCGTTATGGTGAAATGTAACGCAAAGAGATGTAAATTTTGCACCGCCCATGGGCATTTTAAGATTAGTTCGGTTAATGGCACAATGTTAAGCAATTATCGTTTTTAAAAAGTTTGAGGTATGTGCATCCAAACACACAATGCATATTAAAGCAGTGCGCCGTTGCCAATGGCGAAAAGTACTTCATTTTAGAGAATGACATAAGAAGGACGAAGATAAACTAACTTGCTTGGATGCAGGGTAAAATCGCGTTTTCAATGTTAACAACACAATGTTATTTAGGTCCCTGCTAAATATTTTATTGATTATACACACATATAAATCAATATTTGTTGTACGATTTGTGTTACTGTGCAAGAATATTATTTTGTGTGGTAAAGTATATTTACATATTTGTATGGTTAGTATATCTATATATATATATATATATATATATATATATATATATATATATATTATTCCACCAATTCTTTTAAATGTATTGCTATTGTTGATTATACTACACTCATATTAGTTAATATAATTTTATAATACGTAAGTAAAATAAGAAATTGTTGTTTTAGAATAATATTGATCCACTCAGTCGTCATCCTCACGAGATTCAAAACCCATTGCGTTAGATTTGGGAGAAAATTCCAACTCTGGTATACTTTCAGCAGGATAAAAATTACTATTGCTGCTGCTGGTGGTCGGAGTGGTACGATCTATTAAATTAGAGTTGCATTCCTCCAAGTTGCTGATGCCAGCAGCGACCGCAGCAGCGGCAGCTGCAACGGCTACAGCTTGACTCATGTCCTGCAATTTGTAAGCAGCTGTCTGAACCTCATCTTCGCATTCAGGAGATGAATGATGGTGACATGGTTGTCTGCCAGAACCTGGAATATTCGTGACTGGAGAACCGTTGCCACGACACCAAAGTTGTCTCATCTCTGCCCGTCTGTTGCGCATAAGAACTTTGTATTCAGAAATTCTCATTTTTTTGCCATCCACAATGCATGTTCGCTTAGGCCTAGGTCGATACCTGTAGTCGGGATGTTGTTCCATGTGTAGCTTTGAAAGGCGAGACTGTTCTTCGTAATATGGCTGCTTGTCGGCATTTGACATGGCTTTCCAACGGGCTCCTAAGATTTTTGATATATTGGAGTTATGCATGTCAGGGCATGCTTTGAGAATTTTCCGACGCTCGTCTTTGGCCCAAACCATGAAAGCATTCATTGGACGTTTTATATGCTGTTTGCTATGATAGCCATGTCCATGACCGTGCCCATGACTACTGGTTGAGGTGTCGCGACTATTGCTACAACTCTCTCGTAAACTGGAATGAATATCTTGTGGCAAGAACGTCGTAGATGCATGTGTTTGTTTACCTAGTGCTCCACCGCCACCCGGCTTAAGTTCCTGATGAAGAGCCGAACTATATTGGTCGGTAATTCGTTTTCCTGTACAAGTACTACTGATTGAATCTCGACTACTGCGAGTAGTAACACGAGTTACGGAAATGTTTTCAATGTTATTAAACGGTGCTATGGATTCAGATTCTTGAGTTTCTTGGTTATTCCAAATATGGATGGAAACGAAATTAGTATCGGTGTTAGAAGAAGAAGACGACTGCCAGTGTAGTGGTGAATCACAGTTTGAGAGAGGTGTTAGGCGATCATTTTCTCGCTTTATTAATATTGCGTTGTTTATCGCCGCATCAATCGTAGATCTTGATGAATACTTTGGTTTGGATAAGTTTAACGGAGCATCTGTGACATCCTCATCTAAAGATTCTTCTTCTTTACTCGTTAAAACAGCATCCTCCTGGGCTGAACTATTAGAAATAGACCTTGGACTGTTCGTTTCATTTGAAGTAGATATAAGATCTGCATCATCTTCCAATGCTGAATCAACCTGCATATGTTTTATGACATCATCTGGAGGACAAGGCATGGGTGAAGCACATGCGCTACTGTTATTATTATTATCATTATTGTTATTATTTACATTATATAAAGGTGTGGAAGGCGGTGTAGTGGTACTCGCTACTACATCAACGAAATTTAATTCCGAACCTATGTTCTGTAATACGCTTTTGCTGTTAATACAATACTCATGTGATGACGAACCATTTTCAACAGTCACTGTATTATTGTTTTTGATTATTTTACTCGTTGGATCTGCACCATTAATGTTACTGTTGCTACTGTCATTATTGACCGCTACTGCCGCTACCGCCAAAGCAGCTTGAAGGTGGGCTGCTGCTACAGCTGCAGTCGACCACATTGGTTGCATTGTCATCTTGTTATGTTGCGATGCATGGAGGACGTGCGTATGCAATACTGTTGGAAGATTGCTAGCTGCCGTCGCAAGATGTGTAGGAGGTGGTGGGGGAGAAGGACGTAAAAATGAAGGTAAAAATGGCACGATTGTTGCTGCTGGAGTTGGCTGTATCGTAGTTTGCGTTGTAAAACTTGTTTGTTGTGCGACTGCACATAATTGTGAATTTAGTTGATGCTGTAATTCTTGGAAACAATTTTCCTGTTGCTGTATGCACTCTATTTGCTCTTGGTTATGATTATGAAGGTTGCCATCTAAATTTGTCATGATTTCGAACTGAGTCTGAAATAGAGAGAATGATAAAAGTTATTATTACTGATAAGAGAGATTAATATTATATCTTCATGAAAACTATAAGAGGTAACTGCAGTTAGAATAGCTATTCAAATGTCGTTAGTATGTATAAACATATAAAAAATTTTACAATCAATATATTATTTTATTTTATGTTAAAATTATTATTATTTTTCAATTCTAAGTATTTGTAATTTCACGAATAAAGAACGTTCAATAAAATTCATTGACTTTTACCAAAAATTCCTTGATTAAACAAAAAAATTCTTTGAAATTCAATGAAAAATTCAACGCACTTATGAATGGTACATTACCATTCGTAACGTCAAATTGATTACTTGATAAAATAATTTAATCAGTTCTTTGTTTTAACGTTTTCGTTCGTTGATTTAAAGAACATATTTATATTAAATTAATAATCAAATAACGTACTTGACAACAACAAAAAGAAAAACAATGTACACATAAAAAACTGTGATTCCAAATACAATTCATTGATTCAAAGTACTATTACTTTGACTTAAGAAAGAAGAAGCTTTACTCAATGAATAAGTAGTGTGAATCAAGGAAATAGTTCATTAACTTATGTAAAATTCATGGTGCTCATCCATGGCTTCCTAAAGAAAAATTCAGTAAATTAAAAACGTAAAAGAAAATAACCGAGTTTGTATTTATCGTCCAACAAGGAATATCGTATTTTCAACAAAAGTCTTGTGTAAATAATAAAAACAATAATGAAAAAAGAAGGTCAGAAAACCTTCTTCGAGAAAATTTGGAATTATTTAAAAGCTTATGTCCATACTGAAATTCGTATTCAGTTCCTTACCTGTGATTCAAAAGTAGAGTTTTTCTCAAGAAGTTCATAATTTTGAGCTCTTTATGAAAAAATGTAATTTTTAAAAAATTCTGGTACTTCTTCTCTGGTACATATATATATATATATATATATATATATATATATATATATGGATGGAACAAAAAGAAAAATAGCTTTATATTATGCAGTAACAAATTAATAGGAATTTTTACCTTCAACGTTATTTTCTACCTGTAGAAACCCTTATTTTCAAAACGTGTTCCGACGAGTTTTGACGAAGTTGTCAAATGTTCCAAATTCCAGCTTTTGTCTAATTCTTTAATTCTAATTCTAAGTCGGTGTATTCATTACTGGTGTTCCGGTTCTCCTATGTGAATATATATATATATATATATATATATATATATATATATATATATATATATATATATATATATTAAGGGTTTCTACAGGTAGAAAATAACGTTAAAGGTAAAAATTCTTATTAATTTGTTACTGCATAATATAAAGCTATTTTTCTTTTTCTTCCATCCATAACTTATCAGATAAATCTCATTGTGTTCAACCTTTCAACTTTTTAGATATTGGTACCAAGGACATGAAATCATTTGATTTTTTATATAGATTATTTAGTAAAATGTATTTTTTATAAATATTATAAAAATATTGTATTAAATTTATAGCATCTACATATATTAACTATATTTAGAATGTGTATATAGTTTATAATATACAGGTTAAGAAAATTTTATTTAATTTTTACTTATATTAACTGAATGTAATAAAATTTACTATCATCTACATCTAAATATCTGCTTCAATATCGCTCAATTCAGATGACAAAATGTAGTGGTATGAAATGTATCTCACCATAAACATACACTAACGGCAGATTTTAAGAAATTCGAATGTTTAGGGAGTAAAAACAGGTAAATTCGGTAACCTTATATCTAGTAAAGTAATATATATATATATATATATATATATGTATATATATATATATATATATATATATAGATATATATATATATATATATATATATATATATATATATCTATATATATATATATATATATATATATATATATATAAAATAAATAAATTAATACATATCTGGTAATTTTTTTAAAATTCAGCCCTTATAGGTAGAATACGGGTTTCAAAATTTCTAGTTTGTAACGTGTGGAGTCTTTACTGGTTTACTCCCATCGGACGTGTCTCCAGGTAGCGGATAGGGGGGTTCGGATGTAAGATTTCTGATCCGATTGTAGTCAGTAGATTGGAGATCACTTACCATTGGTTACAGATCTCCATGTACTGACTATAGTCGGATCCTACGCATTACATCTAAACCTAGAAACTCATAGAAGTTCTCGCGGACCAAATAAATCAAATGCACTTTTAAGATCAAGGTGAGAGGTAGCAGTGCCGAGGATCTGTATGGTTAGTTAGTGCTTAAATAAACTAATAGCTAACAGCTCCCCTCCAATGCCCATTGCACGGGTTGGTTGTAATTTCTTTAAAAGCCAAGTCCGCGTACACCGTCACTGCGCGAGATGGTCCACTTAGAACGTTCATTTTCGTGGGACCAAAATTAGTAAAGAAAATTATAAAATAAAGGATGTGGAGAAGGATAAGATAGTTTCAGTAGGAGTTTCGGACACTTACTCTGACCTTTTAAGAATTGACTGTGATATAATTGCTCTTGAGCTCACTTGGAGACTCTCTCGGAGAGACGGGCACTACGGAGAAATTCGAGGATCTTTCCCTTGGTTCTGATGAGGAACACGAAATCACCATGATTTCAGTTCACGCTCAGGAACAGGATCTTCCAGTATCCGAAGCGTCATCCGTACGGGATGGTGGACAGGTGGGTTCAAAATTAGTTCGGCAAGACTCGGTAAAACCAAGCGTAACTGCCGTCGTTAACAGCCGAACAAAGGAGGAGAAAGCAAAGAATGGCGTCAGAGCCTCCTTGATCTATCTTAACAAGATGGCCAAGAGGGATCTGTCGTTAGTCAGTGGTAGGGATAAATACCTCATCAAGAGGCATAGGAAGAGTGTAATTATATTTGAAAAAATCTATGGCTCGACCTCCGCTATCTTGGGAATGTCTTATCCTGAGGGATTAAATGTGATGTTTGACACCGTTCGGGAAAGGGCTCGTGAGAGTACAGGAACCGTGTCAGGGGCCGCAGTGGAGTCCAAGAATATTGACAATGATAGCAGCCGACCAAATAAACCTATCACATCTTCGGAACGATCGGTTGAAACTGGGAAGCTGTCTATCATTGCCAAACAGTGGGCTGATCGTATACCATCCGGCAACTCTGGTGAATCAATCACTAAAGGAGCTAGTCCTGGAGACGACCACCCCTCTACAAGCACGTAAGGTGCGGCAAACAACACTCTCAACTCTCTTAAAGGTCTTCAAAAGAAGTGGGGCTGGTCATAAGTCATCCCGCTCTCTTAAGGATCACCGTAAGAAGGTCGTTAAGAGAGCAAGGTCTGGCGCTAAGAAGCGAGTCACACACCAGCTGGATCTCTTAAGGGCCCCCAAAAGGAAGTCATTAAGAGAGCTAGATCTGGTGACGACAAGCCTTCTACCTCGAAAAAGGCGAAGGAATCGACAAAGCCGCCATATCTTCAGGCGGCTGTCGCGGGCTGGTCAAAGGGAGTCAAAACTGTCAATTCTGGTAATGAGAAATCGCTTTTATTTCTCAAGGCCACGATTGCCAAGTGTGGCAACCTTTGTCCAGAGGCGAAACTGGATGTGATACTCGCATCTGAGTTGCCCCTGAGGCCGGTAGTGACAGTGTGGATTCCACCACCCATAAAACCAGTGGAAACTATACTGACAGTATTGGTCAACCAGAACGAGGGTCTGGATACAAGTCAGTGGAAGTTGTTAGCTTCCCTGACTTGTAAAGAGAACCTCGGAAGGGACTTCAGGTTTGCTATAGACCAGAAGTCTCTCAAGAAATTGGAGTCTATAGGGGGAATTGCTAATTTCGGTCCTGGCACTATCAGGTTCCGGTATCCGAAATCCGACAGTACCAACAAGCCTGCAAGTGGTGCAAATTAACTTGCATCACTGTGAAGCAGTCTCAATCGAATTAGCAATGAACCTTATTGACTCCAAAGTGGATGTAGCCTTGGATCAACAACACCAGGGTATGTGGATTAAGTGTCAAAGGGTATACACTTTTTGTAGCATCCACTGAGGATAAGGTAAGAACGTGTATACTGGCTAGGAATGAGTTAAATTTTATAAATGTTCATTCTTTCAGCAATGGAGACCTAACGGTCGTGAAAAGAGAGGATAGAGACGAGAGGAAACTCGTACTCGCATCCATTTATATGCCCTACGATGCGGCCAATCCACGGGGCGATATGGTGTGCAAACTAATGGAGTACGCAAAGAGAAGAGGCGTATATTTGATACTCTGTTGCGATGCTAACGCACATCACTGCCAATGGGGGAGTGCTGCTATTAATGAGAGAGGTGAGTCAGTTTTTAATTTTATAACTAACTTACTAACTTATAATAACTAACTTAGAGAGAGATACACAGACAAGATGAATCTTTGGATTCTCAGAATGTATATCTGATAGGGAAATTAGTGAAGTAATCGGTGACATAGTCTTGATGGATAAGGTAGCATGGGCGGTGAACACCTTTGAACCTTACAAGTCACCTGGTCCAGACGGTGTTTTTCCAGCCATGCTACAGAACATCAGCGACACGGCATTGACACTTCTTACGGAGCTTTTTAGTGTATGTCTTATTAGGAGATACATTCCAAGGAGGTGGAGAGAGGTTAAGGTAATTTTCATACCTAAGGCAGGCAAGGCGAAACCTAAAGATTTTAGACCGATCAGCCTATCGTCTTTTCTTTTGAAGACATTAGAGAGATTGATCGATCTTTATCTGAGGACGACAATTGACAACCATATCATCAGTGGGGCTCAGCACGCTTATCTAAAGGGTAAATCTGTTGAGAGTGTGCTACATGATGTGGTGAGTTACATTGAACGCGGCCTACAGTATACCTTGGCAGCGTTCCTTGATATAAAAGGAGCTTTTAATAACATTAAGATTGAGGCTATTAGAGAATCACTAGAATCACTATGCGTTCAAAACTTCCTAATCGAATGGATTATTTTGATGATGAATAGCCGAATAATTAATTCGAACTTGGGAGATGCATGCATAAGGAATATAGTGACTAGAGGGACTCCACAAGGAGGAGTTCTATCGCCCTTGCTATGGCTCTTAGCCGTCAATGTCATTCTAAGACAATTTGACGCAAGAGGGCGGAAAATCGTTGCTTGTGCTGGTGACGTTGTTATACTGATCACAGGGAAATTTCTTTCCACGATCAGCGACGTCATGCAGTCTCTAACTTAACATACTGTCCTCATGGGCTACTAGTAAGGGTTTAGGGAAAGCAGAGCTAGTTCTTTTCAACAGAAGATACAGGATTGAGCAGTTTAGGCTACCGGTACTAGGGGGAACTGAACTAAAACTGGCAAAAGAAGTAAAATATCTTGGAGTGTTTCTTGATAGTAAACTATCTTGGAAGAGAGACACTCAGGAAAGGCTTTATAGAGATCTCAACGCCTACTACACATACAGGAACTCTATAGGTAAGAGCTGGGGCCTCAAACCGATGGTAGTAAATTGGATTTACACCTCGGTGGTGAGACCAATTCTGACGTATGGATGTCTGGTCTGATGGGAGGCAATGAGAATAGGAAATCGTAGATATCTTTTGTCTAAAGCCCAGAGTTGTGCTCCGATTGGCATCACAGGTGCCGTAAAAAGCACACCTCAGGTGGCACTTGACGTCATTCTGCGTCTCCTACCCATTGAGGAGTTCGTGATGGGAATGGCTGCAAGGAGCCTGCTTAGATTTAGTGAACTAGAACTTATAGGATCAATCAGAATAGGACATTCCAAACTTCTAAACGAGGTCAATCTCGGTGGACATGCCCTGGTTCCCTCTCGATCCACGGACTATATGTGCACGGTGGTCGTTTTCGGAGAAAATCCTTTACTGATTATCTCGAGTAGGGACCAATGGTCAGGTGGGAGAAACTATTCAGTGGAGTATCGGTATTCACTGATGGATCCAAAATGAATACAGGCACTGGTGCAGGTGTGTATCTGGTTGAGGAGAACATCATGAAAACTTATAGACTCTCGGATAGTTGCAGTGTGTTCCAAGCGGAAATTCTGGGTATTCTTAGGGCCACGGAATTGATAGCAGGGAACATTGAAGAGAAAACAGAGGTAACTCTGTATGTATATAGCCAAGCAGCGCTTAAGGTCTTGAAAAGACATTTTCTCAAGTCTAGTCTAGTTAGCGACTGTAAGAAGGCTCTTAGGAGATTGATGGGAAATTATCATATCAGACTCTGCTGGGTACCGGGTCATTGCAAGATAACTGGCAATGAGATAGCTGATGAATTAGCTAGGAATGGCTCAGCTTTGGATAGGGCTGTAAGTGAAAGTGGTGTGAGACCACCTCTAGGATTTTACTTCAGGTTAATTAGGGAGTGGATTCGGGATAGAACCAATCATGCATGGAATCGTAGAACGGACTGCAATTTATCAAGGGTCCTATGGCCTAAACTTGATATAGCAGATACAAATCTACTTTTAGGCATGAAAAGAGAAAACCTGAAGACTATGATAGGTATTCTGACAGATCATTGTCCCATAGGGGGAATGACAGGGAATTGGGATAGAGGTTCCTCCGGTCTTTGCAGGATGTGCAAAGATAATGAGGAGCTAGAGACGGTGGAACATATTATATGTCACTGTCCATGTCTACAACTAAGTAGGCAGAAATGGTTAGGCAGTCGATTCGTTGACGAATTGGACAGTATATCGACGATAGATCTCGATAGATTAATAGGATTCGTCATGGGAATAGGCTGGCTAAGTGGGGGTCGTTGGCTTAGAGCGAACGATATAGGGCGGTAGCACTTTTTCTTTCCAGGTTTTTTCTATTTTCTTGGTCTCAGCTTTTTTTCTATTATTTTCCTTTCCTGGTCTTTTCTACAATTTCCTCTTTAAATTCTCTCTATATACTCTACGAAGGGACTCACAATGGACCTCTAGGTCTCCGAGTGTGGATGCAGAGGCACTCTTCTGAGTACTGTGCAACCCTTCTCTACCTACCTGCCTACCTAACGCATTTTTTAGTTTATATTGTATTTTTATTTAAATTTGGTTAAATTCTCTTAATTGTGATTTACCTTAATTATCGAAGAGAGTTCTGATCACTATAATGATACAGAAAGCATTTTGTTATGTGTTATGTGTTAGTGAGAAAATTGTATTATAAAATTTACTTATGTATTAGTGCAAAATTAAATTTATAGATGGTAAGCTGTTATAACTCTCCAGCAATAGAATTGTTATGGTTTTTGAAGTTATTAGAAGATCGTAGAGGGTAAATATTAACATAGCCATATAAGCGGATGTAAGATTGTGGATTCAGTCAGTAGTAAATTCATCTTTGAGTTGTGAGTTGGACAGACATTGCAATTCAATTGTGTAAGATTGTAGTGCGTGTTAGGGTTTTATGGTTGGAACAAAAAGTCGACTTTTTCAATTTTCAAATATATAGTAGAATTTTTAAATTTTGAAATAGTCGACTGTTTGACTTTTTTCGACTTGTGTCATAAGTAGATTAAAACATAATAAGCAGTCATGAAGTTTGCTGAGCAGTGTTGCCAGGAGACGACAAAAAAAGAGGCTAAATTGAACTTAAAAAAGGCCAAAAAGACTCTGTCCCAAAAAATAAGGCCAGAAAAATTGTATTTTTTTTTTTTTTAATTTAAAAACTTATTTTTTCTCGTTCTCATTTGTTTTGGTATTGTAATAAATTTATAAATAAAACATAGAACAGCTGCCAGCAAAATAATCCATTGAAAAATCACCCAAAAAATTCGCATACAAATATGGGTTACATGATTTTTTTGTCATTATTAAACTAGAATTCATTTTTGATTAAGCATTTTAAATTTGTGGATGATTTTTCACTTTTATAAGAATTTTAAATAAAAATAATTAAAATTACAAATAAACAAAAATATTTTGAATTATGTTAATAAATATGTTCTATTGTTAATTTTTGATTTAGAAAATGAGCCGAAATTTGTTGGTAAAAATAAATAATATAGATTTTATGTGCAAATAAATACAAAAAATTATTAAATGGATGATTCTGTAAAAATAAATAATAGCTAATAAGAAATTTGTTTCTTGCTGTTGAAATATTAACATTTTAGCCTTTTTAAGGCAATTTAAAAAATTAAAAAAAGGTTAGAAGCTAAAACGAAAGTTATGAGGCCAAAAGCAAAATTAAAAGACTAGATTTAGCCTTAAATAGGCTAAACTGGCAACACTCTTACTGAGTTAGAAATGGAGCAACTCAAGAAAGAATTGAATATGTGGGAGTTGCCCATAGCTGGTACTAACATAGTGTCTACATTAGACAATTTTTAATCAAGACAAACGTCAAACTTAACACGAATTTGCGGAAGATGGCAATAGTTGCACAAAACCAACATTACAGCGTATTCATTATTGTTTTTTTATATAAGCAGTTTGACAACTGTAACCACCAAAATAATAATCAGCTGTTAAGGTTACTAAGGTTACCTTGTATATATTCGCACTGATTTTGACGTTTGTTTTGATAAAAATTTGCCTAATGTAGACATTAGGTAAAGTAGAACTGCAGGTTGATAGGAGAGCTGAAGCAGAGTAACATCGACATATATTCTCATGAATTTGAGTACGAGAATAAAATGGAGGATTGTACTCATGCAATGGCAAGATACATAGACATATTCGCTATGTTGACCACTATTCAAGGCAAAATTAGAAAACAGAATAGCTCAAGAGTGAGACTTGATGAAATTGCTGGAACCAATAACGACAATCTAATTCAAGATTCAAGCCTAAGATGTTGATAAAAGTCTGCACTATGTAGAAGTGGAAATAAATAACATCCAGGACCAGGACATAGGATTGTGTGAGAGACATCTGGAAAAGTCAACATTTCTATTTTCGACAGAAGCGCACCACTTAGAGCCTTCAAATCCCAATTTGAGACAGTGGTTATGAAGAATGAGTGGAGCAACGGTGAAAAAACCATTAAACTGATCCCGGCTTTAAAAAATTAAAAAATTCTTGAATATATATATATATAGGCTCTCTTTGTGAGGAGTCTATTTAATTATTAGCAGTTTTATGAGATTTTCCAGAACAGTTTTTTTTTTAAATGAGCGTTTTATACGTGTATTAATTTTCATAATTAAGTGGCTTTCGTTGGGGAGTCATAAGAATTCATCTGTCAGATAACTCTGAAAAAAGGAATTGATGGCGTGCTGTGTAAAGAAATGACTGATGTTTCTAATTTAAAGTTAACTTTACAGATTTATTACAGAAAGTGAAATAAACGAAGAATTATTGTTTATTAAAACTTAAATGTTACTGAGTAACCTAGCGACTTGCTGTGAAAACCTTACTTGATATATCTAAAAATGCTCTTCAAACAACTATAGACGTAGTAAATTTTATAAAAACTAGTGCCTTAAGAAATAGCATTCTTCATACTAATATCCGTTGGATTTCGAAGGGAAATATGTTAAAGAGATTATACGAAACAAAGAATGTTAATTTCTTCTGTTATCTTTGCATTACACTTGTACATGTAACATGTCTGCGTATTTCATACAAAAATATGAAAAATTGCCGAAAGTTGCAATGTTTATTTTCTTTTTGTTGAGAAATAAGCTGTATATCTCTAAACTCGTAAGATTGTGGAGAATTACAAATAATAGAAATAAATTAATTAAATGCATGACCCGAAAAACTTAAAATTTAGATTTTATGTATATTTTGGAGAAATAATGTTAATAATAGATAACACTGGCGTGGCTAATAAAATATTTTTTGTGTGTTTATCATTCACATGTGGATACGTAATCAAAAGATTTACAAGGAATATCCGCGTGTAAATTTTTTTACAAACAAATCATTAACGAAATTTTGACTTTCTTCATCATTATTAATTTTGAAAAATCAATTATTTAAGCACATATTTTCAAATATACATGATAACTAGTTGCCTCCAATGAAAACACCGCGTTAAAGTAATGAGTTATTTGGCAATTGAAATCTTGGGTTTTATCCAATCTTAAATATTTAAATTTAAGTTCATCGATTTCTATGGACCAAAAAAATGTTTCAAATAAAATATCGATATGTTATAAACAGAGGAACTATAAATATGCAATTACATGTTTTTTCCTGTACGTTGAATGAAGCCATCGATAAAATATTTTTTAATTTCAGAACATCGATTTGTAAGCGCATATTTTAGATATCTTACCCCTAAGTGCATATTTTTGCATATAGTGATTTTTAGATCATATTTACAGCATATTTTGTTATTTTAAGAACATATTTAACCCTTTTGAAGCATATTTAGGGAAGCATTTTAGATATATCTTTTTATACATCATGGGATTTAAATTTTTTTTCTCAAAAATAAGAGAACCAAAAATATTTAATAATTAAAATCAATTTTAATTGATACCACCTAGGTTCGTTAGAAATCGCTGAGATGTTTGGTTTGCAGCAATAATAAATAAAGATTTAGAAACAGATTAATAGATCTTTATTATAGTGATTTTTAAAATATGATATATAGCACGTATTAGCTTTTAACCTTGCCCAAAAAGCATTAGCTAATGTTGTAGAGACAATTTATTTCTTTGACTGAAAGCTATATATCGATGGCTTAATATTGAAAAGCCGTATCTCGACTTTTCGCAATTTTAAAGGAGAAGGAAAAAACTGAATAAAATTTGGATATTTGGTTTTTTATTTTCTACTCCTTAGAAAACTATCTTAGATAAGGCTTTTTGTTATTGAAATCTTGAAAAACAAATGTAAATTTAGGGCTTTTTCAGTAATTTAAAATTGGATAAATTAATACTATAATTGAAGTTTTAATTAACAGAAATGAATGTTTCATAGACTACTCCATAAAACTGCAAAAATTATATTTTATAAGGTAAATTTTCATATAAATCGTGGCAATCTATTAGCAGGATTGTTTTTAGATCTTGGGAATCGTCCCATTTTTTGAGATGAAGCTATTTTTCTTTAAAAAATACAATATTGGTATAGCACCGTACAAAAGCATTTTTTACACATGACCAAACCATATAAATTTGAAAGTAGAGACATTTTATGATGGGACTGCGTACTCAGCTTTTCATTTCGTATTCGAACATCCTTTTAAAGGGACTTTTACATTTCAAAGTAATAATTCTTTATGAATTATTTTAAAATCTATATTTGCTGAACAATGCCGATATGTGTACCAAATGAAATTCCAGTAGAATTGCATTTATAACGTCCTTGAAATATTTTATTCTTAAGTAAGATATATATGATATATGCATAAATTAAAAATATTAATTTGATTAAAACAGTTATTATTAAATAACAAGTATTTGTAAACTCTCAACGTTTTCTATCAGAAAATTTTATCTGAATCACTTTTCAGCAACATCTTTGGATGATGTTTATATAACTTCTTAGGCACAAGAAACCGTACCCTTACTGAAACTTTGGAAGTAATGAAAAAGTGCTTCCTTAAAAATGACCTGTATTGAGAATTAGAGAAGCTGAGAATTAGATGAGTAAGCAAATTGAAGATCAATAAAGCTTTTATGTTATATAAAAATAAGGCTTTTCGATACAGTTGATAGATACATTTTAATTTTGCCTTATTTTATGATATTAAAATATTAACAAAAAAAAATATTGTTTAAAAATTAAAAGCGTTTTTTTTTTTTTTAAGAGCATATCTTTGCGTTTCTGCAGCATATTTTTAGTTTTATTACTGTATATTTAATGCGAATAAAACACTTTTTAGAGCATATTTGTAGTTTCCCTAGCTACAAAATAATTTCTAAAATATTTCGGTTCAATTACACTATGCGACAAATATCGCCTCGATTTTTAAATTTTCGATTTTAAATTTTCATACAAATTTTATTTTTAAACAATTGTGATACTTTTAATGCATAAGGCCATAAATAATGTTCAATTAACAAATATAAAAATGGGAAGTATAGGTTAATTTAGTAAACAAAAATAAAAATAAAAGAATAATAAAAGAACAGACACAAAAACCGGCCTGTCTAATTAGTTGAAAACGATCGGTTTTTTTAAACTGATTTCGGTTTTTGAATACATTAGAGATGATGGTAAAAGATTTAATAAACACTAAAATTTTTAACGAAAAGTGTTAAGAGAAGTCTATAAAAACTTTTATTCAACAACACAATGGTTCTGTGCTATTTTAGATAAATTTAGCACAACTCACTATACAAAATACGCAATTGAATTGTACAGTGCAAATATTATAAATGTTCTTCCTAAAGAAGTAAATCTCTCAAATTTCCCGGAGATCCCCCAAGAATTGGGCGCGGATGAAAATATCATTCATTGAAAATAGACATCTGCCAAGATTTTCAGAATAAGTGGCGAAGAGCATGCTTTAATGTTGATGAAAGTACTGTAGTACAAAATCTAATGTTGGTTGATGAGAAAATGGTCCGAAAATGTTATAAAGGCAAATCGCAATAATATAATTTTTATTTTGTTTTTAATGTAATTAAATTTTATTAAATTAAGTTTATGTTGAGATATAAATTGAATTAAATAAAGTTTAAGTTGAAATTTAAGGGCAGGATCTCATTTTATGACAAAAATTCCAAAGGTCAGTTTTTCGTGGATAGGCCTTATTTTCTTCTCAATTATTAATTTTAATATTATAATATTTTTTTTATTATTGACACAACTTTTTTATTTAAAACACGATATTTCTTATTGGACGAAAATACAAACTGTTTTATTTTTCTACTCTTTTACGTTTTTGTTTTATAAAGGGTTTTCACGATGGTATTAGTTATGGTATTTGCACTGCATATTGTGGTAAATCGAGAGCACACTTATTTAATATTTCTGCGGTTGATAGGTCAAAATCTATTCTTTACATTTATTTGCAACTGAGCAATTTTGCATTTTTTGCTCTTTTATTTATTTATTTATTTATTTTAGTACAAATGAAGGAAAATGGAGTAAATTGCAAATACGTATATTTTGTTGTTGTGTTGATACAAATGATGTATGAGTACGTTTGCTCATATTTGCATCGTTTTCATAGTTTTCACTTCCCATTGTGAATATCCTTACTATATTTCCCGTTAGAAAACAGTGAATTAATACGATGAATTTAACATAAGTTAACGAACTATTTCTTGATTCTAAGTATGTCTTCTTGAGACTTCTTCTTTTGTAATTTTAATCAACGAATTTTATGTTGAATCACAGTTTCTATGTATACTCTATTTTATGGTTTACTCAGTTTTATTCTTCTAATCAACATACAAGTTTATTAAATAAACGTACAAGTTTTTTTTAATTCAAAGAACATGTTCTTTTATTCTTAAAAATTTGAACGTGTTCTTTAAATCAACGAACTATTACGTTAAATCAAAGAACTGAATTATTTTATTAAGTAATAAATTTAATGACTGGTTTCGGCGTACTATTCATAAGTGCGTTAAATTTCGATTAATATTTTCCTTGAAGCAACGATTCGTACGTTGAATCGAAAAATTTTTGGAAAAAATCAACGAAATTTATTCAGCATACTTCATTCTAAATTTAAGAAATTTTAGATCATTTTAATCAGGTTTTTTTGCATAACTGCATAGAAAAAAAGTTATTTTTCATACACTATTAAAAAAAAAACGGATTATATTTTAATAATTTTTTAAACTTGTCAAGTTTTCTGGAAGGGGTAGGCTTAGGGTTAGGAGAAAAGTTAAAATCGACTTTTTGGATTAAGATCTACTATCCTTGTTGTCAGTTAGTTGAAAAGTCGGAAAAAGTCTAAAAAATTTACTTTATTTAAAGGGAATAGTTTCTTAGCAGTTTTTATTACAACAACATCTTATTATCAGAAATAGTAATGAAAAAACATATTTTTGTGTGTAACCAGTACTTGCTCATATTTTATATTTTTAAGTTTTTATAAGACAAATAATGAAAATTTGTCGAAAAAGGCGAAAAATCTCGAAAATATCGTATAAAATCAAAAGTCGTCAATAGTCGAAAGTCGATGATCCAAAAAAGTCGAAAAATCGACGATTTAAAAATGGAAAAGTTGAAAAAACTATTATTTAAATAGGTCGAAAATTCGACCTTTTGTTCCAACTATAGAACCGTAATAGTTGTGTTCGCGTACCTGATATTTTGTGATAATTATCACAAAATCTTACTGGAAGTTACAAAATCTCGTTCGTTTATTTAAAAAAATCTTGCAAGTGAGAGCAAGATAGTAATAAAATTTGGTAGTTCATTAATAGAGAACTTGATGAAATCTGCTGGATTTTTTTCTTCCATCAAGAATAAAACATATGTTTAAAAAGACACATAGTCATTGTTTACAAACGTAAACAAAGAAAATCCTAATGTAAAAATTTTAATTCGGCGATAATTAAAATGTAACAAATGTAATAAAATGTTAAGCAAATATTTAGAATTTATATTTGTATAGATTTATGTTAAAAGAATTAGATAAAATTTCATTTTATTTGCTGTTAAAAACTATTTCAAGAGATGCCGTATTAGCGTTTTTATTTAAAGATTTTGAGCTTTTTGCAGTGTTTGGTTAAAAATTTAATTTTAATGCTGCGACTATGTTATAAACTAATGTACAAAATGTTTATATACTTTTTGGCTTTTATACTTAAGTTAGCGTTTTTTAAATTTAACAAGGGTTTATTACTAATTTGTGGTTTACAAACAAAAATATGCAAATGTTTCCATAATGTTGTTCTCGTACTTCTTCATTGTTTTTTTTTTTTTTTTTTTTTTTTGTAATTTCAGATAAAATTTATTTCTACTCTCTAAATTAAACTTGCTGGATAAATCTTGCTCTTGTAGGTTCGTACACCCCTACAAGGCATTGGTATTTGTACTTTGTATTTCTTAAAAAAAATTTTCGAGTTTAACAATTCACCTCTTTGTTAAAAGATAATTGAACTGTCTTTAAACGTAATAAAAGTTTATTTAGTTATTTTCTAAATTTTTACGTAAAAAGGGAAAAGTTTTGAACTACCTAAAATTAATTATTTTTAAATTTGATCACTTAAAGTTCCTACAGCATACCAATAATTTGCTAGCTTGAAGTTATTTGGAATTTCATGATTACCTTAGAATTAATTGTTTACAAAATTTAATTTAATAAAGATTGGTACATAATACACAAAAAATGTGCATTTTTTGTTTAAAATCGGAAATCGTTTATTAAAGGTAGTTCGGTGTCCACAACTTAGGTTCTGTATCTATATACTTGGTTGGAATTAGGAATATCATAATACTAGAATGATAATTTGTAGGCTTTTTAATTAGTTTTCATGCTTTTTTAGGCAGTAAGATTAATATATTTTACAAAAAATGTTATGAATGATACTGACACAGTTATATTTTTTTACTCATTTTTTCCTTCTAGGATTAAAATAGAAAATCTGGGCAATACCATTCAATTTTATTTTCTTTCTAAGATAAGTTTTATGATACAACTCATTTTATATGAATGATACTTATACAAGAATTCCCTTTAAACGGTGAAAAATTGAATTAATTTGCAATAAATTTTTATGTTCAGTCCCCGTATGCTCATTTGATTTCATATATGTCCATTATAATAATTTTTTATTGTTGACGTTATACATTAATATCTTATGATATATATATTATTATATGATAAATATATTATTATGCTTACAGAAACCAAATTATAATTTTTGTTAACTGCTTGCGGATATATCACTTACTACGGACTTAATTATTAATAAGCACCACTCAACCACTATTTTCTTACAACAGTTGGTCAGTTCCTTTACTTTCGAAGTTTTTCCGGTACGAAATATTTAGTTAATATATCGAAAATGGCGATAATGGCAACAGCTAATGTCTAATTAAGATCTAAATATAATCTAGACTGGAGGGGCAATAACACAAAAATGCTCAAAATATAGGATTTCATGATACAAACTGCGTGGTTTTGATTAAGATCTCTTATTAAATAAATAATAAAAATAAAACACTATAAACCAATTAAAATTTGATGCCACTTTATATTAAACATCACTTTATAGAAAGTACGAATTTTTGATGGTCATAATTAGTGTTATACAAATTTAGATTTGTAAACCATTTTCATTTTATACGTGAAAGTTTCCAAAATAATTTACTAATTTATATACATATACATATATATATATATATATATATATATATATATATATATATATATACATATATATATATATATATATATATATATATATATATATATATTCCCATCGACAGTCTATATTTTTTGTTTTCCGACTAAAATTATGGAAATTACAAACGGAATGACAAACTTATATATATACCGTTAACATCTGTAGTGAAGCGTATATAAATTACATTCTGCAAATTTTTTATTGTGCTTAAAAATAATATGTTTTAAATGGACAAGTTGTAAAATTTGACATTTGAAAGGTATGTTTATTAAGCGATTAAAAAATGCTCAAATGTCTGGAATCCTCAAACAACAACATACATTTTTAAAGTACGAACGAAAACGTTGGCCTGAAAATATCCAAACTATTGAAGGGTCCAATTAAGCATGATGCAAATGGGTTAGCTATGGACTAATAGTCTAGCATTAAATTAGGAGGGATTTAATTATATTTTTGTATGAGAAAAATCATTATTCATAGAAACGGGTTATAAACCTAGAAAGGGCTTCTGAAGTCTGTAAAATTCATTGGAGCTTTTTTAACAACAGCTCCATCTTCTATCTATCTTAAACTCTCGCTATTTTCTTCTTCCTCTATTCTATTACTCTTCTGAAGAGAGTCAAAATGGACCTATGGGTCCATGTTCATGTTTTATCTAGTGAAACTTGTACAACCCTTCTCAACCTTTTTAATAACAAAGCTTATTTTCGTTAAAACGAACTGAATTAGTTTATCGTTCCATAATTAATTAGTTTATTTCAAAAATTTTTATCCTTCATTTAACTGAATTTGTTTATAAATGTTTGTTTATAAAAGACCGGTAAAAGAAAAACATTAATCGTAATATGCACGTAATTATCTATCAAACAAGATATACAAAGAAAAATTCGTTTAAAAAATGCGAAAGTTATTACGAATTCCGCTGACCATTAACATGTTTAAGACCACTTGAGTAAATCTAAGTTCACATTAAGCTAATATTTGACAATTTCAGTAAAAATTTGATTTGCCTAATGTGAACACCAAATATTTTTACGAATCAAACAAGAGAACAGCTGATTTTGGTCAAACAATAATATTTGTCTTAAGTCAAAAATGTGGCAAGTGTGAACACAAGTTGTGAAATATTTGCTACTATTTTGGGCGAAATTTTGTTTGATCTTATAAAATAGATATAAGGTCAAACAGGGACAAACAACAGCTGATGCGGTGAACTGATTGAGTTGAACATATGTTTTAATTTACCATGGCTCCTATATTAACACACACACATTATTCTGTATTTGTATATTTTATTTTACATTTAGTAAAATTGGGCACAGGTGCAATATAAGTCCCCTTCCCGAATTTTTGTGCTCGTACACAATGGTGTAGTCTTGACCGACTATATCTTTTTCTCGATTTTTTATACAGCTGAAAGTGTCGTGCAAAGAAAACAGTGTTGCTTTGTGAAGACATGCTGTTTTCAAAATGACGTGAAGAGGAAACAGGTTTGTAATTTTGTATAAACATAAATTAGTTATAAAAAACGTAAACATATGTTTATTTGTAAAGTAAGTTTCATTAATGTACATTATGAATTTTGCAACTGATGAATTAATAATAGTTAGTATTTTTCATTTATTATCCAAATATTTTACTTTATTGTAAACTGTATAAATACTTGCTTAAAATATACATTATTTTCACTTTATATTAAATAAAAACGCTGCGAAATTGACATCCACATATTCCGAAATTCTCTCTGAAAATTATAAATATAATTATAAAATAAAACAAGTTAAAGCGCTATATTCGGCTTGCCGAATCTTTTATACCCTTCAACATTTTAACACCAAATAGTAAAAATAATGCCTTAAAGTATGCATTATTATTTTCACATTTATACTTTCAAAAATAATCTAAATTTGTTTCACACATTTTGTGTTTAACTTTAATATCCAATATATATGTATGTTTGTGTGCATGTATACACAGTACTGATAGTCATTGCAATGCTTCTGTTGCCAATTAAACAACTCACGTTGGGGTCAAGGGAGTCGAAAATGGCGCTTAATTCGGGAAATGGTGATATAAATATTTTTATTATCAAAATTTATTTTTTTTTATTTATATTAGGTAAAAAAAAAATATTTTTAGAATTTTAGGATTTTTTTTCCATAATGGTAATGTCCGTCCGTCTATACATTGGTGTAGAATGGGTCTAAAATGGCCGCATAATTCACGGAAAGGTGATATCAATATTTGATTGATCACGACTTATTCTTTTCATTTACTAGTTATTAAATAATATATTTTTAGAATTCTACGAGTTTTTGGCAGCATGGTAATGCCCGTCCGTTTATACATTGGAGTAAAATGGATTTAAAATGGCCACTTAATTCAGAGAAAGGTGATATCAATATTTTAATAATCACGAATTATTTTCTTATTTATTAGTTAGTAAAAAAATGTATTCTTAAAATACTCCAATTTTTTTAAGCAGAATCGTAATGTCTGTCTCGTATTAAATGGGTCGAAAATGGCTGCTTAATTCAGGGAAGGCGATATCAATATTTTAATGACCACGACTTATTTTGCTGCTTATTAGTTAGTAAAAAAATGCATTTTGAGAATTCTAAGATTTTTTTTAGCAGAATGGTAATGTCCGTCTGTCTATACTTTGGGGTTAAATGTGTCAAAAACTGCGCTTACTTCAGGAAAAACTGATATCAGTACTTTAATATTCACGTTTGATTTTTTATTTACAAGTAAGTAAAAAATGCATTTTTGAAATTTTAGAACTTTTTTTTGGCAGAATGGTAATGTCTATCTGTCTGTCTATCCGTCTGTTCGCTAATTTCAATTATTTTTATTAATAGATGTATTTCATTTTATTTTAAAGATGAATTAAGGCAACTTGGTGTATGTGATAACTTTTATCTAGGAATATGGTATACAAATTTCATTAAAAACGCAATACATGGTTTTATTAAGTTTTCATACAAAAAAATTCAGCTAAAAATCTGAAAACCCCTTAACGAAATCTTGGTAGTTTATGAAAAAATTAAACAATAAAAGATAAGTTTTTTAAATTAATTTTAATACTTTTATATAAAAAAAAAAAAAAAAAAAACAATATTAACAAATTTTTATTCATTATAACTTTCTTTACTGTTATCAACATCTGAACCATCAATATAACAGTTATAGTTATTTTGATCTTTGGTAAGAATAAATAAATCAACTGCGGATTGAGGTAGAACTATATGTTTTTTTCATATTTTTTCCCCGTACTACATATGATTGGATCGGAACTTATCAAAAGTCTATTAAATATACCTTCGTTGGATTTTTGGCAACTACACTATCATGAAAAATGTTCCCGGTATTTTTGAAGTCTTTATTTTTTGAACTTCCTCAGAAGGTTGGCCAATTGGCAGAAGTGTATGTTTTACAATTTCCGGTGGCGTGAATTAAAACCTTATAAAGGGTGGGAGATATACAATACCAGGGATATTTTTCTACGTAGTATCTGGCTGCATTATTCGCAAAGTTTCTGAATTTTTCTAGATTAATATTTTGCAGCAAGAAACAGCATTCAGCATATATATATATGTATATATGTATATATGTATGTATATATGTATATATGTATATATGTATATGTATATATATATATATATATATATATATATATATATAAAGTTTGAAACAAATCATCCCATAATTTACTACAGTCCCACTTTCCGAAAATATTTAATATTATCTATTCGGTAAATTATACCTACTATTTTAAATTATCAAATTTTATTTACAACATATATAGTTCGGCACTTAAAGATATTTATGTTTTGAAATTATGCACATATACATATATTATTTTTATTACAACTTAGTCGTATTACAAAGAATTCCATATTTTATTAAAAAACATTATTTCTACTGTTAGGCTTTTGGCAAAATATCCTAAGTAGATAGCGTAATTTTCACATTGTTTATGTACAAAAGAAACTTTAAGATAAAACTCATATAAATTTAACTTGTCTATAGTATTTGCGGATTTTTTAAACAGTGTTTTAGTCTCCTGAAAAATTCTAAATTATACTTAGTTGTGTCGTCAAACCTTAATAGATTTACTTATATTTGCTTGTTTATTTCACAAAAAAAAAAAAAAAAACATTTACACCATGTCTGTGTATTTATGGTAATTTTGTAGTATTATGGTTTCACAAACATTTGACATGTTTGTGGAAAATTTTATCATAATATGTTGCTCTTAGATTATGCTTATCCTATTTAAACAACATATTATGATAAATATAAACTTTTTTGCGACAAACTTTTCAATAATTGCGAGATACATACATTATTTTAGTTACAACGATATTATGGTTACATAAACAATATGTTGGATTAACTTTACCATAATATGATTGCGACAAACATAATATATGTATGTTACAATCACTAATATGATTTGCAGTGACCATAATAACATAGAATATTTGTTGAACATGCTTCAAAATTGTCTGCAACCATATTCATCAAAGATATTTTCTCTACGCCCAATTTGACATTAAATTATAGTTGTTTTTGGATAACTGATATTTTAGGATAATTATCTCAAAATGTTGCTGAAAGTTGCTTATGGCAGAATTAGTCAACTCCTACGATTTGTAAAGAAAAAAATTTTCTATAGAATTCTATGTTGCGATGCGTTTTTGCCACTAATGTATTAAACACAAACAAAGAAAATCAAAATATAAAAGCTCTAGTTCTACGATCATTTATAAAATTTGCTTAGATTTATGTTAAAAAATTAGATTAAAAATCATTTATTATCTATAAATTAATTCATTTATACAAGTTTTTATTTGCCAATGAAACCTAGTGCACTCTTGGAGAACTTCTGAAGGACTATTTTATCATGATTTTAAAAAGCCGATGCTGAAATTTTCCGAGCTTGTTATTCGGTTATTTTATTCTAGTTTACCTTGGAATTTTGTCAAAAGGATTCTAAAGAATCTCCTCTGTTTAAAACATATTTTGATTTTAATTTAAGAATATTTGGAAATTTTTAATATTAATCATAATCATCTTGTCATTATATCCGGATACCAAAGTAGTACTTTTTATACCCCACACCACCAATAGGTGGTTGGGTATTATGCATTTGTGCTGATGTTTGTAACGCACAGGAAAAATCATCCAACACCCACCTTAAAGTATACCAATCGACTCAGAATCACTTTTTGAGTCGATCTAACGATATCCATCCGAATAGCTGGACGGCTGGCTGGCTGTCCATGTAAACCTTGTGGACAAAGTCCAAGTAGCAATTTTGAAGATAATTCAACGAAATTTGGCATGTGGGAATTTTATAACACAGGGACGAACCTATTGGAATTAGTTATGATCGGTTCATGATTTCACCTAGCCCCCATCCAAATGTCCTCCCGCAATAGGGGTTTTACGATCATAAATGCCTTAAATATAGGAATATTTTAATGAAATTCGGTGTACACCTCCACGAACTTTGATGGACATATACAATGGTATGGGATATCATATGGTCGGGCTTGACCGACTATATCTTTCTTATTTGTTATAGTTTTTTTTTTATGAAATCCATCACCTCTGCGTTGCACAGCTTAAATCTTAATCAAACTTTGATCCATAAAATTTTTTTCGAAAAACTTTTGGCCTTACATTTACTACTTTTTCCATTAATATCTACCGAAAAAAATTTCTTTGACACTCATTGCCATCTGAGTTAAAATATAAATCATTTTATGTGAGGTAAATATCAAAATAATCCAAAAATTAAAAATTTTTAAGGTAGTTGTTTTTTTTTTTTTTTTGTTAAAATTTTGAAGAAACTAGAATTTCAATTATCATGCAAATTTACACATTATGATGAGAGAGCATGTAGCCATCCAAAAGGAATGTAAAAATGTCTTTGTCATAAATGCACTGTTATTAAAAAGTGAAAGTCAATTTATATTTTAGAACTGTTCCAAAAAAAAAAAAAAAAAAAATCGCAATTTTTTATTCGAAAAACTTTTGGCATAACTTTTCTACTTTTTCTATCAATGGTTTTATATCTACTAAAAAACTTTTTTCTGTGACTCTCGTTGCCATCTGTGTTAAAATACTCCAAAAAATTATAAATATTTTTTTCGTCTGTTATTAACATTTTCAAGAAATTAGAAATCTGATTTTCATAAAATTTTCTCAGTAATGTGATATGTTGGTCATCCAAAATTGATGACAAAATGTTTTTATCATAAGTACACTGTTTGTAATCAGCACCGAAAAATTTGTTACAATTTTATTTCGCATATGTTATCACAGGTATATGCTTTTGCAATAAGATGCAAAAAACATCAAAAAACAAAAAACATTTTAAGTTCAATTCCGAGGAACTTTGGCAAAAATACTGAAAAAATCTAAAAGTTGATATAACTCGAAAACTAACCGAACGATTTTTTTTTGCCAAATTTGTGCTCAGTTTGAGAAAATTATGTAAAAAAGATGTGTTGTATTAAGGATTTTTTTTATGTTGAGTAATGTTAATTTAAATCTTTTTGAATATTTTTCACGCCAGTTATAAGATTATTAAAATATAGCTGCTGGTAGTTATTTTCCCATAAGATTAGTCGGTATTGCACTAGTATTTTTTTAACGCATGCGCCTCTGGCTACAAGTGCATTGGCTTATTATAATTTCGCCACATCCACCTTACCAAACCAATCATAAAGAAAACAAGTTTCTTTGACCCACCAACAAACAGAAGAAAAAACGCAAACCAGTTCATTTAACTTAATGAAGTTTGTGATGCAAATTTCATTGCAAAAACTTACTTTTCGTAGGATTTTAGCTTACAACAGGTGGATAGTTTAATTATGTATAATGCTGGATTCAATATTGGTTTTATTTGAAGTTGTTTTTCGTTTTATTTATTTATTTTTCAAAAATTTTGTGTTTGTTTTATTTTTGCAATAATCCTGTTCCTGATTGCTGCTAGACATATTCTTCTCTTTACGCTTTTGCAAACTATGGTGCTTTACAAAGACAATATACAGACATGTTTACACTTAACACACGACGGACACGGATTACTGGTTTGTATGTAGAAAGATAGAGACGTGCGGACGGACAACCGACAATTTGGTGTTGCAGTTCAGAAAGTTAATCTGAGTCGATAAATATAGTTCGTTACTACTCATCTCTTGTTTACAAATGGCAGCAAATTTTATGTTTCTTTACTAAAATACACACATACATACATTACATGCATTTATTTATTTATTTATTTATTATTATTATTATTTTCTTTTTGTTATAATGTAATAACAACTGAAATCTACAAAAGCAATAACAAAAATACACCAGAAAGAAAATAATGATTAAAAAACCGGGAGTAGAATACTCTAACGAACTATGCAACAAATAGAAAATTTTGTATAACGATTGCATATGTTTCTTTTGGCAATTAAAGAACATTTGTATAAAGAATATCTCAAACTTGAACAATAAATTACAAAAAATAAGTAAGAACCATATGATATGCTACATTACTATGCAGTGTGCATGGACTTCCAAGTGATACTAAATAGAGGGCCTTATATGGAAGCTATGGTCAAATATATCCATCTGAAATTTCATAGTGTGATTTATACTTTAACGAAACTTATTTGTGCCACGTTATTATCTGAATACTATGTAGGGCTACCAGGTGGACTGGATTTGGCTTGATTTTCCTGTTTTTTTAATTGTCCAGTGTTTAGCTGAAATAACATTGACCAGCTAAATATATTTAAATTTGTACTTTGAAGAGTATCAAGGTAGTAACTGCCTTGGAATGCCACTAAGTCTGTTGACATAGAAAACATAGTAAAGAGTTCGTCGGAGATAACCATTAACAAAGTAAAAGAAAATCTGTATTTTGTTGAGCAGATTTATAGCAACTTCCGTAAAACCTTTAAATATTTGAAGCAATGCACAACGATAAGCTATATAATGATTATTGTTGCCTTCTGAAGCCAATACACAATCACTAACATGACCGGTAATATCAAATTTTAAAAGAGACAGAGGTCTCAAAATCGATTCAGATAATAGTTGAGAATCGAATGGCACAAACGTTTTATAATCTTCCCACTTTTGTTAGTGTAGTGTATAAAATCTAGTAAGAATGTAACATTCGACAAAACCAAAAATACATTGTAAATAATATTGATCGGTAAAAATAATTGTTTGTCCTCTTTTAAACAAAAATAGGTGTACTAGATGGAATTTGGCGTAGTGAACACGAATCTGCTTTCAGTTTTTTCCTATCAGATCTTGATTTTTTTATGGGCGTGTTTAATATTTCCTTTTATGGGAACTGATATCAGACGATCCTACAAATTGTCTGACAGTTGTAGTGTCTTTCAAGCAGAGATTCTTGGCATTTATAAGGCTCTCGGCTTGATTGAAGGGAATGTTGAACGGGGGTCTGAGATTACTATCTATGTTGATAGTCAGGCGGCGTTATTGGCTCTGACTAGTCATTTTGTTAGGTCCAGATTGGTACTTGAGTGCAGAAGGGAATTGAGAAGGTTAATGGATTCCTATATGATGAGACTATGTTGGGTTCCTGGTCATTGTGACATTCTTGGCAACGAAATAGCCGATGAGCTAGCTCGCAGTGGCTCGGAGCTAGATAGGTCTTTCATAGAGTCATCTGTTAAGATTCCAATTGGGTCCTTCTTTAGGGCCATAGGGGAGTGGACTCTGGACAACACGAATCGAGCCTGGAATGACAGATCGGACTGCAGAGTTTCTAGGGCATTATGGCCTAGCTTAAAACTGGCGGATTCCAAGCATCTTCTAGGAATGAGTCGTGGTAGTCTTAGAGTCATAGTAGGTATGGTTACGGGTCATTTCTCAATAGGGAATATGATGAGTAAGTGGGACATTGGCACATCAGACTTCTGTAGAACGTGCGATGATGTTGAGGAGCTAGAGACAGTGGAGCACATACTCTGTCACTGCGTAGGGCTTCAGCGTAATAGGTTGAAGTGGTTTGGAAGCCATACACTACATGAACTAGGTGAGGTTAATGGCAAAGGACTTGTCAACCTCATAGGGTTTGTTATGGGGATAAAATGGCTTAGGAACAATCATAACTGATTGATTGGGTATAGGTTCCACTTTTCTCTTTTTCTTTTTCTTCTTTTCATAAAGGGATCACAATGGGCCGTTTGGCCTCTGGGTGTAGGCGTGAATGCGCCGCCCTTTCCAACCTAACCTAACCTAACCTTAATATTTCCTTATTATTTTTTTTATTTTTTTTTTAATAAACTTTTAATAAAATTTTAATGCAAATATAAAAATTCTTTAATTTTTCGAACTTTTTCTTTTCATTGTTTGCATTTGTTTATTTTATTCAACCATATGATCGCATTGGACTACAAACAAGAAAACAAACAAGAAATTCCAATAGAATTTGTAAATACTCAGTTTACACCTAAGGGGGCTCAAATATTTTTCTCATAATGTTTGTTTGGTATTGAAAATAGGCAAAATCGGTTAATAAAAAAAAGAAAAAAAAGATTTAAGGCAAATTTGTAACTGGGTCATAAATAACCATCTCACAATTAATATCTCAATGCCCAAACTCTTATCATTCATGTTCGATTATGTAGTTATGAAATTTTACCTGATATGCAAAAAGATGTTGTGAAGTGAAGAGTACCAAGGTAGTAAAGAATCTTGGATTTATTATTAACACCGAACTGCAAAGACTATGTTAATCGCGCTATACCTAAAAAGTACTGTGTTCTTGATAAACTTTGGAATATTGTAGATTATATTTCAAGTGACATAAAACTAAGAATGGTTACTTAATGGTACAAATATTAATATACTTACTCTCTGCTTTTGCTGACGGTATGGATTTAGCTGTATTTTACAGCTTTTTTGATGTAAGTTTTGAAAAAAACAAAAAAAGTGACTTAATGTCCATGGTCACTTTGACACTTTATGGTATGAACATTTAATGTATTAATTTGATAAAACTTCTTCTGGATTAAAATCGTTCTAACTTTGTCCTGAGTAGGATTCTAGTCTGAATTAAAAAGGTTTCCTGGTGTATTTCAAAGGGGAGGTAGTATTTGAATTTATAACTAGTTATAATTTTCATATCTGTAATAGGGGTAATGATCCTATTTTCAGAACGGAAGATAGGGAAATAGTTACAGAGATAACGCTAGCGAACCAAGGAGGTGAATTTGTTAAGGACTGGAGGGTAGGTATGGATTATTTCTTTTCGAATCATAGCTTTGTATCCTTCAGTCTTGACTTTGTGAAATCAAAAGGAAAACCCTATAGGAATTTCAGAGGGATGGATTGAAAGTCCTTCAGTGAGTTAGTTAATAGGGATTTGAGGGATACTGAGTGCTGGAGAAATTCAGCTGAGGGTATCGAGGAAGTCGTGAACAATTTCACGGATGTAACTAAGAAGAGCTTTGAGCTCAATTGCCCGGTGATTTATCCTGACAAACGGAAGCTGCCGAAATTGTTTCTCTGTAAACGAGTTTTCTAGATTTAGACGGGTATTATCCAAGGACCCTGTGGTACATGGATACATACAACGTACGGACAACTCTTGGACAGAGTCCAAGGCTCAGCTTACTGATGAAGACTTACTTCCCGGGCTGTAAGGATATAGCCTCTGATGGGAGGGTAGGTAGTGTCAGCAATAACCTACTGGATCACTGGAGACAAGATAAGATAGGCGGTAAACACATTTGGGCCATACAAATCACCTAGCCTGGATGGCATATTTCCGGCCATCTTACTACTCGTGGAGGTATTTAGGTAATGTCTCAAGGTGAGATATATTCATAGGAAGTGGGGAACGTAAAATTTTTAGCTACCATCAGCGAGGTTATGCAATCAGGTTTGCGAGAACTGTCCCTTTAGCCCAACAGTAATGAATTGGGGGTCAACCTAGAAAAGACTAAACTGTTCTGTTTACTAGAATATATAAGATTGAAGCTTTTAGTCTACCAATATAGAATGGGACAGAACTAAAATTGTCAAGAGGGCCAAGTATCTGGCTGTTTAGTTCGATAGTAAATTGTCTTGGAGGAGAAATACTCAGGAAAGGGCCAGGAAGGGCTTAACGCCTACTACATATATAGGGAGGAACTGGGGTCTCGAGTTGATAGTTATACTGGATATACACGTCGGTTGTGTAGCCTACTTATGGATATTCGATCTGGTGGAAGGCATTAAGGAAAGAAGTTTATAGAAACTTTATACTTTGTGGGAACGGATATCAGACGGTCTTCTAGACTGTCTGATAGTTGCAGTATTTTTCATGTAGAAATTCTAGACATTTACAAGGAACTGGAATTATTGGAGGAGAACGCTGAAATGGACTTTGAGCTATATTTGGATAGTCAGGCAGCACTACTGGCAATGAGAAGTCAGTGTGTTGCAGATTAGTGCTTGAGTGCAGAAAGGAATTGATAAGGCTAATGGATGTCTACAGGATAAGACTCCGTTGGGTTCCTGGTCACTGCGACATTCTCGTTATTGAAGTAGCCGATGAGCCAGCTTGCAAAGGCAAAGAGCTGGGCAGGTCTTTTGTGGAGGTATCGGTTAGGACTCCAACTGGGTCATATTTTATGGCCATAAGGGAATAGACTTTAGGAAAAACGAATCATGCATGGAGGAATAGTACGGACTGCAAGGTAGCTAGCACGTTAGGCCATAACCTTATTAACGTCTTAAACTAGCAGATTCGAAACATCTTCTGGGCGTGGGAATCTAAGTGTCATTGTGGTCACTTCGCAATATGGAATACGACTAGTAAGTGGGATATTGACACGTTAGACTTTTGTAGGACGTGCGATGATGTAGAGTAGCTATCGACAGTAGAGCATATACTCTGTCATTGTGTAGTGCTTCAGCGTAATTGACTGAAGTGGTTTGAAAGCTACATGCTACACGAACTTACGGGCAAAGGACTTAGTAAACTGATAGGGTTCGTAATGGCGATAAAGTGGCTAAGGGGTAGTTATTATGGGTTCGACATTCTTCGATTGCATTATCTACTAAAGTCTCTCTCTTTTTCTCTATATGGCCTATATAAAGGGATCACGACGGACCGACTTATCTCTGGGTGGAGGCGTGAAGACGCCACACTTTTTAAACTAACTGTGGGAGATATTAAAGATACAAATTCAATTTTTTATTTTTTGAACTTTTCAGCCATTTCTGATCCACACAATTTTTAAAGGCGTGAAGTCCTAATAATCGTTAGGTTTGTTCACCATTATCATAATTTTAATCAAACGCTACGATATTGATATAAAAATGTTTAAGTACAATTAATTATATATAAGTCTTTGTACGAACTTTCCTAAGAAACTAGCATTAAAAAAATTTCTTTGGAAAAAAGGATAATTTTGTTAGAGTAACTGATTTCCGATTTAGTCGAAAGCATAAATTTGACATCAAATTAGAATAATATTTCCTTAATATTTGAATGATTCAGAATGCTCAATATGTCCCACAATTTAAAGTAAAATGTTTGAGAATAAGTTAAAACAAATATATATATTTTGGAAAACATAACTTTTCAGAACAGCAAAAAACTGCTTATTAATCTAATTTTTAAATATTTAAACAATTTTATTTTACAATATTTATTTAAAACATAGACCCGCAAAGTGGCGCACAAGTGATAATAATCAATCAGTCTCTATTGAGCTTTCAAACTTTAAAGAAATTTTTAATTAAATAAGTGAAAATGATTATTTAATACATTTTACATATTTTTTATTCTTAAAGAAAATGTTTTAATATTCATTTATAGTTTTCATTACAGAAAATATATTATTCAATATAAGAGCCGGAAAGCCGGAATACAGACAGAATGTGTACAAATACAAAATGTGAATTTTAGGAGCGCAGACCATTGATTTAAAACCACGACTAAAACTTGCATATAATTTGTTAATATTTCGTAACAATTGCAATTTTAAAGACAGATAGAGCGCTTTGCACTTTTTAAACTATTGGATATATATAAATAAAATAATTGTATGTAGAGGGTTTTGCATTGTAAAAAAAAAATACATTTAATTATTATAATTTGGAAAGCATCATAATTCAAATAGGCTACTTTGTTTTGGGATCGGAACAGGGGGAATGGTGCCCCCATACAAACAAAATAGTAATTACCGCATATATAAGGAACTATTATAATGAAAGCTTTAAAATTGTTTAGTATTACCTTTTCCATCAACTTCCACAATTGAAATGAAAATCGGTAACGTAAGTACAAAGGTAGCTCCCAAGTAAAAATATAGAGTGAATATTTATTGTGGTATATATAAAGAAGTACTAAAACGATTTTAATTGATTATCAATATTCAGCATGTATAAATTAGTCAGAAATGATACATATAAGATTTATGTTAACAAAAAGTAAAATAGTTGCTCAGAGCTCAGAGAAAAATATTTATTGTGTAAGATAGAGGAATTATAAAAACGTTGACAAAATTGGAAAAAGTTGGAATTTTCATTTGAAATTTATATCATAGATGAAGGTTACTATAGGAGACTTAAAAATATATCATGAAAACCTGAGATAGAGGGTTTTGAATATAGGCCCTTGATATATTTGCTTGATTTTTGCATAAAAAATAAAGCAACTCTAAAATACATGGTCCGATTATTTGATTTTGAGTATCGAAATAAAAAAGTTGATCGTAAAATCTGAAGTCGCTTTTTGGCTTTGTTTACCATTCCCTAGTTCTTTAAATTTGTCCAGTCGTAGAATAACGTCGATCAATATTAACGCTTAATTCTCGAAATATTAAAATTAATTCTCGAAATATTAAAAAAGGAATAATATTTAAACGAATGGAATTAAGTTGATTTCGTTCTTTTGTTTTTATACAACTTCATTTAGAAAAAGCTATTTCGATAGACGTTGAAGTTACCATAAATTATAAAAGATGGTTTTATTTTAATTTAACATAAAGAAATTTTTTTTATAAATACTTTATTAAAATTAGCTCAATTGAAATTATTCATTATACAAATTATTCGTTTTTCAAAAAAGTATATTTTTAAATTATTGTAATAATTACTCGTAATAAAGAATTCACATTATTCGAATGAATATGCTGTTATATACCTATCAAAAGAAAAAAAAAAAATGGAGTTGAATCAGGGCTTCAAGGAATGATGATCTAGTTCAATTTAGGTGAATCATGCGTGATTTTAGACATTAGCGCGTCATTGCAGACAATGTGTTGTTAATGCGAAAATAAACGGCTTTTCATATACATAATAGTAAAGAACATATGAATGTTTCATGAATAAAAATGATTCTTCATTGGTGAATGAAATAACTTTTTATTATATGAGCTCTTTTAAATGATTTCCGCTTATAAATAAATCAAAAATTGTATATATATTCCTAGAAATTGTATTTGTTAACAAAATACCCGTATTTTATTACGATACTCTAATATTTTTAATTAAAGAGTATTTCTTTCTTTTCAGAATGGGTTGAATTTATGATTTTTAAATAATGTTGATTTTAAATATATCAGGAAGAAAAATTTTTTACATTCATTAGCCATTTTACGTGTGGCAAATTGTGATTAATTACATTTTTTATACTAATTAAATGTTTTTTTTATTACTGAGGTTTTGAAATTGAGATCTTTACTCTTAGATAAATAACAATTTTAATTCTGTTATAATTTCAGCTATTTACAATAAATGTGTATGTGTTATATAAAATTGTCAATTGTTGGCCGACACTTGTAATAAGAAAATTGCATATTTTTATGAAACATATTTATGTATGTTTTAAATCATGTTCTTTATGCGTTTTAGGGTGATTTCCGGAAGTGGGCTATATATGGTTAATTATAGGCTAATGGTGATAAAATTAGGCACTATGATTTTTATTTATGTAAAACTTATTTGTATCAAATGTTAACTTGAAACTAACATTTGTATAAAATTTATGCACGTTTAAGTGATTTTCGGACGAGGGTTTAATATGTGAGCTATGGCCACTTAAAGACCGACTTTCATGAAACTTGGCATATAAATTTTTTCAAATATAAGACTTGTATATGTTAACTTTCAATTAAATATGTGTTATATTTATAACATTTACAATCGTTAAACCCTTATTTTGTTTTGGGGGGGGGGGGGGGTGGGAGCAGTTAATTTATTTGGGGGCTAGACGAAACAGTGAACCGATTGTCACCAATTTTAATAGGCTTCGTCCTTAGACCATAACAGACAAGTTTGCCAAAATTAAAATTGCTACCTGCAGTTTGATTACAAGTTTTACTTGATGGACGGACAAGAGGACGAATGGATATCGTTAAATAGACTCAGAAAGTGATTCTAAGCCGATTGGTATACATCAAGGTGGGTCTTAGATCAATATTTTTTGTGTTACAAACATCAGCACAAACGCATAATACCCCAACCACTTATCGTGGTGTAGTGTTGTTAACAAGAATTCACCACTTAGTATGGTTCTATCGACAATAATAATGATGAAATTAAATTTATAAAATTTTGTTCGGTTTTTTATTAGGAAAATGTCGGCATTTCGAGTATTGCTGATGTGTCCTTAACAGAAAAAGCACTAGAATTGACCAAACTTGGAAATGAAAAGCGTGAATGGAACTAAAAAGTAACTTTTTCGCGAGGCACACATACAACGTTATTTCAATGAAGCCAACGTATAGGTGATCGAAATACTTTATACCATTCATTTTTGAAATCATAATGCCACGATGAAATATTAGTTTGGAAAATTTAATACGACATTAAAGACATTCTAAAATTTTGCATATTTTATATTGGGGTCTCTTCTCAATATAAATGAATTTAAATTTACAATAAGTCAGTTTAATTGCAATTAATTAAAATATGGTTTTCACAAAAAAATTGCATAAAAAGTGTTTGTGGTCTAAAAAGGGGAGATCTTTAACATTTCAAACATTGCCGAGGCACACTCAACACACTAAATCGGTCTCGGTTTAAATCGGTCAGACGATATACTAATATACAACTCTTATTATGCCTAACATTGAAATTTAACTTTTAACCACCAATATTTAAGAGCCATTTTTCATCTATTTCAAGCTTCAAACATATTTTTGTTAGTCAACAACGTTTATAAAAATAAAAAAATTATGATTACTTTGTTGATTACACGTTGAGACAGTGAAAATATACTTTTAAAATGACCTTTTTGTAGGTTATGGCCCTAGTTGGGTAGATCAACTTGTCGTTTTGAGAAATTTAAACACACCCTCAAAATCTGGAGTTATCGGCAAGAAACGATTTTTTAAAACTTCACGGACGAAAAAAGTATAACAAAGTAATTTTTTCAGCGATTTTTAGCACCTTTGGAACAACATGTTTAGGATTTAAGTAAAAATTTTTAAATATATTAATAAATATATAAAATTTGTAACTTGTATATCATTCACCATAGTTGTCAAGGGTATATACACAGAAAGAAAAACTGCATTCTTAAATCAAGTTTATTTTTCTTACTTTCCGCAAAAATCGTACTTAAAATTTTAAGTACGATTCGTGCTGAGGTACACCTGAAACAAGTATAAAATTGAATTGATTCAAAAATGAATAATGTAATACTTAATTTAAGTATGAACATTTAAGTATGCAAATACTAAGTTTAAGTTTAAGTATAAAAGTACTAAGTACAAATTGTACTTCAATCAAATAATTGATTGTAGAAATTTGAAACTAAGTGTAATATCACTTTATTTGTCAATCAGTAGCTTTAAAGTTTCGTCATGCAATTTGTTTTTCGTTTTTAAGAGATGTTTCTTTTTATAAATGTGTGACCAATAAATGAAATTAACTTCTATTGAATAACGACTTACACCTTCTCCAACTCCTTAATTTAGAAACTGATATTGATTATTTAAAAGGTAAGTCCATATTAAAATTGTTAAAAATAAAAAAAAAAAATGTTAAAAATAAAAAAATTTGTGGCATGCGTGAACTAATGTAAATAAAACTACGTTCTAAATAAAATTTATTATTTATTAACATAATTTTAATTAAATAAATTAACAATAAATAAAAACAAACTATACTTAGCGTGTAAACTTATTTCAAAAAATGATGTATGTATGTATATATATATGTATGTATGTATGTATGTACATCCATACCGAAAACATGATAAATTTATTCAAAATATGCAGAAAAAGAAAAATATTCTCCATTAGAAACAAGTGACTTTCTTTTGGTTTTTTTAAGAGATCCACGTCATTGATTAAGAAAATATGATTTTATTTAAGTACAATTTTTACTTACATATTTATACATTATGTTGCATCAAAACAAATAGGAAAAGATAAAAACGAGAAAGAAAGATATAGACGGTAGTTAATTGTGTCGAATATAAACCTGATACTATCATGTGCATGTGATTTATGCAAGTTAAAGTGATTTTCGGAAGAGCGTTTTATATAGGAGCTATGATCAATTGTGGATCGATCTTCATGAAATTTAGCACAAAGATTGATACTTATATAAAACTTCCTTGCGTCGAATTTCATTACAATATTACTATTTTTAAGGCATTTATGATCCTTAAACCGCTATTCCGGGAGGACATTTGTATGGGGGCTAGGTGAAATAATGGACCGATCATAACCAATTTCAATAGACTTCGTCCTTGTGTCATGGATGTTTTACGTAGCAAATTTCATTAAATTATCTTAAAAATTGTGACCTGTACTTTGCGCAAAAGATTTACATGGACAGCCAGCCATCCAGCCAGCCGTCTAGCCAAACGGACGGACATCGTTAGATTGACTCAAGAAGTGATTTTGAGTCGGTTGGTATAATTTAAGGTGGGTGTTGGATGATTTTTTTCTGTGCGTTACAAACATCAGCAACCACCTATAGTGGTGTGGGGTATAACAAGCAATGTTGGTCAATATCGACCATATAATACCCTACATGCTAGTGTATAGGCACTGAAATGATTATCGGGAGAGGGCCTTATATGGGTCCTATGGTCAATTTTGAAATAATCCTTATGAAATTGATTAAAATAATTTATGCATATATGAAAATTATTTATGTAAAATTTTATTTCGATGATGGCATTTATGTGAAATTTATGCACGTTTAAGTATTGTTCGGGAATGTGAATTATATGGGAGCTATGGTTAATTATCGACCGATCATTATGAAATTTAGTGGAGCGATATTTACTTGTACAAAACTTAGTTGTGTTAAATTTTATCTCCATATTGCTATTTATGTAAGATTTATGCAAGTTTAATTGATTTTTGGGAATGGTGATTATATGGGAACCATCTTCAATTACAGTCCTATCATTCTGAAATTGTGTATAATTTATACTTATGTACAACTCCAATATATATAATTTTGTATCGATATTAACATTAATGTTAGATTCATGCGATTTTAAGTCATTTTAGATAGCGGAACCTACATGAAGAATATGATCAATTATGAACCGATTTTTATAAAATTTGGTACAGTATTTGGTATTTGCACAAAATTTCAGCACACATACGTTTTTTTTTCAGATATTTATATGCGTAACATCACTATTTCGATGAAAATATTGTATGGCGTATAGGTGATATAATGGACCGATCATGATCAATTTCAGTAGATTTTGTCTTTGTAACCTCATGTATCAAATTTGAATAAATAATCTTTAAAATCGTCACAAGTAATTAGGCGAATTTTGTAAAGTGGGTTGCAGTGGTTAAAGATCTGTTAGTTGCTCCTGAAACTTCTAAAATAATATCAAATTAATTTTTCGGGATTAAGATTTGAATAAATATATCAATATGCCGAAAACCACTTAATATATGATAGAAAATGTGTTAGCTAGTAAAGAAAAATTGTTATAACTTTTGATCCCATTGAGATCCCATTTTGAAATTTTTAACACTATAACGAAAAATTGATTGTAGTGTAAAAAATAATAAGAATATATTTTTCATTTTGAGATCCTTGCGCCAGTTGTTATGACTTTATGTTGAAATCTGATAATATACAACAACAACAATAAACTAAATCATATACGAATTTTTTATTTGTTGTTGTTGAATTGATTTTATTACCCATTGAGAAATTGGTAGCAATTGTTGAAATTGTACCAGTCCCACATTAACAGTTGCGTATCAATTGACTCCTAACATCCATACGCCCACCTCCCATACACACAGAATTTTCAACATGATATTTTGTCTGCAATTATAATCAGATTACGACTACAATGATTTGTTAACATGTGTTTACGTTATATTCATACAACCGAAATTTTAGATAAATCGGTTCAAGCACACGCTCACTTCCCATGTAAACCTTTTGCACAAAGACCTGCATTTTTAAGCTACTTTGATGAAATTTTTAAGCTAATTCGATGAAGTTTAGCAGATATACTTAGTTTGATACAAGGACAAAGTCCGTTGAAATTTGGTTATAATCGGTCCATTATTTTACCTAGTTTCCATACAAATGACCTTCCGGTATAAAGTTTTAACGCATATATGATTATATATTTTAGTGAAATTCGGAATAAATAAGTTTTATATAAGCACAAATCAGTGTGATGAACATATAAAGTATGTATTTATTTTTAAATTAGTCTAAATATCTACAATTTCACATATTTTAAGCTGAAATTGTACAAATTATTTTATATTTGGGTATTTGGGTTTCGACCCATGTCGGATTTTGACCATTTCTGATTTTAATGAAATTCAGCACATATAATCAACCCCTCTATGCGCTTCATATACCATATACCTCTAAAAAGAAAAAAATATCTTTCATGCTTGAATACCCTCTAAAAGGGTCTTTTAATTTTCATTATTTTATTACAAAATACTTACAATCAATTTGTCGTTATAGTCTAAAAATTTCAAAATGAGATCACAATGGAATCAGAAGTTACAACAACTTTTCTTTACTAACTACCACATTTTGTATTAGATTTTAAGTGTTTTTTAGGAATATTGATATCCTTATTCAAATTTTAATATAACAGATAATTATTTATTGAAGTAAAACACTTATATACCACATTCCTGAAAAATTAATTTGATATTATTTTTAAAGTTTAAGGAACACATTAGCAGACCTTTAACTCACTGTAACCCGCTTTACAAAATCCGCCGAATTATTATCAGATTATTTACTCTCCAAAAATTGGTTATGACCGGTCCATTATTTCACCTATATAAATATGTGAAATATGTCGTATTTATATAATTTCAACCTACATACGTTTTAAACAAATATAGATCGTTGTACCAAATCGGTCCATACTTCATCATATCTTTCATGTAGTTTCCGCAGTCTTAAAATTACTTAAAATCGTATAAATCCCACATACCATACACAATCTCACAATAATAGGCCCATAAGTGAACATGGTTTCCATATAATACTCATTCCCGAAAATCAATTAAACTTGCATAAATCTTACATAAATATCAATATCGAGATAAAAATTAACACAACTAAATTTTGTACAAGTAAATATCGCTCCACTAAATTTCATAATGATCGGTCGATAATTGTCCATGGCTCCCATATAATTCACATTCCCGAACAATACTTAAACGTGCATAAATCTCACATAAATGCCATTATCGAAATAAAATTTTATATAAATAATTTTCATACAACAAATAAATTATTGTAATAGATTTCGTAAGTATCATTCCACAATTGAACATAGGTCCCATATAAGGACCTCTCACGATAAACATTTTAGTGTCTATGCACGAGAAAGTAGGGCATTATATAGTCGATCTTGACCAACACTGCTTGTTTTTATCGTTTTTTCCCTATTTGTTTTGATACTAAATTTAAAATGAAGGTATCAATACCGCAATTCCGCAACTTTTTAACGACAAAAATTTTTCGTTTAGTATCGAAAATTCGTTAGTTAACAAATTCTGTCGTTAACTGCTATTCTGAAGTAAATTTTTACCGTTAAACTCATCGGTAGTTAACGATAAGTCTCGGTAAGCTAATTACAAAAAAAGTTGTCGTAAAACCATAACGATAATAATGCTGTGAAGTTTTTGAAAATATATTAAAAAAAAGCCGATTTTTGATCTTAAATACCATTTCTTTAATTTTGATAACACTGTTTTATAAATAATTTAAATAGAAGAATATGATGAATAATAAGTGCGTTCGTTTACATAAAAGGTTTCACTGAGTTTTCGTTCACCAAAAACTTTTTTTGTGAAAAAATTTAATTTTAGTGAAAATACTGAATTTTGGTGAAAATTTTAATTTTTAATGAAAACTGAGTTTTGAGTAAAAGTTCAGAATTTTGGAAGAATTTGATTTTTAGTAAAATTTCTATTTTTTTTCAGAAAATTGTAATTTATTTTGGATTTTTGGTAAATATGGATTTTTAATAGAAATTTTTATTTTTGGAAAAAATTACGATTTTTTTTTTTTTTTAATTTATAACTAGAAAAATATATTTTTATTTTAGTGAATTTTTAAATAGATATCAAAAAATTGCTGGATAAAAATATTTTCTTAATGAATAATATTCTTAAGGAATTTTTAAAAATAATATTTATGTTATTTATAATTTCAACACAAATTTTCATAAATGGGACTAATATAATAAACATTTACACCAGTTAATTCCACAAATATTTCTAACAACATACCATACATAGAATCATATTAGTATGTTGGTGGAAAACAATTTGTACGCTATTATAATCCTTAATTTTTTTTTTTCAGATTTTCTCAAGAAAATAGTTTTATTTTTCAATAAAAATCCAATTTAAATTGTAAATTTTTAAATTTTCAAATAATGACGTTCTATCATTTCTACCAATATTAGTCGTTAAAATATCTTTAACTTATGGTAAAGAATAGCAAAGTTTAACGACTTAAAACACTTAAAAATGTGTTAATTTCTTAGTAAACTTTTACCAACTGCTATAGAGAAACTGCTTTATAACTTCTGATTCCATTGAGATCCCATTTTGAAATTTTTACACTATAACGACAAATTGGTTGAAAATATAATGTCAAAAGATACTGCAAAAGACCATTTTACATGATATCCTAGGATAACGGATTTTTTCATTCTATGAAGTCATTTCGCCAGGAAAATGTATAACTTTTATGATTTTATGATAAAGACGAGGTGTTCTACTTTAGATGTCCATAAAACATGAACCGTAAACGATACGGAACTAATTCATACGCGATAAAACGCACGATGACTAGTTTAAAGAACACCCAAAATTAAAAAAAAAAAAAAAAAAATCCAAGATAAAAAATTTTAAAACTGCTATTTTGGGTCGAAATTTTTTGGAATTACCCATATACAATGAGGTTTTAACATAAATGCAGTTTAATGAAAAAGGGAGAAATTTAAGTTGCAAGAAAAATATATTAAATTCAAAGTTGTGGTTAAAAATGGTAAAATTTTGTTTGCAGTCTATTAGAAAACTTATCAAGCTTAAAAAATCATTAATAATGTTTGAAAAATATCTTTTTTTCTAGGCAATTATGTAAAAACTTCGATTAAAATTTCGTAAATTTAGCACACTTTTAGAAAAGATTGCTAGACTTTTTAAAAACTATGTTATGTTATGTATCATATTCCGATTTATACCTCTCAAATGGAAAAATTATTTAATTTTTGGTCATACTAAATACTGACTATAGCGTTCTAAAAACAAAAAGAAAAATGTCTTAAAAAAGGAACTTTGTCGAAAATTAATTTTTCACGTAGATAATTTTTGCTGAAATAAGTTTGAATTTAGAGCCATCTATTATTGACAAGCGGAGGAAATCCTTTTTTCATATCTAGTTTTTACCTTAGACTTCAGAAAACCAAACAAAAATACAAGTCAACTCCAAGAGAAAAAGCTATTCATTGTAGCGTTCGCTTTGAAGCACTAAGCACCATCCAGCTAGAACCACATAATACCAATATTCGTCACATATATTCTATGTGTAGATATTGTCAATATGAATTCGCACTTATTGGTAAATCCCTTAAGTAACTACTTACTTTTGTATGAATTTTTTTGCTTTATTGAGTTATAAATACGAGAGAGCAATTTTGTAGATTAAATATATAGTAGATGGGAGAAATGAAATACTCTGTCTATCTGTCTGTCTATATGTCTATATGTCTGTATGTAATCAAGTATATTCCACTTTAGTAATTATCGTTCATTAACTTAAGCTGGATCTATCTAATTTTCTTGTTTTTTTTCCAAGATACGAAATATTTAGCTATTCAAACAAGGATGCAAAATTGTTTTCCCTGCTTTATTTTATGTTTAAATTTTTGTTGCATTTCAAGCGTAATTTTCAAATGCCAAAACTTGTTCAATAACAAAACGATCTTGTTTTTAGCATTTTGGTTTGTTATATTCGTACAGGAAAAAAAAAACTTTTATTTATACTCTTGTTTAAAGAAAAAAATCCATATTCGCATATAGACTGCGTAAACGTGTTCTTTTTTACAATGATTTTATCCTGATCTGTTTCGCTGATGGGTGCAGTGCTGTCGAAAGTGGGGAAAATTGTTTTTTTTTTTTGTCACGAAAGTAGCTGCGTATGTTAAATCGAATAGTTTTTTTAATTTTCTTTTAAATGTAGGACCTTAATCTAAAGTTCCAATTTTTAGAAAATTAATGCTAAAAATTAGAAATGTACATGTATTTTTTCGTTCAAAATCGCATAAAATACTAATGAAGAAAAAATAATATATGTTAAATTTTTATTTAGAAAACGTCTTAATTTTTTTTTTTAAATTCAGGCTGAATGGTAAGAATAGTGAATTAACAAAACATTAGACAAATTTTTATCAAGACAAACATCAAAATTTGGTCAGGATAAAAAGTTTCTCTAGTGCAGATAGAATTTATTAATTAGTATTATTGCAGCCTCAATACAGTCTTGGCGTTGCTTGATAAAAGTCGTAATTTTGATTTTGGTAATAAATCTGTATCTCCTAAACTACCAGTCGAATTGAAATGTATGGAAAAGTTGTACAAATCAAATTCGGTTCAAGATTTTTATATTTTTGTAAAGTGCTTGGCGAGATAAAGAAAAAAACATGCTTACTGATCTAAGTTTTCTCTTAAAGTTAAAAAGATATTTACGTTTGAATTTTGAGTTTTTGATTTTTTGCCTCGATATTATTTAGTTTTTCGAGTATTAGTCCTCGGATATATTGACGAAAATTTTTGTAAAAATATTCTGTGATTTCCAATACATTTCGAAATAATATGCTGATTTTTTTTTTATTTTTATTTATATAATTATTTTATTTCGTCTACCCGTGAAAAATGCTCAAAGTCAGCACTCTGAAATAAGTATGAGAAACGACTATTTTTTTTTTTTTTTTGCAAAAATTTAGTACAATTCTTTAAATTTTTCTCAAAGTTTTGTTATTAAAAAAATCTTCTCTTTGCATACTTCTAGATAAGACTTCATACATGGTTAATAAAAGTTGTAAACTAATTTAGATTTGCGCCCTAGCATTGGTGGGAAATTATATAAATAAAAAAATTTCATGTATATCGCTTAATAAAAAAATGCCATACAAGATTTTTTAAATTTATTAACGTTGTTTAAATAAAAAAAAATAAATTTAGATCGCCTTAGCACTAAACTGCTACCCGCCCTGCCAAAAACGAATACAGGAGTACAGATTTTATGATAAAAGTAAACTTTTTAAAAGACTTTTTTTAATTGTACAAAAAGCATATTAGCACTATATTATTAAGATTACTTCTTATGTAGACTATAAAATAAATATCAGTCTTTCATTCCTCTCAAAATCATTTAAATAGCTTCAATAATCAATTTGAGTAAATTTTTCAAAAATAAACAATATTTAATAAATTAATCGATTATTACGAATATTATCTCTTTACACAAACAACACGTGTCGGTACAATTATGTGTTACGTATACGCACATATGAACACGAGTTGTCGGTTTTGAGCTTTTAAAACGATTTAGCAGTTTAGTACTAAATCGATCTAAATATCTAAATATATGCGCCAATAAATTTAAAAAAACGTGCGTGATATATATTATTATTATTATTATTATTATTATTATTAAATAAACATATATCTCAGTAAGTATCTGCTTAAATGTAAGAGATAACTTAGGTCAGTAATTACGTGTTTTCATTATCTAGCCAAGCACTGTACAAAAATACAAATCTTTGAAATCGAACTTGTACGTATTCGATGTAGTACAATTTCAATTCGATCTGACCAGTAGTTTAGAAGATATAGATTTATTAGCAAAAAATTTGCGATTGGCCCCACTGTGCACCGTGCGACAGCATTTTTGCACTTGAATAAGACCATTTATTTGCTGATATTTTCTCCTTTTTAAAATACTAAAGTTTTAGGGATAAATTTCAAGAAATTTATATAATTATTTCCACATCATATTCTTTACTTTTATTTTCATTCCCCAGGACAAAAAATTTTGAAAAAATGTCCATCGAAAATTTCATACTTTCATATCCTTCTAAAAATTTAGCAAATGCTTGTCAAAAAATAATGCTTAAATTCTATTTCTATAGCTTTATTACTTTCTTATCAACAAATAAACAATAAAAAAAAAATCACAAATCAATTTTTATTTATTGAATAATTAATAAAATGTATAAATATAGTTAAAATTAGTTTAAAATGGTTCATATATGTGACAATCTAATGACGTAACATAGTATATCTGAATGCTCAAAAAAGTATAAAATTGATATCTGACACAAATAATTTTTGTATAAGCAGAAAATACAGTACCAAATTTTATAATGATCGGTATATAGTTGACCATATCTCCCATATAATACCCAATTCCGAAATTCACTTAAAAGTGTTACATTCCATACAAATGATAGTATCAACTTTATATTTTCCATACATAAGTTTTGTTGAAGTATAAATAATATTTTTAATCCAAGCCAATCTAGATATCACTCAACCTCAAATGGTCGTGCTATAATATTTTTAAATGTTTTTAAATAACTTTCTTATGCCGAATACAGATCATTTTATACAATTAATTTTCAAGATACAAAAATCGTAATATCTCTTAAAAAAGTGTGTAATTTAAGAAGAAACCGTATCATAAATTCATATTAATAATAGTTTAATTACTGAGTAATTAAAATTTAATTTAGGAAGTAAGTATTTCCCTTGAAAATTAAGTCTCTTTAAATAGAAATTGGATCAAAAAAAAGCTAAGTATGCAATTTTGCTATGTAAGAAATTAATATTGAGTATTTTCATATAATTAAATTCTTTATCGATAATATAATGTACCTAAGTAGTAATGTTTTTATACATGATTACACAATAATTCTCACTAATACTTAACTAAAAAAGTTTCAGGAACAAAATTTAAGCATGTTATTGAGAAAATGTCAGTCTTTTTTGAAGAATATTTTTCAAAATTTTCATCCTGCCTAATCAAAGTAAAAATTTATTTTGGCTTCTATGGATTGTTTCCTTTCATTGAAATAATTAAATTAATTTTTGAAAATGTTCTTTAAAACGAGAAAAGATCGGAAAATGAAAAACTGAGAATTCAATATTACTACATTTTAATTATAGTTTCGGATGAATATGGTTTCATTTAAATGCAAGAGAAAAAGTTCAAATTTATAACACGGTGCTATTAAATTATTTTATTATTTATTATTTATTATTATTTTTTTACGTTGTTTTTATCAATTTAGAATAATTTTCAGGGAGAATTTCATAATATGTAGAGTCAAGGTAAATTTGTTGTATTTTTGTTTAATGTTAGTCGAAAATGCTATTTATTTTAGATGCAAATATTTAAAACATTTACAGAACATTTACGTGAAATCATGCGAGAATTCCCAGTATTTCTTATGTGTGCAAAATATTTGTATTTTCTAACTCATGTATGATTACTTTAGCATATAAATAATGTGTTTTAACATTTGTTTTTATTCATATTATTGGATTTAGTTACGAGTTTAAATATATTTAAGGAAATATCCTAAATATATTTGATAGTATCTGAGTCCTTCATGTATTTTTGTATAAAAGATGGAAAATAAAATAATTCTATTTATGGGAGTATTTTAAAAAGAAAAAAATGATTCTGAATTGTGATGAAAAATAATATGTTGCAAAATAACTAGTAAGAAGTAAAGTCAGACATTTGAAAAGTGCATTTATTAAATGATTTGAAGATATAATTTGCACGCCTGTAAAAATTATAAGAGAAATCTTCTTAAAATGTCTGAAATCCTCAAACCACAACATGCCTAAAAGTATCCAAACTATTAACTGTATATAGACTTTTTTATGAGATAAATTACAAAAAGTTCACTTACAAGACCACGCAATTTAAAAGGTCCAATTGTTCGAGAACTGAACATATGCAAGTTAATTTTTGAGCTCAAGTTTTCCTTAGCTATACATTAATAGTGTAGCATAAAAATATAAGGAACTTAGTTATATTCTTGTGTGAGAAAAACCATTATTCATAGTAATGGGTTATAAATATGGAAGGAATAGGGCTTCAGAAATCTGTAAGATTCTTTGGGGGTCTCTTAACAACAAGCTTACTTTCGTAAAATTATTGAGGAAAGTTTTACCCACAGGGCAATATGAAAACCAAAGTAATGATTCGGCTTTCAGATGAGTATTATATAATAAAAACTGTTCATTTAATTTTCAAAATATCGATGTTTCAAAAATAGTTTATTTTAATATTTTTTATCCATCATTTAATTCAATTATAAATATTTAAAATTTTTTTTAACTAATGATACTCCTGATTTCCCGGGGGCAGAAAAAACCGGGAAGAGAAAAACTCTAGTTGTATTATAAGACATATCTTAGACGTAGCATAAAATTGTATGGTACTGAATAGATTTTGCATTTTGTGACTACAAAGTATAAAAAAGCTTTCCTTTATCAAGTCCACAATTAAAAAAATCTGAAAAAAGATATAGCAGTGTAAATATCCTTCATAGCATTTTTTGTAAATTATATTAACCTAACTATTAGAAATGGCACTGAAAATTACAATTCATTTCAAGTTTGGGTCTCAGTTATTCAACTCAGATCATGTAAATAAGAGTAATTGTATTTAATTTAAATGTACGAATTTTATAACTCACGATCTGCCTATAAATTTATATACTCATATTTGAGAGTTCGTTGTTTTTAACAACATAATATAAGTTTAAGCGTGAAGTTTCTTATTTTTGGAGTTCCTCAAGGATCCATGTTAGATCCTGATGTGTTAGAAAGTAATATGTGTAAATTCTTGTTTGGATCATAAAATGAAATATTTCTCGGACGAAGGCTTTAAGTTTCGGAGCCTCACATCACTTCATATTTAACTGTGAAATTAGGACACACGGAATTCGAATGTATGAATGTATGTATGTAAGTATGTAGGAATTTGCAGAAACCTAAACATACCCAGCGGTAAAAATCTCAAGGCCTTCATCGTGCAGGCTTTCCAGAAGGTATATTAGCACCTTCTTTAAGATGCAGTTGCTCATGCTATCCAGCCTTATATCGTAAGGCCTTCAAGAATGCCTCATCCTTGCTTTCCAAAATATCAGATTGAACTTCCGACTTCCCCTCTTTTAGGAGATTAAGAAGTTTTAAATATATTTCGTTTTAAACAAGAAGAAAAAACAAAACCAGTCAGAAACCGTTACAAAAACAATATCAAAATTCAAAGCATAATAATAATAATAATAATAATAATAATAATAATAATAATAATAATAATAAATAATAAGAATTCATTTAGTTTTGTTTAATGTTTTGTTTGAGTAAATTGTGTTTTTCTAAGTTAATTTTATATTTTTATTTGTTATAGTTATTTTATTAAAAACTGAATTGTTTATTACATCTGTGTACTTTTGATAAAATAAATTAACAAAAATTTTTTTCAGGAGAGTTAAACAATTTTTAAGAAATCAACAATTTCTATGAAAATGTACATTTTTGGATAAATTGTCTTATCTCGACTTATGATGTTTTGTCAAAAGTTCGGATATGTATTTTAATACTGATTTTTTTAAGTTTTAAACTTTTTGAAATAATTTAAAATAAAAATTTTTATTTTATATAAACAGAAAATTTTTTTATTAAATAGTGCAGAAGACTTGCTGACAGCTTTTATTCAGAAGGCTAGCAGTTTTTATTTAAGAGGTCTTTTAGAAGGCCGCATCAGATCGCGAATGTGTAAGGCCTTGCTCTCAATGACTTTGCCTGTAAATAATACAGAGAAAAGCTCTTTTGCTTATAAGAAGGCCTTCTAGAAGGGCTCTTTACTCCTTCTTTTTACCATTGGGTACTGTCAACGTGACAGTTAATTCTGTTTATAATATAGGTTTGTTTCATCATATTTCGGGCTATTCGGGTTATGTGAAAAAGTTTCTCCGTTGTTCATTTGAAAGGCTTTCGGAGTTGAGAAATATGATTTCTTTTCTTTTTGAAATTCGTAATACAATTTGATATTACGTAAATAATTCTACACTGAATGGTGTCAACGCAACTTTTCTAAGGTTTATAAATTTCCTGTTGGCTAATGTTTAACCTAACATTTTCATTCTGTTTTTGCAAAATAAGAGAAAAATAAAATAAGAAAATATTTTAAAACCTTATTTCTTGTAATGAGTGTAAAAAATGTAATAATTAAATGTTAAACTTCAGGTATTCTGAAATGTATTATATAAATAAGTGAGAATGTTATATTCGTCTCTATATACCCACCATCAGCAACTTTTTAAAACTTCATCTGGTGGACGGTAAATTGGGCAGACCACCCCCATTTTTGGTTTCCGAGTTTATATTGGTCCATGTTTTTCGAGATTACATTGGTCTTTAAACTCTTTCTGCAAAATTTCGTTGATGTACATATTTTTTTGTAAAAAAAATATAGGCTGAAAAGTTTTAACGGACACCCTGTTTTTCTAGTATTTGGTACACAACTTTTTTATTTATGAATCGATTATGCCCATTTTCGTTAGATCTTCTTAGATTCTCACGATGATGGGATCTTAGATGATTACTTCGACGTGTTTAAACCAAATATATCCCCCAACATTTTTTGATGGTGGGTACAAAATTTTTTTAGCAAACATTTTCGTAAATACCAAAAGAAAAAAGAATCATTTGAAAAAGTATCTAAAATTATCTTAATTTTGTGGAAATGTTTGTGTTCTAGTTGTAAATTTAGCTGATTCAATTAAATGGTTCATATGTTAGAATACTGTCGACAATCAGCTTCTGCTCTTATCAAAAAAAGTCTGCGCTTTTTCGATCCCCTTCGAAGTATTTAATATACCATTTATACCAAACGAAAACTAGTAGTTTTTGTCTTCATTCGGTTTTTAATTGAAAAACTACATTAATTTCCATACAAATCAAAAACCATTTCCAATTAGTTTTGCTCGAAAATCAAATAAATAAAAAAATTATTTATGAAACAGCCTGTTCAACTCATTTTAAGGAACATTTTCATTTGCTAATAATTTTTTTATAATAAATTTATGTTAAAATGCAATTAAAATCGTTTTAGTATATAAATATAAGTGAATTTCAATTTTTTGTTTTCTCTTTGAAAATTCACAAAAGTCGGGAATGCAAAGAAACAAATTTGTGGCTAAAAAACATTTTAGTTTTTTATACTAGGTTTTAAGAAATATTTATTTTAAACAAACAATAAGAGGACTCTGAGTGATTCCATGTCAAAACGGACAGCAATCGGGTTTGACATCTTCGATTTCAGTGAAATTCACTTCAGACATTGGCTTTTTTAAGAGTTTCTCAAAACAAAAAATTTTAGACTTATGCCCAGTGTTGCCAGTTTAGCCTTTTTAGGCTAAATCTAGCTTTTTAATTTTGCTTTTAGTCTCAACATTTTCGTTTTAGTTTCTAGCCTTCTTTAATTTTTTAAATTGCCTTAAAAAGGCTAAAGGCTAGTATTTCAACAATAAAGAAATTAATTTCTTATTTACTGTTACTAACTGCATTTTATTGCATTTTTACAGAATCATCCAATTAAGCATTTTTGTGTATTTATTCGCAAAAAAAAATCGCCTGAGGTGATTCATTATCCAAATGAAAGTGCTTAAATAATTTTATGGAATTACTAAATCGATAACTAAAATTATTTTTTAATATACTTCATCAATAATAGGAACTATTTATAAAACTAATTTGAAAAACATCTTATTAATAAGAAAATTCACCCAAAATTTTGGAAAGATTAATCAAAAAGGAATTATAGTTGAAAAATAAAGAAAAACACTTCAAAACATTGGGTAATTTTTCATATGAAATATAATCCTTGTTTGGTTTGGGAATCTTTTGAGCGATTTTTCATGCAGTCATTTTGCTGGGTGTTATTTATAAATTTATTACAATTTCTCTAGAAAATTTTCAAAATCTAATGAGAATGAGAAAAAATAAGTTTGTAAATTAATTTTTCTTAGCCTTATTTTTAGCTTTGTTTTTACTTTACAAACTAATTAACTATACATGGTTTTAGTTTCATATTAAAGGCAAATATATTGTCTTTACAACGATATATATAAAGTTTGTTTACATCAAAAGTTCCAAGTCAGACTTATAAAAATTAAACCATTGTATCTGAAAAAAGGTGTTTTTTCATATAATGTTGACGTAATTCTTCTCCCTACGCATGTTTAGAAGTTATGGACCAAAATAAAATCTAATTACTAATAAATTCTGAACTATGCACAATAAAATTTTGATTTTAGTATCATTCTAAAGATAAGGAAATTGCCTTCAAAATGATGTATAGTAAATTAATTTAATTCAAATGTTCAAAATTATAATTATAAAAATTAAACCATTATATCTCCAAACTCTAAATTTTTAAAATTCTTAGAGAATTATATAATATTAACACAACTCTTCTCCAAACTCGTGCAAACTCGTGGTTTAGAAGTTATGTAACAAAACATAAACTAAATTCAAATTTTGTGTATAAAATTTAATTTTTTTAAATATTTATTAACTCATAAAAAAATGTACTTTGAATTTATTTTCTATAAATATTTAAAAATTTTACACAACCGTATTTTATATATATTTTTATCATATTTTGCTTCTTAACTCCTAAACCAAAAGATTTTCAAACTTGAGTTTTGGTACGAGTATAGAATAGAGTTAAATTATTAATATATATATTTTTTAAGAATTTTAAAATGCAGTTTTTTGAGAAATTCAGCTTTGATCTTTATATAAACAATTTTGACCTTTGACCTTTCGAAGTAAATAAATTTTATACTTGTTATTTTATACATTTTTTATTATTATTATTATTATTATTATTATTATATATATATATATATATATCTACATATACTTATACTAAATTCCATTAAAATATTGCTACATTTAAGGCATTTATGAGCGTTAAACACTTATTCCAGGAGGACATTTGTATGGGAGCTAGGTGAAGTAATGGACATATCATAACCAATTTCAATATGCTTCGTCCTTGTGTCATGAAACTCCTACGTGTACTTGTACGACATGTACTTTGTGCACAAGGTTTACATGGACAGCCAGCCAGACGGACGGACGGACATCGTTAGATCCAATTATGTAAATAAAAGATGAAATTAAACATATTGTCGCTTAAGTTGTCATCAATGAAGTTTACAATGAAAACATTTAAGATTTTGTCTCCATCCTTGTTATTTAAAAAATAAATAAGAGAAAACCTTAAATACCTTATCACTAATCTTGTCGCCAAAAGTATTAGATCGAAGCTTGCATTGAAGACATTGTCTTTCTTCTTGTCTTTAACATCGTTTATAGATAATACAATTAAGACATTGTCATCAAATGTGGTCAATACTGAACAATATTGCAAACTGTGTCACCAGAATATTCGTTACTAAAGTGTATTAGAAGACAAAACAATGTCTTTCATCTTGTCGCCAAAACATTTTAATAGAATACAACATTCAAGACATTATCTTTTTTCTTGTCCTTAACATCGTTTAAAGGTGACAACGTTTATTTATGAAAATGTCTCTCACATTCTCATCAAAGGGGTTTAAAAGAAGACAGAATTCAAGGCATTGCATACTGGGACTATTTGCAGAATAAATGATAATAAGTCTTCGTCTTTTAAATCGCTCAACCGATTTTGATGAGACTAGTAACATAGATAGAGAATGAGTTAAACTTTCAGAATATTGTTGGAGTGTGTAGCGAGAGCAGTGAGAGCAGCGGCACTACAGTGAGCAAAATTTGACCATCTCGTGATTGAAAAACATATCATAACTTTTACAAAAATGTACCGATTTTTAAGATTTTTTCTACATTTCTGAACTATTCTAAGCAAGACAAAGAAAAAAACGTACTTGCGGTACTAAATTAATTCTTGTGGCTTAAAAGATATCTGATTCGAATTATTAAATTTTTTCATTTTTTGCCTTGATTAATGCCGATTTTGCCCTTTAACTTTTACAATAAAAATTTCTATATATATTATTATTTTTACAGTGATATTAATATATAATTCTTCATTAACTAATTTATAACATGTGCAAAAATTATCTTGTGACCTATAAGCATTTCGAAAATATTCATACTCAAATTTATGAAAATTTCACTGTAAAACTAATAATAATATATATATATATATATATATATATATATATATATATATATATATATATATATATATATATATGTATACATATATTAATTCTTCATTAACTAATTTTATAAATTATATAAAATAGTAAAATTTGTTATACATAATTTTAAAGAAGACACAATTTACTTTAAAATAATATATAAATTAACTATAAATAAGTTTGAAATAAGCAAAATGTTGCAAATTATAAAATCTTTATGTTTTTTTTTTAATATTATTTTTGATAAGATTTTACTGTCGTGATAGCACTAATAAAAATAAAAGGAAACATGAACATGTTTTACTATTTTTCTTAAAATAAAGTAAAAAATAAAAAAAAAACAAATTATGTTTACAGGGACATATTTCATAAATTAGAGCCTAAATATTTTCAAAATTCGTATAGGTATCAAAACGATTTTTCCCCTTGTTATAAAGTAGTTAATGAAAAATTTATAAATGTAAAGGTCAGAAAAATATATATAATTTTACTACATATCTTTAAAGGTAAAATTATATATGTTTTTTTTCAGAAAATTGCCTCGTGTGACGAAATTTACCCGTAGACTGTCACAACTTTTTGCAAAACCTTTAAAAACAAAATTTAACAAAATTGCTTAAAAAATTAAAATATATAGTTACTTTTTTCAAAATTTCAAAATTTTGACATTAAAAATTTTTTCTAATTGTCGACTTAAGATAATTGAAAAGATTTTCTTTAGCCTAATTAAAAAACTTATAGAGAATTTTTAGAAGTTTTATTTTAAAAGTTATAAGTCAAAATCGCAAAAAAATCAAGGCAAAAAATGAGAAATTTAATTTTTGAAATCAAATGCATATCTTTAAAACTATAAGAGACAATTTAAAACAGTGATCATGTTTTTCTTTGTCGTGTTTAGAAAAATTCAGAAATGGAAAAATATTTAAAATCGGTTCATATGTGTAAAAGTTACAAGATATGTTTTTCACTTTCGAGGTGGTCAACTTTGACCCACCGTAGCACCGTCCGTGCTCCAGTTGCCAACAATATTCTGAAAGCGCAACTCCTTCTTTGTCGATGTTCCTAGGTTCATCAAAATCGGTACAGCGGTTTGAAAGATCCAGGCTTATTACTATTTATTTTGACGTTCGTTGACAAGGTTTTGCATCATATTGTCGTTAAGAAAATTTAGGTAACAGGAGATATCACATAAATCGGAGAAGACAATGTTCGACCATTTAGCCAACTGGGTTTTTAGCTTCATTTTTAATATTTTTGATGCTAAACTGTGTTATTTAAGTGTTAATAAAATTTTAGATTTTAGATTTTGTTCTGTAACAAATAAAAAAACAACGTAGCGTAATTATGAAGTTAAGGCTCAGCTACAAAAATAACAATTGCTTGTATTTTGTTAGCGTAAAACTACTGCAGAAAATGCTATGAAGAAAAGATTAGTAAATGAACGCGGTAAAAAAATTTACTTAGAAGTATAAAAATAACTTAACAGCTTCGTGTGGTACGTACACTTTCTTATTGCACTATGGGTTTAAACGTTAAAAAACCCCGCTTTATTTTATACGAAAATAAACAAATTTTGACAAATTAATATATGTAAATTTTGACAAGTTGCTCCCGAAAAAAAAAGAAACAAACGGAGCAAAAAATAATCAGCTGAACTTAGAATGTCATCTTGTAAATAAATATGTCTTACTTAGTTGTTTGAACGTGGCAAACGGGCATATGTATATTGATTCATAATTTCAATGACTCATATCCGAAAAATTATTACGAATAATTATTCGAAGAATTTAAAAATGTTTTTTCTTTTTTTTGAATAACGAATAATTCGAATAAGAGCTGTAGAAAAGCAAGCGGTTTAAGAAATTTGTTCCACAAATAGAAATTTCAAGGGATTTCATTTTTATTTTTCTAATTTGTTGTTTTTTGTCAAACATTCTTTTTTTAAGCTTAACAATACAAATTTAAATATATTAGCGAAGAACTATGTTCAAACCAACTTCAAGACAAAATATCATAAAAAAGCGCTGCGATAATCCCCAATGTGAATAGTCTCTTACATGTAGAGCCCTAACCGCCAAAATATCGTAACTAATAACACTATGCGACAGTCCAAATCGGGATGGGATGAAACCAACGGGAAATGTTATATCGGTAAAAAAGAAGTTATAGGAATCGAGATATATAGATTTGAAGTTAGTAACTATCATATAGGGGAAATTGTGACCTTTGTTGGTCTTTTTTTTTTTGACATAACTCGAGAACCACCAGTCCGATTTTGCTGAAACAAATTTAAAAAAATTAGGAATTACAATTCCTTTAATCTGTTCATACAACGTTTCGCTACATAAGCAACAGCTTCGCAGTTATAAATAAATGTATGAAGAAAAAAACAATTTTTTGCCTAAAAAATTGAATTTTTTTATTTTTAATTCATAAAAAAATCCAAAACGGTAAAAAAAGTGTCAAGTCCTATTACTTTCTCGTAAAGTCACATAACCTTTAAACAAAATGAGACATAGATCATGAAAATCGATGGACGCGTTTCGCTTTTATTCACAATTAAGTGAAGGTATGAATTTCAAAAATTTGCTCGAGATATGCTCAAAATTCCTTGGAAAAAACATTAATGACTTTTTTTTATGATTGTCAGAATTAAAAAAAAAAGTAATAAACAAAAGGTTATTTGATTTTTATGGTAGCGGTAACAAACTAAAAAACGGTCATAAATGTGCGTGGACAATTAAAAGGAAAAAAGGAAAGTGCACTTTTTTAATTATTTGGGTTTTTTCCGTTGGCTACCTGCATGATTTTTTTACACAAATTGCACCCACACTTATGAGTGGTCATGTTTTAGAACGTTTTGAAAAATTTAAAACGCACACGAATCAGGTTTATAGCCACCCTTAAAAGATGCGCGAATTCATAAGTACCTCTCAGTAAAATGTTGAAACTTACGTAGTATTTATAGGTGTTCACTGATCGATTTTTGTCATTCAACAAGTGTCTCCGAACGCGTAAAGTACCGAAGTGAGTGCAAATTGTCCAGAAAATATCAATTTATTTTGTTACGTTTGTGGCAAAAGAGCTTTTTCAACAAATGCTGCATTACTCACTGAGCAAGTGGAGCGCGCTTTTAAACTTTATTTTGATTGCGAAATAATTCGCGGCGTTTCGTGGGTCCCAGACAAAATTTGTAAAACGTGCTACAATAGTCTTAACATGTGGATCCAAGGGAAACGCAGTTCACTTCGTTTTGTTGTACCAATGATTTGGACTGATCGAGGAGAGCACAATTCCGACAACTGTTACGCTTGCGCAAACAAAATATGTGGAGTAAATCGTAAAGGCCTTAAACGAAGAGTTTACATATCTGTTAAAAGTGCACAAATACCTCTACCGCATTCGGATGAAATACCAATTCCACCGCTTCCAAGTCCTGACAGAGAAACTTCTTTTTCTATTGAAACAATGGATCAATCGGATTTCACCTATAAACCAACACCAGAAGCCGGCCCATCGAACAAAATAATTCCAATATCACAAGCAAGAATGGACAAGAATTAAACCTTTCTCAACGTGAAGCAGAAAAACTTGCCCAGCTTTTGAAAGAAGGCAACAATTTAGAGCCTAATGTCAAAGTCACCGGATATCGAAGACGACAATTGATATTCCAACGGTACTACACACTCAACGAAGGGAACACAATGGGAGTTTCCTCCGAGGGTAAGTCACAAAAATGAAGTTAACTGACTGATTAAAAACAATTGATTTTTTCCAGATGAAGACAGATCCTCATCCGATACAGACTCTGAACAAGTGGGCGAACCACCACGCAAGAAAGTAAAGGGCGCAAACAAACGAAAATAAGTTTTGCGTTCATTGATTTTTATAACCTATGTATCTATGTAATAACCTAATAATTACCTGTAATAATTTTTAATTTTACGTGTTAATAATTATAATAAATAATATATAATAAATATTATCCAAATTCATTGAAACATAAAATCAATATTCTTGTCAAAATGAGATACCTTCATTTAATTGTGAATAAAAGCGGAACGCGTCCATCGATTTTCATGATCTATGTCTCATTTTGTTTAAAGGTTATGTAACTTTACGTAAAAGTAATAGGACTTGACACTTTTTTTACCGTTTTGGATTTTTTATGAATTAAAAAAAAAAATTCAATTTTTTAGGCAAAAAATTGTTTTTTCTTCATACATTTATTTATAACTGCGAAACTGTTGCTTATGTAGCGAAACGTTGTATGAACAGATTAAAGGAATTGTAATTCCTATTTTTTTTAAATTTGTTTCAGCAAAATCGGACTGGTGGTTCTCGAGTTATGTCAAAAAACACCAACAAAGCTCACAATTTCTCCTATATGATAGTTACTAACTTCAAATCGATATATCTCGATTCCTAGACGTGACCCAGCGAAACGCTGGGACAGGTATAACTTCTTTTTTACCGATATAACTTTCCCCGGTAGTTTGAACCCTTCCCGATCACTGACCCCTACCATTTGTCGCACAGTGTAATATTTTCAAAATTCGTTTTTTGATAAAAAATATATAATTCAGAATCATTTACGCCATCTGTAAAAATTTCATCGACGTGCCAAGTATCGCTTAGTATTTACAGGGAAATCAATTTTATCTTAAGTGACATTTTCTACATATAAAACAATGTGGAAACAAGCTCTAAAATGCTTGTCATGTGAAGTTTTTTTTGTTTCGCTGTTAGAGCTCGATATTTTGTCGATTTTTTGATTTGTAGAAAAATGAAAATCTTAAACAAAATTAATATCTTGAATGAAAAAGGCTTATATGTAGTACACCAAATACGAAGATAACCTAATGATTGCTTGTCAAAAAATATCATTTTGTTTTTAAATCTATCCTAGAATGGACGATATATTTACATTTATATTGGGAATGCTTTTTTTTTAAAGATATTTCCAAAATGCCTTATTCGAAAACAATTTGAATACACTAGTATTATAATACATACATTGGGTCTTAAATGGTGCCTTTTTAAGTATTTCATACAGAATGACAAAACTTTCTACATAAATACCTTCCATCATGTCCATATATATATATATATATATATATATAGACTCTGAAGGTGTCAAAGCAACTTATGCGTGCTATGCTAGGATGCTAGCAGGGACCAAAATAATTTTTTTATGTTTTAAAGTAGAATAAGTTTTTCAAAATGTATTAAAATACACTTAAATAAGATTTCGCTAAAGACTAAAACTTTCAAGGTAAAAGCAATTTAAAACATCACCAATTAACTTATAATCAAAATTGAAGATATTAAATGAAAAAAAAAAATAAAAAAATACAAATTGAAAAGCAATTTATGGAGTTATGTGAAGAAAAGTCTTGTAATTCCAATCACCAGAAATATTTTTGTTTCTGCTCATAACGCCACGCTTTTAACCCACTGACGACCAAATGAAATAAGTATGTATCATAAAGTGCATTGATTTGTATGGAGGCAAATGTACCCCCCAAAAGTTAAATATTGACATGGTTTAAACTAATCCCCAAAACATTTCGGTTTAGTCACTTCGTTCACGTGATCTGGACTATTTTTAAAATACCTCCAAAATTACAGGTTTATATCAACAGTGTACACAATTTTTGGTAAAAAAAAATAGGACATATGATAGACAAATGACGTTTAATACATAATGAGTAAAGAACTTCAAATTAGTTTTCATTCTCGCGTCATTAAAATTTTAGCAAAATTTTCTATGATCTTATTTTAAATATTACTTTATTAAAGATTATATATATTTTGGACATTTTTCATCGTAATTTATATTTTAGGGCATCATTGGAAAGGTCTCATTCAATTCTACTTATATATGAATTCATTTCACCCTTTAGGTGCACAAGTAATATTTTGGAATTTCTGGTTCATAATTGGTTAAATTAATTTTTATGTGAAATAAGAAAATAAATGTCACCAAAAACATTCATTTATCATAAAAACTATAAATTCGTGTAAAATAGTGACTAAATTTCAAAAATCTCTTTAACTCGATTATTATCGCGGTTTGAAAGGAACTTATTACATTTGTTATAAATTCATCTATAACTAAGTATAATAAATACTTTCATATGACTTATTTGCAAAAATTGCTAATTTAACCCTTTGGAAACTAAATACATAAAATTAATCCTCTTGCTGTTAAAGGGTTAATTACGTGTAATTTCCAATAGTATCAGGATAGACCATTCCAATGGTATGTTAAAACCTAACATAAGTATGTTGAAAAGTGCCTGAAATATGAAAATCTTAATATTCCGCGACGGAAAAGAGACATAACAATTATTTAAATAAATATTCCAGGTCTTAATATGCCTCTTTTATAACTTGAAGTTAATTTTCTTTTAACAAAAATATTGATAATGATAATGAAAGAAATACGTATTTTTAGAGATGTAATATTTTGGGTATCATATAAGAATAGACCAATCTTCATTTCTAGAGGAGTACATTTGCAACTTTTTTTCGTGAGTTTTTAATGAAACTGTAAGGAGTTTTTAGGTTGTATAATTTTCTGTGTAATATGCGAATTAGTCATTAATGTTTTATAGAATAGTTAGTGCTACAAAAATGTAGTACAAGTGACGTGTTCAACTTACCCTACATAGCCCCTAGAATCCCTTAAAAATGTCAAAATCGATGGCAGAAATGAACATGGTGCATGGGGGGGGGGGGGGCGTTTTCACCAAGACTATGTCATTGCTGGCAGACTATTGCTGGTTCTTAGTATGAGACAACAAATGGAAAATATTTTTTTTAATTCTAAGTTAAAAAATATATATAAATATTTTTGAATTCAAAATTTTGACGTGATGGAAATGTTTCATTGCACTTTCTACACTATATCTAGTCCAAGCAATAAGAATTACGTAGAATTATTCGTGAAATTTTTTTTTTTTTTTACTATTTTGTTGATTTGTGTAATTAAGAAAACACAAGATGCTAAAACTAAATTTTTACTTCAGTACGACACGGACAACTGTGATATTATATATCAACATATGCCTATATTCATGTGTAAGTGACAGCGCACAGTGGGGCAGAATAACATATTTTGGAAATAAATTTATGATTTTTAATCGACTGGTCCGATTCATACAAGTTCACACAACCTTTTAAAACGATTGCCAATGTTTTGTTTTTAAAATGCGCTTACTGTGCCACATATCTTTTATAAATAGTAATGTGTTCGTGTCAAAAACATTAATTTCTATGCACAGCACAAATAGGGCCCATCGCATGAGTGTTGCAGTTTTTTAGTTATGAAATTACCAGTTTGCAAAAAATATAATGTTATTTCATCCTAATTTGCATCATTATATTATCGTGCAATTTAGTCACCTTTTCTAAATAATTTTGCGATATTGACTACATAATAGACGACTACTACTATAATAATACGTTGCTATAAGTAATAAACAATATATTATATGATTAGGATGGCATGCTTTTTCCGCGATCCTGCGTGAAATCTCGTACACAAGACTTTGTCAGATAATAAAACAACTTATTTGCTTTTTTTGACTTATGACGTTGTTCAAGCAAATTAGCTATATGTTCTAAGATCCCAAATATTGTTAAAAGAATGTCATGTAACTGAAAACTTTTGTAAACGCCTTTTACTAATAAATAAAATTGAATTTTAAACGAATAACAAGGCCAACATTCACCAAAAATTTTGTTAGGAAATCTTAACTCACAAAGCAAGTTTAAAGGGCCTTAATGAAATTTTGAATAAAATATAAAAGTCTTTGAAATCGGTTGTGCAACAAAAAATTGCAAGCGTTTAATATGTTTTTATGTCAGTAGTATCCCACTTTTCCTCTTTCTATTTTCAGAAGTTTGTGGGATCTGCCCTCCAACAAAGATTAGATTCAATGAACTTGTATATCGGACAAGGCAATTCGAAATTACATATGTATTTCAAAAATATTTTGATTCTGCTCTACTGTGCAAAGGTATTTTTGAAATCAAAGTAAATGGTAATAATGAAATATGAGAAAAAGCATGTGATTTAAGATTCGGCACAACCGAATATAGATAGCATTCTAACATGTTTTGTTTATTCTTGGTATTTACCTTGTTTAATACGGATCCCGGATTATCGAGCATGTATTTCCAGTGGTTTTATTTTTTTCTTCTTGAATCTAGATTTATATTGGTAATGTTTTATTATTTCTTGTTTTCGAATAGCACTAGTTTACGATTTCATTTATATAATCTTGTATTATTAGAAAAATTACTATTTAATAAATTTATTATTATTTTTTGTTAATTTATATTTTCTTCGTAACAGTTTTTCATTTTAAATCATAAATATGTATATTAGATTGGCCCACCACATGAACTTTGCACAGTGGTGCTGATTGCAAAAAATATAATAATTACGCTGGTCAGCAAATAAATCCTCCCATAAACTAAAATAGGTGGATTAGATGAAACTTGACGTGCTAAACAATAATAATTCCTTTCCAGTTTCTGTTTTTAGAGATTTTCTGTTATTGGCATGGCTCTTATGGCCTCCTTTTTAGGCGGTCACACTAGTATAACTCGGTCTAATTTAAATAAATAAAACTCCAATAGATGCTCACTAAAATTAGCATCAAGTTATCTTTGCACTCTTTTTTATCCGCTCAATAGTTTCGCAGTTATTCGAAAATTAGTAAAGATAAAATCCATTATTCATGCAAAATTGGAAAAATATTGCTGTTTTAAAGTCATTAAAACACTTAAAATGGCTGTATGTAATATTTTATCATAAATCTAGACATGCTACATTCAAAACATACAATATATCGTGAAAATTAATGAAAAAATAATGAATTTATTCACACTTAACTGAAGCCACCTATATAAAAAGTGAAACAGCTTTAAAGTGCAGGTTTATATTATCCTGCATTAATATTTATTTTTCAGTAATTTTGGTTGAAGTTAAATAAAAAACAGCATTTTATTTCAACATTTCACATAAAAATATACGTTGCTTATACAACTGGTACAAAACTTTAATCACAAGCAGCTACAAAATTACACTTTTTATTTTCGCTCGATGAACGATCTAATGTGTGCTATAGATCTTCTTGATGACATCATATAACAATTTTCAAAAATTTCAAAACACCCCTTAAATTTTGACATATTGCGAAAAAACGTTTTTAAGGTAGTTCCTGCACTAAAGATCTCATAGTTTCCTAAATTTTATGTCAATTCAAGATTTTTAAATTGACTTAGAAAGCATAGGAACGTAGCTTTTTAAATATATTAAAATCTTTTATATACACTCCAAATTAGTAATGATTCTTTTCAACATTTTTAAATACATAGAGTTTTTGTCGAATTTGAAAACTACAAAACAAAAAGAAACAAAAAAAAAAATTGACAACAAAAATGCATTTAAAAATTATTGTATCTTTGTATAGGCTTTTATAGAAAAAATATAAATAAATCGTAGTTAAACTCGAAAAATTATGGAAAAATATTGTTTAAAAATCTGCTTTTAGTATTTAACCAAAATATAAAAGAATATATACGACTGAAAAGCCAGATTCTTCTACTTCTCAAAAAAGTTTAAAAGGAAAGAATCAACAAAAGAATATCAGAATTAGGAATTTTTAAAATTGATTTATGATGTCCTCAAGAAGGCCTATAACGTACGCTATTATGTTGCAAAGACATGTATTTAATAGGTAATTTTTTTCAAAAATCTGTATAAAAGTCATCTATTCCCCATATAAATGCATTCTATAAATTTCAGTATCGATGCACCGCCTTTAGAAATGATTGTAGGAAGTTGAAATTTGTCTTAAATATATCTTAAACTATGGAACATTGATTAATAATACAAGAAAAAAAATTAATAATTAACGTGACCACACATTTCGCTATATAAATTTTGGTGCCGCATAAAATATTTTTCCTACTTTTTATTCAAAAATCTCTATTTTTAACTCTAGCCATTACTTATTTAATATCTTCAACTAATCTACCAATAATTGAAAGTTTGAAGTCTGGTACTTTAAAGTACTTATAAATAAATAAATTTTGTTCCTTCAAGGAGATTTTTCGGTGATTTTTCTGGATATTTTTTTCGAAACTTACTAAAATGGACCTAAATTTCTAAAAACATATATTTACAGTATTTTATGATGTAAAATGTATTATTTTCTATTATTTTGTAACGAGGTCAAAATTACGAATATTTTGAGACCTATTTCGCAAAAAAAAACTCTAAATATTTTTTTTTTCGCAGAAATGTATTAAAATTCAGATTTTCAATCGCTGATAGGAAACAAAAGATGAATTTAATTTTTTTTTAATATGCATCGTTTAAGAGAACTTTCCACAAAAAGAAAACTAAGAAACAAAATTCCTACGAAAAGAATTTGTATACTTTTAATAATAAAATTAAATCTAGTATAAAATATGACTAAAACATTCAGAACGAAACCTACTCGTAGTTTAGTTTATATTTTTAAATAAACGAATTTATATCATTTCAAGTTTTTGTTTTTAAATACAATATTTTTATTCAACATTTTATTTCAGCATTTCTAAAAAAGTAAAAAACTTGTCACGTTCGACTAGAGATCAGAATTTGTTCATATTTGGTACACATATAACCTATGCATGATTATTTTTTTAAATTTCAAAAAAATTGCGAATTTATTCACAATTTAAATTTTAATAAAAGTTAAAAAATTTTAAAAAGTATGTAAATTTAAATGTTAATATCCCTTTACGATGTAAATGGATTTTAATGATTCAAGACTCTAATGAACAAAGTAGTCCACTATTTTTTTATTTTTTGTAGAAAAATAACCACCAGTTTTTTCATACAAAAATTTAACTTTTTCATAATCCTTTATTTTTTAACTTTTTTTTTTTTTTTGGTTATTCTTATTCAGTAATATGTAACTTTAAGTGTTCATAACTCTTTAAATCTACATCGGATTTTATTGGTTAAAAAACCAGTCTAAAGCTTGTTACAATAAAGATTGTAAATAATATTGTATAATTCAAAAATAAAGTTTTTGCTGAAGATGCACTCACAGCAACAATGAAATTTTCTGATGCATTTTTAAGAAACTTCTGCCTTTTCTACTGTAATTATTTGTGATGAATACTCGTATTAAAGACAAATATGTTTGTTACACAGTGCATTTGCAATTATTTTGGTACAAAAATGTATTATACCACAAGGGACAAATTGTGAAATGCTGTGACTAAAATTAATTTAAAAAAATAAAAAAAAACTGTTCAAAATAATATTTTTGTATGTAAAAATCTGAAGGAACACTTCAAAAAAAAAAAAAAATTAAATAGTGAACCATTTTGTCCCAGAAAAATTTATATTGAAATTTTTAGTAAACAGAGGTAGACAAAAATTGAAAGGGTAGAAATTTTTCAAAATTATTTCTTAAAATTGCATTTATATTATGAATGGATTTTAAAGTGATATTATTTTTAAATAACTGCGTTTATATATATATGTCATTTAAATCATTAAAATCCGTTTATAGCTTATAGAGATATTGATGTTTAAAGTTATACACTTTTCCAATTTATTTTACTTTTCGAAAAATTAAAATCGTGATAAATTGGCGAGTTTTTCAAAATTAAAAAAAAAAATAATAATAAAAATGGAGATATTAACAAAATTCGAAGACCTAAGGAAAATTTTTGGGCGTTCTTTCATGGAATGAACGATATATATTGTATTTTAGTTTTGAAGCTCCAATGAAACTTACGCTTTATTATTAGATCAATAAAAAAGTTCATTTATAAGACAATTTAGTTTAAAGTGTCCCATTGTCTAAAAATTAAACTTTATGTAGACAAATTGATTATTGAAACTAGGATTTCCTTAGCTATGGACTAATAGCTTAGGTTTTCAAATTCGGGTCAACTTTTGGACCTGAGCAGATGAAAACTAATTTTAATATAATTTGATATTCCATTCGAAAATATTTTGAAAATTTTGTTTCCAATATTCTCTGTAATCGAAAACCTTCTGATTTGAAGCACATAATTAATATTTTATTTCAGGATTACACACGATTGGAGTTTGAATATATTTAAAACTTAATTTTGTTATTGTAGTTTAAAATTTTCACTTTTGGCGGTACGATAATACAGTATTTGGGGATGAGGTCATGAGGTCATGAGTAAATGGTATCATTTGTTAGTCAATTGAGTTGTATAATATTTGTAGCTAATAAGTTAAAACGTGATCTTAAGAAATCAGTTTTTGGATGGAAAACTTATTTGGCGAAGGTGGAACAGATGTAATATCAACAAAATGAAATTAGTTTACTCGAAAACCGTACAGTACAATACATTCTAATATGAGGACACTTATAGTGTATTTCTAACATTTAACATCTACTACCGATAAACATTTCGGTAATGAGACTCATCGAAATATAATCGAAAGAAGTATTACATATTCCTATAAACACATTTAATATTTTTGATTTTCTTTAAGATATATTCGTTTCTCTTAACCAAAAATAATGTAGTATTGTTAGAATAAGTCGGTACTTTTTATGCGATAAATATTTGTTTCTTGCTTTTGTTGTTTTCTTTAATTTAGCAATTTGAACATATTTGTGAGCATTTCAGTAAAATATTCCTATAGAAGCAGTCGAGAAAAATTTTTCTACAAAAATATTTAAAAATTTTAACATTTTTTTGGTTGTTTGTGTTACTTAAGGTAAGTTTCTGATGGCAACATCTCAGTTTACTGGAAATATTTTTGTTTTAATTGGGAAATTTTATCAGCTTAAAGGATGATCAAAGGAACTTTTAATCAAAAATTAACAAAAAGGCAAATTAACAAAATAAAAGAAGAAGCCACCCGCAATAAATTAAATGCTACACAAATAAAATTAAACTTCACCTTCCTGTCACTTCCAAACTTGTTGCACATATTTTGCGAACAGATGGTAACATAAAATTTAAGAAACAAAAATGTAACCCAATGTTGAAACAGCATCATAAGGAAAATCGTTTAAAATTTTCGCACAAATACATGAAATGTATAGATGAGTGGAATAAAGTAATCTTTTATGATGAAAAGAAATTCAATTTGGACGGTCCCGATTCATATTCTTGCTATTGGCATGATTTGAGGTCAAACGAAATTCGTATGTAGAAATGCAATTTCGGTAGTGGCAGTGTTATGGTTTAGGTAGCGTTTTCTGCTGCAGGAAAATCAAAAATATGTGTTGTTGCAACTAAAATGAAAAGTGCAATTTATAATGGACTGTTGAAAGATGCTCTTTTCTCATTTATGGATGAAAAAATGGATGAAGATTACATATTCCAACAGGATAACGCTGCAATCCATGTATCAAACCAATCTAAATCGTGGTTTAATGAACATAGAGTATTCCACTATTGGAATGGCCGGCTTGCAGCCCGGAATTAAATGAAATGGAGAATCTGTGGGGGTACATGTCCCATAAAGTTTACGTAAGAAATGCACAGATTGCAAACCACAATGACAATAACGGAGTTAAAACTAAAAGTTAAGCCAGCTTGAGATGAAATTGACAGTGATTTTCTTCAAAAATTGGTCGAATCAATGCCAGACCGAATTTTTGAAGTTATTCAAAACAAAGGTTCAAAAATACTAAATTGGTTCATTAGTTTAAGTGCGTATATAGGAAAATGCTATAAAAAATGGCATTAAATTACTAAAATTACAATTAAAAAAAAGTTATGTACATTTTAGGTTTTTCGTTATTAATTTTTTAAGTGGTCAATAAATAATTAAAAAAATTAATTTGTAGCACCTTATATTTTTCTAAAATATGCACACATCTCGCAATTTTTTATACTCTTTGTCCAACAATTTCATCTTTTTGATTTTTTTTTTTATTAAAAAATATCGTTTTGATGAACCAAATTGATTTCAAATGAAATAAAAAATGCAACTGGTATCATAATGGAGTCGATCGCAAAAGTGTTAGTAACAAATCTGTATCTCCTAAACTACTGAATGGATCGAATTGAAATGTATAGCAGAGTTATAGAGAAGGACCTAAGCTTTTAGAAAAATCATCTCGTAGTCACCCTGTAACGGTTAATAAAGTTAACCACCTCCAGTATGAGCAAGTTTTAAAAATCGTAATTTCTACAAAACAAGCCCAATTTCAAAGATTTAAAAAAGCTTTACAAAGAACTTGATGAGATGAATAATAAACAGCTTATTCACCTATGATGTCTCTAACAGTTAAAAATATATTTGCCCTTTAATTTAGAAATTTCGATTTTTTGCCTTGACTTTTTTTCTCAAATAATTTCCGTAATATAGGAATGAAGATTTTTTTAAATATTCTAAGACTTAGAATACAATCTAAAATAAAGTGTTATTATTATTTTTTTGTTTTTTATTTTATTTTTTTATTTTTATCATTATCTCATTTCTTCTAGCCGTGAAAAATTATCAACATCAATAATGAATACGAAAAATTGCTATTTTATAGTATTTATAATTTTTCTTTTCAAAATTTATTTGATAAAATTATGTGACACTAAACGAGTTTCCCCGCTCAAAAAATTAGACAGGAGAGCATATTTTATGAAAATTGTTAAATTTTTAAAATCATATTTATTAAGTGTACAAATAATATATAAAGATTATTATTATTATTTTTTTTTTTTATTTTTTTATGCAATGTATTTCCGTGTACCTAAAATAATTTTGATAGCTTTAGCGGGTAATTTGTTTATGAATTTTCATGGACATATTTAGCAAATCACTGATATAAGTACATACTGTCTACATACAACTCAGAATGAAACAAATATAACAATCTCAATCCATATATCTCGGCCAAAAATTCTAAAAATTCTTGTATTTATACAGGCATACATGCACACATTTATGGATACACTTTACTGAACTTAATTCTTTGTGACATATGCGCATAGATGTAAATCCGTGAAAATAGTCATTTTTTTGCAATTTTGGCCGAGATATATGGATTGAGATCTCTATATTTGTTTCATTAATAAAAAAAAAAAAAAATATGGAGAAAACATATAAGTACTTCAGTGAATAGGTTTTTACATGCATAAACTATTTTTGCGCGACCGGTAATTTCACTTACCAGCACTTTAATCAAGTATAAATCCTACTACGTATGAAAATTCAAATTTTTTTGATTTGTTCTGTAATTTATCCTTTCAAATTTTATAAGCGTTTTCTCTAACCACCAAAAAAGGACATGTTTTTAAGGAACGATAAAAATTATACGAAATATGAAATATGTAAATTACCAACTGATTTTTACTCTTCATTGTTTGCGATGACTTTAATTACGTGTACTTATAAATTTCATTCATTATATCCAAAAGTTTGAAATATTATCAAACATTTTTGTTATAATTTTACTTATCATTGGGCAGAGACATATAGCAAATTTGCAAATATCACTAAAAGATGCTATGGGCTTTACATTTATTTTTGACTTGATGTGGTTGGTTTATTTCTTACTTTATTCTACCTTTAAAGCTGGGAATTTCAATTTAATCTATAGTTAATTACTGAGATTGTAATATTTTTATAATATTCGATTTTAATTTCTCATCAGGTTTAACATATATTTCAGTCAATATTTGAAATAATTACACTGTGCTCGAAAATGTGACTGAATTTTATTATCACACTACTTTTTTTAATAAAAAAAACAGAAATTTTTTATAATCAATTTAAAGTCTTGCATTTGATAATTTTTTCACGGCTAGACAAATTGGGATAAATAAAAAAATTTTCAAAACATTATTTTGGGATGCATTGGGAATCTTAGAAAGTTGTTCATGATTTTTTTTTTTAGTTTATTAGAATTTTTGTATTTCGGCTTAAGTTCACTGAAAAATTGTAGAAGAATACATTGTAAAATTTCTATTGGACACTAGGCAGAATGGAATGCATTTTCTAGTCCGCCACGACCGTCATCAGCACTCTTCAGCATCCCATCATGGTGTTCTCTGTAAACATCATCTATTTAACTTACAACTTTTCGGGGAATGGAATCCGTAACTTTACTTTCCCTTTATGTTATTGAGTAAGACGTATGGTTTACGATAAAGTTTTTTTCAATTGTTTTTTTGTATTCTCCTTTTTCAGTTATTATTGTTTATATGCTTAAAGCTACCAGTTAGGTAGTAAATCAAGCAATGCATAATTGTTATTGTTTAGCCACTTATTAAGTAGCAATGAACAATGTTGTTGTTATTTGATTTGTTCCTTTTGTTTGTTTTCTATTTTTTAGAAATACTTAACAGTGGAGTCAAGTAACACTTTTCACACCGTGCCTTGTGTTGGGTTAATTAGTTTGTAGTTTTTTGTTGAACTTTTTTTATAGTTTTTTATAATTTTTGTATTTCGGCTTAAATTCATTGAATAATGTATGTTATTAAGTAAGAAAAGGTTTACGATATATAATACAAAATAATTGTAAAAAGCTTTATCGTAAACCATTCGTCTTACTTTATAACATATTGGGAAAATAAAGTTACGGATTCTATTTCCCGAAAAGTTGTAAGTTAAATAGATGATGTTTACAGAGAACACCACGGTGGGACGCTGAAGAGTGCCGATCACGGTCGTGGCGGACTAGAAAATTCATTCCATTCTGCCTAGTGTCCAATAGAACTTTTACAATGTATTATTCTACAGTTTTTCAATGAACTTAAGCAGAAATACAAAAACTCTAAAAAAACCAAAAATCAACGCAAAAAAAAGTGTATATTTTTTCTCCACTTCGTCAAATTTTTTACAAAGGTTTTTAAATCTTTGAAATTGGACTTGATTTATAGAAGTTAATAATTTTTGAAACTTTTGCATACTTGAGGTTGTCAAATTTAACAACCTGTAGTTAACTTGTATTATTACAGGATGACTATAATATATTTTTTTTAAAAGCTTAGTTTCTCCTCTACAACTTTCCCACATATTTCAGTTCGACTTGTGCAGTAATTTAGGAGATACAAATTTATTACCAAAATTTTTGCGATAGGCCCCACAGTAAAGTAGTAAATTCCGGTCAAAAATTGCAAAAATAAATCAGTTTTTTTATCAAATGTTTATTACGTTATAAAGTTAACACTTCAGATGAAATAAATCACAACGGGGTGATCGATTTTTCGACTTTATGGAGGCTATCCCTTCCTCAGTCCATTTTCATTTCACCAATGCAATATGATAAAAAAATAGTTTCCACAAAGTATGTGGGCTCTATGTGTAACAGATTTTTTAAATAAACCATTATGAATTTTCAAAATGTCACGTCACTTTTATGCGTTTCGAAATAAGCCTTACTACGATGCACTAAGCGAATAAGTTCGCAATTTGAAGGAAGAAAATAATACGTGAAACTAATTTGGGAGTAAATATTCACTTCTTTTTCAGCAATTATGTTAAAAATATATTGCTTCCAATTGGGAACTCGCCATAAAAAATGAATATGTGAAACGCTATTTTACTTTTCTCAGTTTCAAACGTGCTTCGTTCGAGGCTTTACACCCATGTTTATGAAAGTGAATTGATTTGTACGGGGACAAAAAATTTACAAATGTAAAGATTGACATCTTTTAAAGTAATCCCCAAAATATGTATGTTGGTTCATTTATTTCTCTTCGGACATCTGGACCGAACTCCACAAAAATTAATGTCGATCACACAGTTTTTAACTTCTGACCAAAAAATTACAGCATATAATAAACATATGTCGATTAATACTTAAACTATTTTTTAAATTAGTTTCCATTCTCATTAAATTAAAATTTTAGTAAAATTGTATATGAATTTATTTAAATACTATTTTATTATAGTTGAAATATTTCAGACATTTGACATCATAATTTAGGTTTTAGGTACTATTTTTGGTACTATTGGAAAGGTCTTATAATATATGACAAAAAATGTTAATAAAATTTTAATATTCCTCGAATAAAAAAAGATGTAACAATAATTTGATCGGATATTCCCGTTATTAGTCTGTCTCTATTATATTTTGAAGTTAATTTTATTATAACGAATTTATAGTGAAGTTAATTTTCTTAATTTTCTTATAACGTATTAATGTTATCAATCTAATAAAATTGTCTTCGAAGCTATTTCCGGAAATGATTTAATACGCTTACGGGGTAAGTTTGTCTTAAAAGTCTCGGAAATTATTGATTAATTAACAACATTTCGTGTGAGTCGTATATGTTTGATGCTACACTAGTTGTACAAATGTTATTTGTAATCTTTTTTTAATGATTGTCGTTTCTTTCTTACTTGTTTTTTTTTTTTTTTAAATAAGTGTATATCCAAAAATTCTAAACACACTTTTTTCTTCAGAAATATTTGATAATAGGCTGAACTTTTAGTTAAACTCCTCTTAAAGACCCTTCTGACGATGCTCAGTGGGGCCAATCGCATAATTTTTGGTAATAAATCTGTATCTCCTAAACACTTGGTCGGATCGAATTAAAAGCTTTCTGAGAAATAATAACGTAGACACCTTGTAATAATGGGAGATAAGCTACAGTGTGTCGATCAACTTTGATACTCTGTACCTCGAATATGTTAAAGATTCAAAAAATCTTTACTTCTAAAAATCAAGTCTGATTTTTATATTCCTATAAAGTGCTTGGCGAAATAAAGAAAAAAATTGCTAACTCACCTAAGCCCTTTGTTACAGTTAAAAAGTATTTACGATTGAATTTTTAGGGAGTAAGTTCTGAGGTATATGAGTGATTTTTTTAATATTATGTAATTTCTAATATATTCCGAAATAACACGCTAAAAACATTTGTTGATAATCTCAATTCCTCTAGCCGTGAAAAATGTTCAAAATCAGTACTCTGAAATTAGTATGAAAAATTACATTTTTTTTTTTTCAAAAATATATTTAGTACAGTTCTTTCACTTTTTTCTGAAAGTTTTGCTAATAGAAATTTTTTCTTTATATATTTCAAAAACATGGCTTCATAAATAGTTAATAAAGAAATTTTAAGTTGCTTTAGATTTGTACCCTTCATTTGTATCCAGCATTTAAGAAAAAAATATCACACGAGCTTTTTTTAATTTATTGATGCTGTTAAATTACACAATATATTTAGACTGATCTTGCACTAAACTGCTTCCCGCCCGGCCAAAAACGAATGCAGGAGTGCAGAGTGCAGAAAAAATTAAACTTTTGAAAATTCTTTTTTTTAATTGCACAAAAATATATATCATTACGAAATTTATATTATTACATATTTCTTATGTATTATATAAAATAAATATCAGTCTTTCATTCTCTAAAAAAAATCGTTCAAATAGCTTATTTTGTTTTATTTGGTAATTTTTATCACTTTTTGTATGTATTTTATGATAAATGTAAACATGACATGAGAAGCAGTTCAATGTTAACTTTTTCTGTTACCTTGACATTGCGTTTGTGCTTGTAACATGACTAGCTTTTTCATAAAAAATATGAAAATTTCAAATATGTGCAAGTCATATAAGTATTTGGTATCTCTGAACTCGAAAAATTTAGGAGAATTACAATTCCAATTTTGGCATAATATAGATAAGCTTGGTTTAAAAACAGAGAATTAAAAAACTCCCACATTTTCGCACCAAAATATTCGAAATCAAAAATTGCCTTTTTTTCATTAAATTGATCAAACAGCCGTTATAAAATTCGTGGCTCAGAAAATATTTCTTGTATGTTTAACCAACATATGGAGGTGTATAGCCAATATATTTTTTATTTTTGTTGATCTCGGCTTTGATATTTTAGAATTTTACAAAAAAAAAAAATAAAAACTTTTTCAAAATTGACAAAGTTCGAATAGCCCTTGGGGGGGGGGGGGGGAACCATTGCCCATAGTGCCTCCGATTTTGCTTTGCATAGGATTTCTTTTGAAAATATTACAAAAATTCTGTAGTCCAGAACAAATAAAATATTTTAGAAGTAAAAGAATAAACTTATAAGATAATTGCAATAATATTATTTAGAATTTTGTAAGAAATCTAAATGAAATTTTCAAAAAAATGTTAGGCCTAAATTAAGGCCCAAAAGTTAAAAAAAAAACTAGACCAAAATGTAGATAAAATTTGCTTCGACCTTAAAATCCCTTAAACAGAAAGGTTATCTCTTTCATATGTAAGAATGTTTTGTAGAGATTTATAGCGACTACCTATATGTGAATTTTTTTTACATTTAGGTCATAAATGAATTTTTGGCGAATTTTTAAAGAAATCAACCTTCGTGATGCGCTGAGGGCATGTACTTCTCCAAATCAACTCGAAAATACCTCATCTCTGACCGTGTAAAATTTTATTTAGATATCTCCAACAGATCACAAGTTAAGGAATTATTTAAAAAACAACGGTTTGAGACCACTATGTTTGTTTATGTTTCAAACATTTTCAAAAATTGGTTGTTAAAGTGTTTTAAATGATTTTTGGAGGAATGAAAGATTAATATTTGTTTTATACAATATATAAGAAATAATAGTAAAAGTATATTGCTATTTTTTCTTTTTGTGCAATTTAAAAAAGTTTTTAGAAAGGTATACCTTTTTCATACAATCTGCACTCTTGCATTCGTTTTTGACCGGACGGGTAACAGTTTATCGTCAAATCGATCTAAATATATTTTGTAATTTAGCACCATCAATAAATTTAAAATAGCTAGCGTGCCATTTTTTTCTTAACATGAATTTTTTACTAAAATTCATAATGCTGGATGTTGGGTGCAAATCTAAATATATTTAAAATTTCTTTTTTAGCCATTTATGAACCATCGCCTTTTGAAATATGTAAAGAAAAAAAAAACAAACCTAGGAAAATGAACAAATTTGTTCAGCATCATCTTACAATTTAGGACTTTTGAAACTTTGAAACCTTGTAGCTTATATCGTATTATTACAGGGTGACTACAAGATAATTTTTCTTAAAGCTTAGGTCCTTCTCTAGTTTTATTACTAAATATTTTTCGATGTGTGCGATGTCAAATTTTCATATTTTTCCTTTGGCAGTAGTATGAAAGAAAATAAATAATTAAATAAAATAAAAATACAAAAACAAAAACTAGGAACCACCCTAATGTATGTATGTATGTATATGGGATAATATGGTAAAAAAACTAATTTTTGTTGAAAAATCTTAAACACATTCTGTTTAAAAAAGTTGAAATAAACAAACAATTGGCAAAAAAAAAAAAGAAAAATGAGCTTTAAAATTTTGCGAAAAAGACGTTCTTATAGAAACAAGATTCCCAATATCAGGTTACAATCAAATATTTGTTCCATAATCATAGTAGATGTATTTAGTTACTCTAATGCTTTAAATATATATTTTGTAAATAAATTATGTTTAATAACTCTTTTATACCATTTATATACATCAACTAATTTTTTATTAATATGTATTACGGCTTTGTTATTATTATGTAACGGAAAATGTGTTCACATAAATACTTACTCGATTCAGGAATTTTTCAAAAATTCAAAAATATTATGCGTTTTTGTATTAAAACCCGTTACTTTTTTATATAAAATATTTTTGACACCTGTTTTCTTAATTTTTCTTTAAAAATGCACGGTTTATTCTTTGAATTTTCTGTTAACTTATTTTTTATTTATTAATAGTAAATCCATTTACATATCAATAGTACAATAATAAGAAAGTGGCTTCTAAGGCATTCGTCTTTACTTAGAAATCAATTATATATATATATATATATATATATATATATATATATATATATATATATATATTAATTACTTTTAAGAATTTTCTGCTAAATCTTTATTATAAAACACATTACTTTTTTGATATTTAATTTATCCTGTATTATCAGTCGATACTTTGTAGCTTAAAATATATTTGAAAAAATTTAAACTTTCAACGACAAATTCTTAAAGTGGTGCAAATCATTTGAATTTTTTAATAAATGAAATTTTAGAGGAAAAAGTAAATCCTTTAAGTTCGTTTTTGCGTTTAATTTGCGATGTTTATCAAATTAATTTAACTAATATCAAAAACCAATTTAAATACATTTTTCTTAAAACCTTATTTTAAATGAGCACTTTTGTTAATTACATTTAATAATTTTCCATAGACAAAATAGTTTTGTGATACTGTACATTATTTGAAAATTGATTTTAGACTAGATTTCAAAAAAAGTCATAAAGCCGATTAATTAACATTGACGCATTGTTAATTGCATACATTTTAAATATCCAATTACAATCATTTTATATATACATTACGGTGGTCAAACATTGGAGAAAAAAGAAAAAACAAAGAGCATCGCACCTTCAAACGTACCTAAAACTATGAAAGGGGACATCATTTATAATATTTTGGTCAAATTTCAACATCCTACGATGATTGGAACAGAATGATACACGGCTATTTATGTTCATGATTCCCGAAAAAAATCTGCAATAATCTTTTGTCTTCAATATTACAGATATTTATGTACATCAAACGACAGCTAATAAAAATATATAAACCAGTATTTCTTAAAATTTCCAAAAAGTATATATGAAGGAAAAAAGCACATCTTGCTAAAATTTTTTAATAAATTTTTATTTTTTATTTCTATATCATTTTTATACGAGTTCTTTTATTGACGTTTTTAACCTTCCTATTAACTATTTTAAAAAAATTACAAACTAAGTATGCTATTGATGAAAAAATGTCTGATATTTGTTCTGGGATTATCAATTTAAATGACCGTGTAGCATTCTTTTATAACCATCGTAGGAAGTTGAAATTTGTCCAAGTTGTTTTAAGTGATCTAATTAATTAAGGTACATTTAAATGTACCTCGCAAAGAAGAATTTAGGATCACTCTAATGTACATTAGGGTGTCCCGTTGAACAAAAAAAATTTGTAGGAAAACCAACAAACAATGCGTATCGGTGAGCTGAATACAGGAAAAGCAACAAATTTGTTTAAATTCATCTTCAGTTCCCCACCAGCGCTTAGAAATCACAGTCCAAGTACATTTTGGCCAAAAAAAGTTTTGAGCAATTTTAAAAAATTACGAATTCTTTAACTCATTTCGAAAAAAAAACTAAATTTTTTTACCTTAAATGTGTGTGACCCATGATTTTTCCATCGATGGCAGGGCACTAAACACCAATTTTTATTATTATTATTTTTTCTATTATCTTTCCTTGTCAATACGCATCATTTGAGATCAAAATCTCAAAAAGTAGTTTCTAGGGACACTCTTATGTACATATATGTGCCATTATTAATTACTTGGATTAAAAAAATAGATTTTTTTAGTGGTACATTAAAATCCATTTGTAAAAATATAAAGCATATAGAATCTCTTCGCATTAATAATTTCGCGCAAGGGGCGGGAAAGCGTATAATTCATTTTGCATTTTACAAGTTTATCTACAATTTTGGCAAAAGTTACATGCAATATCAAAATTTACTGAGTCATTCAAATAAAACTTATCATATTTTCAATGTTTGATGGTATTAGTGTAGCATATTTTAGGGTTTCCAAGCGAAATTGAAAAAAATTGTCTTTATGCTAAAAATCGCGATTTTTAAAATTTTTACAAAAAAATTGCTTCTTATTTATTTCTCTATATTATACATGTATATATATTTTATTAAGTTTATTACTTATAAACTGCTATTTAATATTCTTATGATTTTTTTAACCCAAGTTAATTTTTTTTTTTTTTTTTTTTTTGTTCATAATTAATTTAATAATTAATTTTCAAAAATTTTCAAATGTAGAGGCGTGATATTTCTGTTAAGCATTACAAACATTATGTCAAATATAGTTAATTTCGTGCTGTCCATATGATGTGGCTTAGCAAAATGTGTTTTGACAAAAGTGTCCCATTTTCAACTATCAACGACATTTTCATTTTAAATGTATGGTCCCGATCAATTATATTTATCCTGGTTCTTATATCTTTATATCCAAGATTTGTACAAATCGTAATTTGCTATATAAAAATAAAAAGTGCAATTATTGCGTAATTTTGAAAAACTCCACATTTTTTTTAATACATTTATATTAAACGCGCTTTGATTTCATAGTGCAAAATAACAAAAAACTAAGCGAATGTACTTTCGCTTCTATTTTCCGACACTTGCGACTATCTATCGTATTGACTATTTAGGGTACATCAACGAGATACAATGCAAAATGTTCATGTGCCCACATTTTACGTCCACTTTATTCATTAAACTATTTACTTGAAATTTGACACACAGATTGCGCTTACACTGGATAATTTTACAGGCTATATTTTTTTATGCCGACTTTTTTAAAACTCTCAAACGCCTGAACCGATTTCCATAAAATTATCACAGCGTCACCCTGTGTGTTCCTAAATTCAAATATGATATTTAATATTTCGATCGGAGCAGGAACTTTTTCCACAAAGATATTAAAATAATGCATTATATCTAAGTCGATTAATGATATCCCCATATGTATTTAAACATATAATTGAAAATTCATCGCAATGAATAATAACACTAATTTGTGTGATCTCTAACCGAGGATATCTCGCGTAGCATACACGTGATTATCAGTAACAACACGCTACTGAATGGCAATTTTAAATGTCAATGACACAAAGATTTCTCTTTTTATTTACTAGATGTTGATAATTTGAAGTTGACTTTGATCTTTTTTGGAAATAATTCGGTGCCTTATGGATCATTAATATATTGTTTCCAGATTTCACTCAGTTAATTGACTGCATAAAGAGGATTTTAAATTATTTGGTACCATCGATCTCAAAAAGTACCATTTTCATTTAATTGCAGTATGTATTTAATTTATGATTTCAAAGTTTAAATTTTCTATCCCTGATTTAAGCTATGTCTATATGTTCTATTGTGAGAAGAATCCCATGTAATTCCAAAAAGTTTTTTTACGAAAAAAAAAAATACATAAAAACTTTAAAATAATGAAGGAAAAGCTGGATTCAAGAAATCTCTGGATAGTGAGCTAGTATATTTCCTAATCAAGTCAAGCATTATGTTAAAAGTTCCTTATGTATATAACAGATGTACAAATTTTTATTGAAACTGTAAAATATAAAAAAACTAATTAACTTATCAACGAATTATAATCCGAATTTTATTAATAAAAGAATAATTTGTAATTACATAACATATTACGTTTATATGCACAACTATTGCAAATAAAAATAACTTGCAAATAAATAACTCACTGTTTATACACAAATTGTATAAAGAAAGATATTTTCTTATTTGTCGTGCTGGATAGGAAAAATACAACTCTTATCATCGAAAATTCTATGAACGTAAAAGAAAGAGGCAACGCCGTACACTTTATTTGCAATTAGTTTCACTAATCACAATTAGTTTTCGTGAGTTACTAACTTGCAAATAAAATATTTACTCACCATTTATACGGCAAAATTTTCATTTCGCAATATTTTTAATAGCGAGTAAGAGGTGTTTATAAACGTAGTAACGGATAAAAACACAAGTCTTGTAATTACACATAATGTTGCCACTGATTAAGGAAAATATAGACGGTTTTTAAAGTAAAGATTTTGGTTAACTCAGGTTCATAAATCAGAGTAACTCGAGAAATTGGCAATGATACCTTGTGGTTCTCTCTCTCTCTCTCTCTCTCTCTCTCTGTGTATATGTATATACATACATATGTGTTATTTATTGCTATTTTATATGTTCAGCTCACTGTGGTATGATCAGCCGGTCTAATGTATACATACATATGCATTTTTATACTTTTTTAATCACTTTAGTTAGTTATTTTATAAATTATTTATTATGTATTATTTATTCTAATATTAATTATTTAATATATAATAATATATCTGTACGTATATTTTATTTTTGTATTTATTATTACTATTTTATATTTCTTAAGATCAATTAATTACTTTATTTATTTTATGATTTCTTCAAACTCCATTTAATTTTTTGTTTATTCTTCTATAGCTACATACATATATTCACATATATAAGTCTAAAAGTTGCTGGACATTGAGTTGGGATTTGTTGCTCATTAATTAATTTATTTTTATTATTATTATTATTTATTTTTTTTTTTTTTTTTTATTTATACCTTTTTCACCTCCAACATTGCAACATAATCATGGCACATGGTTTGCTAGCTGATCAATCTTTATAAACTTTTCATTTTTGCAGCAGTTAACGATATTTAAATCTAAAATGTTGCATTTTTAATTTTTATTTGTTTTCATTTATATGTATGTACATATATATTTACAAATATATTTTTTAAAACGAATAAAAAAACGTATAATATGTTTTATTTTTAGCGCGTATGTTTTGTTTTGTTTAATTTTGTTATTTATTTTCCATTTGTGTTGTTTTTTAGTTTGTTTTCTTACACTTTTTATCTTCTTGCACTTGCAACAATAATACTTTTTTATTTTGTGTTATGATATGGTGTTGTTGTCATATTTGCTGCTGTAGTAGTTTACGTTTGCAACATACAAAATGTGATGATTTTATAATAACGGTTGTTACATCGGTTTATAGAGAACTTGTTTGTTGTTAAAACTAAGCGTAAGACTAAACGACTAATGGCTTGACTGGCTGGCTTAGCTAACTTGACTACTCAAGTCGTTGCGCGTTAATTTGCGAATGGCTGAACACTACCAAAAGGAACGGCAACAACAACAACCAACGACAATAATAATATAACGACGACAATAAGAAGAAAACAAAAAAAAAATCAAACAAACAAATAACAAGTAATCACAGACAGGCCTTCCTTACTTGCTGCATGACAAAAATATGCATGCATGCGTACGCGCGTGTCTGAACACACACGTTCAACAGCGAAGGCGAGCAGTATCTCACTGTAAAACCAACAACTCTCAAAATTTAACAAAAGACATCCATCCACAACATATACATACGAACATATACAGTGAAGTACAAACAGTATATATGGGTGAGTGTAACAGTCAGCCAGCATTCACCACACAGTATTACGAAATGAGACACAAGCTAAAAAGAAAATAATTTTTCATAATAATTTTGTAGACGTTGGAACTTATTATACATGTTAGTTCAATTTCTTTTATTAAAAATTTCCTCGAGCACTATTTACTAAAGTTGAGGAATGTCAATTATATTTTCAATTAAATTCGTAATTGCAATTGAAAAATTACATGAAATTGTAACTGAAAAAAAAAAAAAATAATTCTCATTATATGTAAATGAATACATAACAGATTACTGAAAGTGATAATTACTTCCCAAACCTGTTACTTACGAAGCTAAATAATGCTGTATTAAAATCAAGATTGATATGTTATCCCAGCAAAAAAAATGATCAAGTGCTTTCAAAAAAGAACATTTTCACCACTTTAAAAGTAGAACTAAGTGCATATTTTGAAAATTTTCAAAAGTTGTTTATAATTAGTTCCAAAAAAGTGGAAATGAATGTATTTTTCTAAACATTTCACAAATTTTACTGCATTTTTATCATTATAATTTAACAAGCGGATTAATTAATTAAAACAGATTTTTTATTAAAAAATGTTATAAATATAGCTTTAAGAGAAGTACTTTCAAAGGAATGAACAGGAAGCATAAACATTGAACATCCTCTCAATGACAACCATGTGGTAAAGAAAGAACTTCTGCAGCTCTTTTTCAGCACTATGTACTTCCTTCCAATGACAATACAATGTTAAAATCATAACTTTTTCAGACATATTTCAGTTATTTTGTTTTTTTCTTAAGTCTCATTGAAATAACTTATAATAAAAGTCCAAGCAGAATGAAAAACTGCCGCATTTAAAAATCAAAACCCGACATTTGAGAGTTTTACCATAATAAAATAAAAATCAATTTATATGGAAAAAAGTTTCTGAGTTATTTCAGGGCACCTTATTAGAAATGTATATATTACAAAAGCCCTTCAAGGACGAAAATTGTACTTTAACATCATCTGTTTATTAATGGTTAAGATAGTATACACTGCTTGTAATCAGGATCAGTGTTGCCAGTTTAGCCTTTCTGAGGCTAAATCTAGAATTTTTATTTTGCTTTTAGCCTCAAAATTTTCGTTTTAGCTTCTAGCCTTTTTAGCATTTTTTGATTCTTAAAATTTCCTTAAAAAAGCTAAAATTTTAGTACTTCAACAAAGAAGACAATAATTTCTTATTTGCTTTTACAATTTTATTTCTACAGAATCATCTATTTAAGCATATCAAATCTATATTATTTATATTTAACTAAAATGACGCAAAATCACGTAGAAAATATTGGGTCATTTTTTATATGAAATTTAGGTTATACATACCCAAATTAGTATGAAAATTTGGTAGGTAGTTGTTTAGTGGATAATTTTTGTGCCAGCCGTTGTATATTTTATTTATAAATTTATTACAATATTCTTAAAAAAAAATATCAAAAACTAATGAGAACAAAAAATGATAATAATTAAATAAATAAATACGTTTTATGGGCTTTTAGCCTTTTCAAATTTTTTTTAAAGCTCAATTTAGTCACTTGTTTTCCCACCTCTTGGCAACACTGATCAGGATGGAACCAGTACAGTTTTAAATAAAAAATCTCTATAAATTTTTAATGAGGAACAATGATTCAAACACATAAAAGTATATAGCGATACTTTTCTCCTATTATTTGTAGCCATACGAAAAATTGGTCGGTTGACTTGTTTACTTATTTAAAAAATTCCAATTTTTAAATTAAAAAAATGTCTTTTATTCCAAGTAATTTATATAAGTATTAAGTTAAAATTGCAATTTCTTTGTATTTTTTGACTCATACAGAGATTTTAACCATTTAAGGGAAATTTCAATATGCTCATTCTTAGAATCACAAATCTTTGTCCTCAATAGATCTTATCTGTTAGCTAATAATATTTTAAATAATGTTATGGTCGAATCAGTGGAGCGTCAAACTTAAGACTTCAATATTTTGACTAGAAATCTGTGACTTAACTTCATGTGCCATGTGTATAGCTGCTTCACCTTGGTGGTAAATCTACTGTACTAATAATCACTTTTTTGCAATAAAAATAAATATCACTATCAGAAGAACCCTTTTTCAACCAAAGAAATGAAATCTCTGCAATCCACATAATATGTAGATTTCAGAATCCATGTCCAAGTGGTGGTTATTTCCTCACTTTTGAAAATTTTGGATGTCTTTCTAAATGCTTGTGTTAGGGAGTGTGAAAAAATGCCTCAAATCAATGTTAGGTTTAGTAAATGAAAAACGTCAGTTATACATGGTGCTTTATTATTAAACAAAACATATGAATTTAATAATATTGCCATAAAAGATATAATTCATACTCCTCTAACTTTATCCTAAAACATTAATATTGAAGAAATTGATGGTTATTAATTTCCAAACAATTTATTTGCATATTTTTTTTTTCAGTGCATGAAAGAGCGTAAGAATGCGTGTGAACTTATCCAGCACAATTGTGCTGGTAGAATGTGCTGAATTTGACGTAACTCCAAGAATTTTTTGCTAAAGCTATGTAGGTTTATCTTTTGTATTTTTTTTTTTTTTTTTTATAGTTCTCTTCATTTTTAATGTATTTCATTTCAAAATTATAGCAACGTCCAATTATTCCAGCGATAAGAATATTTTTCAGTGTAGTGAGCAGAAATTTATACAATTTCTGATGAATTTAAATAATTTTTTCTATTAATTTTGCTTCTGTGATTAATGTGACAAATTTTAACATTATATATTATTTATAAAGATTTTTCATAACTGAGAAATGATTTACGTAAATACTGAATGTGGTTCTATTCTGGTGAAACACTTCAAAGAAAGCATCTGAATTTCTAAATTGCTGGTTCTATCTTGATGACACGGAGTGTATGTAGCAAATACAAATGTGTGTAACAATGTCAATAGAATCATAAATTAATCAAAAAACAATAAAATCGTAATTAAAATCACGTTCTCTTGATTACCACCGTTGTTTTAAACACATAAATTATAATTATAAATAAGTATTTATGTATTTCTTACATTAAATACTTACCTATAATTTATTGACAGTAATATGTAGCCTTTTATGGAAGATATGTATTAATATGGTCCTTCTGATTTTCCTGTCCTTTTACAATGGCACCTATAAATCCAAAATATGTATGAAATTAAAAGAATATGACAAGCAATTTTATTACAATCTTAATAAATATTCCATCTATTAAAACGAATTTTATTTGTTTTTATTTATTATATGTTACAATACAATTATTGCAATTAGTCAATATTCATTACAAAAAAGAAATTAAATAATAATTTTAATATCATGTGTTTGGTTTCCCAGGATTTTTATGTGGGAACTACTTTTTTCTAAGACTCTCTAACTTTAATTTTATTAAAAATTTTTTCCCGTTTTCCCAGAAAATGAAAAAGTTCTATTATATGTTGTTCAATGTATTCAATTATTATAATAGTAGCTTTAAACTTCGAACCACAAACAATTACGCTGCATTACAAAGTCTATGAAAAAGTATTTGTTTCTCGATAACATTGTTTTTACACCAGTAAATTTAAAAATACCACAGTAAAAACATAAGGCATTTTCGAAAGGTTTTTATGTTTTAGATAGTAAAAGTTTTAATATAATCTGTTAAAATTTTGAAAACTGGTGTCGCCAAAAAAGTACCGATCACTGACTTAATATATTTTATAAAATGGAAACGAGTTTGGAATGTTATGGGAAGGACTTATGGATGCAAAATATTGTGTTGTTGAAGGGCTCATTACTACTTTTTCTTTCTTAATACAAGATTATTTTAAATTCGTTCAATTTCTGTATTAGTTAGATGAAATGACTTCATTTTCATTCTTTAGTGTAAAGATTATTCAAAAAAATATTGAAAACTATCAAATCAAAAACTTATCATTGAACAAACACGTTTATAATTGTATAATGTCTTCAGAAGAAAAAGCGGTAAAGTTGCTACTTGTCTTAACGTCTAGTGTATAATAGAGAAATTTTTATCAGGATAAACGTTAAATTTTCAGCCCGATAAGAATTTGCCTAATCTAGACTGAATCTTCAGTATTATTACAGCGTTAAAACAAAATTGTCAACGCTCGAGCTCTGACAACTTTGTTTTGACGTTGATTTACCAAGTAACGCCATTTTGATTATTGTTGGTATACTTTTTACATGGTTTACAGTGTTGCCAAAACCTAAATGGGAAAAAGTGCTGGAAAAAAGTGCTAAGAACAGAAACTGTTTGTGTTTGTAAAAAAAGAGATATATAATTTATTTTCCAGGCTAAAGCTATAAGAACATTAAAGAAAATAATAAAAATACACTCTAAATTTGATTCTTTAGAAATTAAACAAAATTTATGAGTGGATTTTTCAAAATTCTGATTCTATCATAAGGTATCCAAGTATGTGTCTGAATTATACTGTTATACGTATTACAAATAACATATAGGTTAACATTTTTACGAACTAAAATCTTTTTTTTTACTGAAGATTTTATTTTTAACATCTTATTTACCATTAAAAAGCAGACGCAGTACAAACTCGGGAATCTGGATAATTATTGCAGACCCCAATCGGGATTGTCGAATTATACGACTTTCTTCTGGTCCAATAAAAAAAAAAACTATAAAAATATATCTTTTATTTAATATTGAACTATCAAGTTCAAAATTTTCGTCAAATAACATTTCGCATCTAAAAAAAAAACAACAACAAATTTGTTCGTACTCTTTTTACTGAAGAATTTTTGGAAGAAACATTAACTGAAAATGAAGGAACTTAACTAGAATCAATTCTTACATAATAATTACATCTTTTTTTATTACATTTTCAAAGTTATATTAACATTTTAATAAAGAACTTTTCATTATTTAATCCGGATTATAGAGTTATGGAATGGAAAGTTAGGAAATGCCATCCGTATTACCAAATAATCCAAGTAAGTGTTATAGCACAACCATTCTTTTCACATAAACTAATAATTTTGACTACAATTCGGCTTTAACATCAGGTTAAAATTTGATAAGTTAACGGCCTATAATATCATATTATGATGTCTTAAATTGAATAAAAAGTTATTTGATTATGTATAAATATTTTAATTTTCAAGAAGATTCGAAATTAATTAAAATTTTGTTTTATTTTAATTTACGATATCAATTTTTAAAAAATAATAAGTTATTTTATAATAATTATTTCTTATAACAAAAGAATTATAGTTTAGTTAATTGTTAAAATTATATTTGACCGGTTAATTGGATTGATTTTCACGCACTCTTTAAAGATCGCATTAGTTACCAAATTTTAGTTGCAGTTTTAGTTTTTAGAAAAGAAAAAAAAAACTGATAATGTTTTATGTTACAAAACTACAAAATAATAAAAAATACTCAAAAAGTGCAAAAAAATATTCAAAACTAACTCGAAAAGTATTAGAAAAAGTACCAGGTGCTAGATTCATTTTTTTCGTGATAACTGAGTTTAAGAAGTGTTAGATCTAGCACTAAAAGTGCTTTTGAATTTTTACCGTTAACCCATGCCGCATCGCACCTGAAATTTGCATAGTGTATTTATATGGTGAAAATATGGCTTTTTCAGTTTTTAGAAAAATTTAGCTAATAATTATTTTATTTTGTAATAAAATGTTATATAATCTCCATATAATTACACTATGCGACAGTCAAAATCGGGATGGCATGAAACCAACGGGAAATGTTATATCGGTAAAAAAGAAGTTATACGTGTCCCGGAATTACAATTCCTTTAATCTGTTCATACAACGTTTCGCTACATAAGCAACAGTTTCGCAGTTATAAATAAATGTATGAAGAAAAAAACAATTTTTTGCCTAAAAAATTGAATTTTTTTTTTTTAATTCATAAAAAATCCAAAACGGTAAAAAAAGTGTCAAGTCCTATTACTTTTACGTAAAGTTACATAACCTTTAAACAAAATGAGACATAGATCATGAAAATCGATGGACGCGTTCCGCTTTTATTCACAATTAAATGAAGGTATCTCATTTTGACAAGAATATTGATTTTATGTTTCAATGAATTTGGATAATATTTATTATATATTATTTATTATAATTATTAACACGTAAAATTAAAAATTATTACAGGTAATTATTAGGTTATTACATAGATACATAGGTTATAAAAATCAATGAACGCAAAACTTATTTTCGTTTGTTTGCGCCCTTTACTTTCTTGCGTGGTGGTTCGCCCACTTGTTCAGAGTCTGTACCGGATGAGGATCTGTCTTCATCTGGAAAAAATCAATTGTTTTTAATCAGTCAGTTAACTTCATTTTTGTGACTTACCCTCGGAGGAAACTCCCATTGTGTTCCCTTCGTTGAGTGTGTAGTACCGTTGGAATATCAATTGTCGTCTTCGATATCCGGTGACTTTGACATTAGGCTCTAAATTGTTGCCTTCTTTCAAAAGCTGGGCAAGTTTTTCTGCTTCACGTTGAGAAAGGTTTAATTCTTGTCCATTCTTGCTTGTGATATTGGAATTATTTTGTTCGATGGGCCGGCTTCTGGTGTTGGTTTATAGGTGAAATCCGATTGATCCATTGTTTCAATAGAAAAAGAAGTTTCTCTGTCAGGACTTGGAAGCGGTGGAATTGGTATTTCATCCGAATGCGGTAGAGGTATTTGTGCACTTTTAACAGATATGTAAACTCTTCGTTTAAGGCCTTTACGATTTACTCCACATATTTTGTTTGCGCAAGCGTAACAGTTGTCGGAATTGTGCTCTCCTCGATCAGTCCAAATCATTGGTACAACAAAACGAAGTGAACTGCGTTTCCCTTGGATCCACATGTTAAGACTATTGTAGCACGTTTTACAAATTTTGTCTGGGACCCACGAAACGCCGCGAATTATTTCGCAATCAAAATAAAGTTTAAAAGCGCGCTCCACTTGCTCAGTGAGTAATGCAGCATTTGTTGAAAAAGCTCTTTTGCCACAAACGTAACAAAATAAATTGATATTTTCTGGACAATTTGCACTCACTTCGGTTTTATACTTTTATTGCTTTTTCGTCACTTTAAAAAAACCGTACTTTACGCGTTCGGAGACACTTGTTGAATGACAAAAATCGATCAGTGAACACCTATAAATACTACGTAAGTTTCAACATTTTACTGAGAGGTACTTATGAATTCGCGCATCTTTTAAGGGTGGCTATAAACCTGATTCGTGTGCGTTTTAAATTTTTCAAAACGTTCTAAAACATGACCACTCATAAATGTGGGTGCAATTTGTGTAAAAAAATCATGCAGGTAGCCAACGGAAAAAACCCAAATAATTAAAAAAGTGCACTTTCCTTTTTTCCTTTTAATTGTCCACGCACATTTATGACCGTTTTTTAGTTTGTTACCGCTACCATAAAAATCAAATAACCTTTTGTTTATTACTTTTTTTTTTAATTCTGACAATCATAAAAAAAAGTCATTAATGTTTTTTCCAAGGAATTTTGAGCATATCTCGAGCAAATTTTTGAAATTCATACCTTCACTTAATTGTGAATAAAAGCGAAACGCGTCCATCGATTTTCATGATCTATGTCTCATTTTGTTTAAAGGTTATGTGACTTTACGAGAAAGTAATAGGACTTGACAGTTTTTTTACCGTTTTGGATTTTTTTATGAATTAAAAATAAAAAAATTCAATTTTTTAGGCAAAAAATTGTTTTTTTCTTCATACATTTATTTATAACTGCGAAGCTGTTGCTTATGTAGCGAAACGTTGTATGAACAGATTAAAGGAATTGTAATTCCTAATTTTTTTAAATTTGTTTCAGCAAAATCGGACTGGTGGTTCTCGAGTTATGTCAAAAAAAAGACCAAAAAGGTCACTAACTTCAAATCGATATATCTCGATTCCTAGATGTGACCCAGCGAAACGCTGGGACAGGTATAACTTCTTTTTTACCGATATAACTTTCCCCGGTAGTTTGAACCCTTCCCGATCACTGACCCCTACCATTTGTCGCACAGTGTTATCTATCATACAAGACATAAAAAGAAAAATTCAGTTAAACAGTGTTAGTTATTACGAATTCCCCAGGCCAATAATGTGTTTTGGACCACTTGTGTAAATAAATTTTTAATTTTTTGAGAAATCTTTAAATAAAATGTAATTTTTAATTAAATTTGAAGCATAATTATTGAAAAATACGTTTTCGATACTGCAGGATAATTCAAGTCGCTCTCCATGCTTTTTTAAAAAATGTATATTTTTTTAAGGCTGTTTCAAAACATTAATTTCAAACTTTTAAAAATTTTGTTAAACAAATTTTAAAAAAGTTCAAATGAAAATTGTGATTTGTAGACAATACCACAGGATATAAATTAAAAAAAGAACTAGGTAAACACCTTGTATAACTGAGCCGTATCTACGATTTTAATTCTGCTGATATCGGCAAAAAGGAATTTTTTGCAGTTTTTTAGTTATAGTCAATTTTTTTTGAGCTGATATTCAGACTAAATAGAATTATTACAGAATAAAATAAAATAAAGTCTTAATAACTACATTCTGAAGTTCAAGTCCATACGAAGGTCAAAGGTCAAAATCTGGAATATTTGAAGGTTTTAACGAAGACGAAATCACGAAAGCTTATTTATTTTTATTTGGATTTCGATAAAATTTTATTAAAACATAACTGAAAAATCCATTTAAAAAATATTTTGCGTGACATTTTCCTTAAAATTTTAAATATTTCAAATTTAACTTTTGACCTTTTTATTTTATTGTCTAATTTTCTTAAAAACTTCATAATGTATTTTCTGAGGTATGGTTTATCTTATTGTGTAATAATTTTGTTTAGTCTGGAGTCAGTTAAAAAAAATAAATAAATAAAATAAAATAATAACAATATTAATAATAATATTTATAACTAAAAAACTGCAGAAAAAGCCTTTTAGCCAAAATCCTCAGAATTCAAATCGCAAGTACGGCTTAGTTATAAAAGGTATTGACCTAATTCCTTTTTAACTTTATTTCCTGTTGTGTTGTTTATAGATTTGCAATGCTTCATTTGAACTTTTTGAAATTTGTTTAACAAAATTTTTAAAACTTTGAAACAGGAATTTCGAAGCAGCCTTAAAGAAAATCAAATTTTTTTAACCATGAATTGAAAGGGATTTGAAAACAGTGTTGCCAGGAGGTGGGAAAACAAAAGGCTAAAAAAGCGAAAACGAAAATTTTGAAGCTAAAAGCAAAATAAAAAAGCTAGATTTAACCTTAAAAAGGCTAACGTATTTTTCGGTAATTGTGGATAAAATTTAATTAAAAGTGGCATTTCTCCAAAAATTAAAAAATTGTTTATACACTCCTTAAACAAGTGGTCTAAAACACATTAACGGTCTAAAAACTGTAAAAAAGTAATATTTTCTCTATATATTAACTCACTATACAAACGTCCGATGCGGCCCGGTTTAGCGATATCCTATTTCACTAATATTTCACACAATATCTTTTTACACCCAATGAACGGTCAAAATTCCAAAGTCTGTAAATTTTGGTGCAATCTAATGTACATACAGCTATCGTCATATATATATGTTTTTTTTCCTACAAGAAAATATAATTTTGCGAAATTCATAAATTTAGTATTTGGCATTAGTATTTTGACAAATTTATTTAATACATTTAATGGAACAATTTCTGATCTAATTATTAAACAAATAATAAAAAAAATAGGTCTGTAGTATGTTAATAAATTTTGACCCAAAAAGGCAAAAAAGGTTGTTCTGAATATTGAAATCAGTAACCAATAGGCGGAAAGTGGAAATACGCCAGGAACTCTAATTATAAAGACAAAGGAAGCTCCAACAACATAATAAGGGTAGACAAAATTGTACCGATAAAAATAATAGTTTTTGTTTTTTTTTGTAAATTGATACAACTTTCAAAATAACCAAAACTTAAATTAAATTTCGATAAAAAATATTCTTATACACAGAATCCGCTATCACATATTCGTAGGAGGAATTTTCAGTTCAAAATTTTAAATTTTGTATTTGCAAATTTTTTTTTTTTTTTTTAATTAACCTTTAAACTATAATAGTTCCAATGATTTAATTTAAAGATATAAAAAATAAATTTTCGATTAATTCTACAACTTTCAAAAGAAACAAATTTTCTATGTACTAGAGTATTCATTCGAATAATGTTCGTTCGAATTCGTTGAAGTATTTGTTACGAATAGTTATTCAAAGAATTTAAAAATGATGTTTTTTCGAATAATGAATAATTCCAATATTTTAATGTCGAATATTCGAATAAAACGAATAATTTAATCTTTTTGCAATTCAGTTAATTTTATTAAAATTTTTATATAAAATTTTTTTTTATGTTAAATTGAAATAAATTCAACTTTCACAATTTCGGTAACATCATTGTTTAACAAAATAGCTTTTTCCAATTCAAATTTTATAATAGAAAAAGAACGGAATCGACTTAAATTTATTCATTTAAATTTTATTATTTTTTTAAATTTCGGCAATTAAGTCATGAAAGGAACCCTTTAAAGACGGATCGTTAACACTAATCGACGGAATTCTACGTTAGTTTACTTTGGAAAGTTATTTTAAATCTCTTGGTAAATGTTAATATTAGTCTTAAGTTGTTTTGTCAAAAATCCACAAATATATTTTTTTATAATAACAGAAATTGATCTGAAGAAAATTTATCTTGTTAAAGAGTTTATAGTTCAATTTTTGTTATAGAATATTTTTTTAAATATATTCAAAATTTTTAACTTTTCAGTTATTATAGTTATTCTTTTACAATCAAGTTTTTAATGAAACTTACAATATCTTAAATATTTTACTTTATTTTGTTTCAACTATTCGAATAATTTTAAATACGTGATCGATTAATTTGAACAAACTGAAATGTCTTATTCGAATTATTCGTTTATAAAAATCCTACTATGTACATATATATCGTTTAACTAGCTAAAGTTCTCTCATCAATATCTCAATAAATTCTGACATTTTTAAATTTATCACTTTTTACATTGGGCCTACTCTATAAGGTTCCAAATCGAAATTAAGTTAGATGCTATTTATTTACTATATATGTAAACATGTATATGGTTAGTGGTTAGTTTCTAACGATTGTAAATTTTTATATGTAATTTCTATAAAAATAATTTTCTCATTTTGTTATAAACCGTTGTGCAATGTTTATTTGTATCTTAGAAGAATTTATACAAACATCTATTTAGAAATAAAATCGGTAATTAATAAATACATTTTTGCTTGTTTCATTGCACTGTGCCTCATACCACCACCTTTGGGTATGCACTTGTTGTTTTGTGTGTTTTTTTTATTGTTATTCCGAATGTAAAACGTATTACTACCGGAGAAAATTTTAAATCCACATTGTTGATTGCGGTGTGGTGCTATGATCTGTTGTTGTTACAATGTATTATTATTTTTTTTATTTATTTATTTATTTTTTTTTTTTTTGTATTTACTACTGACTATACGTGTGTGTGTGCTTGTTTGAGAGATTTTCATTCTTTTTTTCCCATTGTTTTTGTGGACTTGACTATAAAGTATGCATTTGTTTGTTTGGATGCTATTGTTGGTGGTGTTGTTGTTTATTTGTACTATTTTGTTATTGGTATATTCTGGGTTAACGTGTTGTGTGCTCACTTGCAAATATCGTCGTTTGCCAAAAACAATGAATGAACGAACAACGAACGAACCGAAGAATGAACGAACATTTGGAAGGATGAAATGTATGAATGAACAAGTGTATTAAAGAATTGTAGTGTTGTGTTTAGATTGTTTTGTTCGTTTGTTTTTTTAATGTAGATGTATATCGTAGTGCGGAATATTTGTTTACTTCTTTTATTTGTTATTGTGGGCGTGTGTTACGCTATTGGAAGAAAGCTTCACCGCTGCTCTTATTATTGATTCATCATTATTAAAAACCATACAACAATAAAAGGATGTAAATAATAAATGACAAGAAAATCAATAAAAAAAATCACATATCATTAGAAGATTGTATGCGGTGTTAGTTTTCATTTATCTTGAGAAAATGATTTGGGATAAACTTTAGCATAATACAGTTAAGTTTATAATGCTTGTAAGTGGTAGACCCATAACTGATTTTTAAATGCACATGGATATATTTTTATGCATGTAAGTTTATCTTGGTATTCCTACAATCATCGCTTTTGCTATCCATCAATCTATCCATCCATATGTTTGTAAGTTCCCATCCATTATAAAATGCCCAAACAAAAGAAGGCATTCTTAGTCTTTTGTTTTTAACAATGTCTACAAGTTTATTATGCTATGAGTAAAACGTGAGAGCTTACATGTACGTGTGTGTATAGTAGACTCCTCCCTTGCTAGCAATTTGCTAGGAGCACTTACATAAAAAACTTTAGTTTCAGCCAATTGTTTTGGCAATTACACGCTTTATGAGCATATTCAATCATCAGTAAAACCCAGTCACCCAACGAGTAAGACTTCGGCTGCTTAATATCGTCGTTCATTGTTTTTCATTTGTTGTCTAAAACAATGAATAATATTTTTTTAACAACGGTATCGTATCAGAAAAAGACAAAAACCTGCACCAGTACAATGTGTGTTGCTTTTATTCTCTGTGTGTCCAAAAGGTACTGTTATGCGCGCGCAACCAGAGACTTCGTCAAACCAAACCCCCTTGGCAAAACAGAACAATGAAAACAATAGATCATTTAAAACAACAAAAAATAAATAGAAAAAAAAAAAACAATTTACAAGTAAATAGCAATTTGTCTTACGAAACTCACATATACATATGTACATAAATAGATAAACAATTGACAATTTATAATTTTCATACAGTCAAGCATCCATACATACATATGTATGTATTTTGTGTATATCCATATAATAATGTAAATATAAGTATTTAAAAATATAGAACAGCACAGAGGTTGCAAAGTAAGGTGCAAAGAGGCTTATTGGAACGCTTTATTTAGGAGACACAAGTGCTTCTCGCTTCATGTCCATATATTTTTACACGCGAAGTCATTTAGGACCAAGGCCTTTGCTTTAACCTATAAATCTACTAAGTCTTCAAGAGAAGACTTATAAGAAGGTGCACCACTAGGGTTTCCATATTCAGATATGCAAAAACCTGGACATATGAGATAAAAAAGCGGGTTATAGTAAAAAAGCTGGACATTTAAAATAATGTTTTTATTAAAAGAAAAACACGTTGCCTTAGAAGGCTTATTATATTACTGTAAATGAATAAATAAATAAATTTGTCATTGAGTTCAAAACCTTTCGAATATATTATAAAAATTCCCCTATATTTATTTGTTTTGATGCTTTTGCACTAATTACATTGATATTGTCATAAATAAAATATGTTGTCCATTACATAAATTCTATTATCGAGAAGAAAAGACGTATTAAGTGCACTTTCAAATCAAATATTAAGCTACGACAGTTAAACTTTGAAAAAAAATTAGATTTTTAAAGAGTATATTAATTTATACGGTAACAATTGCATTTTTTTCTGGTATTTAATTTATTTTTAATTTTTTTGTCTGGTATTTAATTTTAAATTAACTCATTTAGTAAAAACAAAATTTAAAATATGTTTTTTCTGTGGCTCGTCAATTATTTTAATTATTATCTATTCTATTATTATGAAAATTTGAAATTTGTTTACGTATGTATTCCATATAGGGGTTTAAAATACCTATTTTACGCAATACCGTATCCACTAGGGTGGTCCAACATTGCACAGTGGGGCAGAATCGAAATTTTTTAGAAATAAATCTGTAACTTCTGATCGGCTGATTGGATTTTCATGAAATTTGGTATAGGAGTAGCAGAGGATTATACAATGTTAAGTTTGGAAGGGGGCACAACAAACCCCTCAGGGGCGGAGCTAAGGGTGCTCAAAGTTAGGTACCTCTAACATAAAAAAATTTTAATCAATTGCCAAATTTTTGTTTCTCGTCCGATTGCATATATTGTAGGCCCCGATGATACCTATAAAAAACATGCTTACGTGTCCTATTTATCTCTTATAGTTTTCGAGTTATTTGCGTTTGAATTTTTAAGCACCATAATTTTGCATGTTCTTGGTCCAGTTTTTTTCATATATATTCTAGTATTTCCGACCGATTTTATCAGTTTTTTTCTTAACTAGTTAAAGAACAAAATTATCTATTGAAAAAAAATTTGATATCTTTACCGAGTCAAAAAATAAACTATTTTGAATTTGAAAATTGCAAAAGGACGATTTTTTGTGTTTTTTTTAGCCGAAAAAGTATCTCCACTCTTTTTTATCTAAAATAAAATTTTCTTTAGCAACATATAATAATTTTACACTTTTCTGAAAGGTAACTTCACAGAGATGACTTTAAGATAAAAAACAAGTCCAATTGGTCATGGTACACATCCTCCCGAATTCGACCCATTTTATATGAAAGTTTTGATTTTAGACCATATTTTCTCAAATATATATATATTTTCAGAATCCTCAATATGTTGTTAAAAGTTTTAAATCAAAATCTATGGGACTTTGGAAAAATGTGGATTCTATAGCCAAAAATGTTAAAAATCCCATTTTGGGAATTTTCATTAGTTTTTTGGGAATTCAGGAAAACTCTACCCCTGATTGAAATTTGGTTAACGCGCTTTTATTTATATTAATAAGATCCACATTTTCTAAAAATTTCATAAATATATCTTTATAAACAAATATGTTATTACAATTAAAAATTTGTATTTTCTCCAAAAACCCCAAATTGGGCCTTTTATTTGGTTTATTTCTAAATAGCGAAAGAAATTTTAAAAATATGTATTCCAATTAAGCTTATCGTTTAGCATATATAATTTCCGATCTTTTGCAAAAGATTCAAGTCAATATCATGCCTCATTTCAGAAATATGCGCCTTTAAACTTTTATATTTCCAATTTATTGTATGTATGACTATATTTTTACAAACTTGAAACTTTTGCCTTTAGCTTTGCGTGAATTATTACTTAGAAAATTATGAATATTTCTGTATAATTTTAATAATATCTATACACAAAATATTTTTATAAAGATATTTAATAAATATTTTTTATTTTTAATAGCGTTGCCACATTTCTCAAATTTAAGTAAATCTTTATCCTTTTCTAGGCATTCATATATTTCTATTAATGAATTTAATACAACAAAACAAACAAAAAATGTCTATTTTAACTTAATCAATATTATTATTTTTGGTATTTATCATCTTCCCTAATAAATATTCTATTTCTAATACCATTTTTTATTACTTATTTACATTAAATTTATGTAGATTATTTTTCTAATATTTTGAACTTTTACTACTTATTCTCTATAAAATAATCTGTTGTATCTGTATACATATCTGAAACATAATAAAGATCCTTCAAGTCGTGATTAAAAATTTTTTATGTCAGAGGTACCTAACTCTGAGGCCCCTTAGCTCCGCCCCTAAGGGGTTTGTTGTGCCCCCTTCCAAACTTAACATTGTACACTCCTCTGCTACTCCTATACCAAATTTCATGAAAATCCAATCAGCCGATCAGAAGTTACAGATTTATTTCCAAAAAATTTCGATTCTGCCCCACTGTGCATTGTATGAAGAAAATCAAAGTGTATAAAAGATTTAAGCGTACCCAAAATTACGAAAGGGAACATCATTTAGAACATCTTCGCCATAAATCAACTACCTACGATTATTGGAAAAGGCCATTTAAGTTGATGATTAAAGAACAAATCTTCCAAAATTTTTTCTCATCAAAATTAATGATATATACATCAAACGATAGCTAATAAAAAATTATTATATCTGTATTTCGTAATTTTCCCAAAAAAACTTAGTATGAACGAAAAAAATATATATATAAAATTTGTTAGTATTTTTAGTTCTTATTTCTACGTATTTTTTTTTTTTTTTTAATTACGATTTTTAAAATTTACGACTTTACCCTTCCTTTTACATATTTTTGAAAAATTCCAAAATGTGGGTGTATTTATTTTTCTTTACCTATCGTTTGATGTATATATCATTCATAAGAAAACATTTTAAGATTTTTTCTGGGATCATCGACGTAAAAGGCCGTGTAGCATCCCATTCCAATCATCATAGGAAGTTGAAATTTGGCCAAATTGTTTTAAATGACATCCACTTTCATAATTTTAGGAAAGTTTGTATGCAGCTCACAAAAAGAAATTTTGGGCCACCCTTTACATATGTTTTTTTTAACCAGCTTACATCTTGGTTTTGATTTGTTTTTCGAAATCTCATATTTAGCTAAAAAAAATTATTTTACTTAGACACTGGACAATCATCAAAAAGGTTGGAAAATCTGGCCCGTCTGGTATCCCTACGCACCAAAGTATGTAGGTGACTTTAATAGCAAAATTTTGAATTTTAATTTTATTAAATTTAAGTACTAAGTTTTTAATAATATAAAACAAAATGATCTTAAAATATAAGGATAAATTAACATAAATACATAAATACATGCATACATACATGCATACATAAATACATAAATAAATAAATACATTAAAATAACTTCTTAAAAACATGTAAGAAAAAACTTATTCTTATTTTTACAATTTTGGTACCCGAACATTGCCATATTCTAGTAAGAATATTTTATTTGTGCAGATAATGAATTATTTTGATTACATCGCAAATGTTAAGTGATATTTTAGTTTAAGTTGTGCTAATATCCACATGCACAAAAAATTTACTATGATTGGATTATATGGTTCATTTATCATATTATGATATATGATAAATGGTAATAAGTCTGGATCTTTTAAACCGCTGAACCATGTACCTGGACCACAGACAGAGCTACGGTGGGCCAAATTTGACCACCGCGAGAATAAAAAAACATATCGGTGCTTGTAACTTTTACAGATATGAATTGATTTTAAATAATTTTTACATTTATGAAGTATTCTAAGCAAGACTAAGCAAAAAAGTGCTTACTTTACTAAATTATCTATTATGGTTCAAAAGGTATTTGATTTCAAAAATTAAAATTCTCATTTTTGGGCTTTACGTTTTGGGTAAAGTAAAAAATAAAATTTCTAAAAATATGGTAAAATTCTAATTTTCTGAATTATGCATGTAATTATATCTGCATTATTTGTAATTATATCAATTAGATAACTAGAGGAACATTTTAAATTAAAAATTTTGAGACAAATCCCAAAAACTGCATTTTTTTCAAAAAAAAAAAATAATAATAATAATAATAATTTTGTCAAAAAGATGGACCTTAAGCATGAAGGTGTACTTTTGAAAAGTTATAAACGTTCACCTTACATCCAGCAGTGGTCGAAATTGATCAATTTTGGAAGAAAATTTCAAATTTCAAATTTTTAAAGGGTTTGCAAAAAAATTGTGACAGCCTACCGGCAAATTTCGTTACACGACGCAATTTTCTGAAAAAAAACTCATACTTTCAATAACAAAAACTTTGACCTTTAAAACTATATAGTAAAATTACATATATTTTTCAGATCTTTACATTTATCAATTTTTCATTAACAACTTTATACATATGCAAAAATTATGTTCTAATTTATAAATTATGTTCCTGTGATCAAAATTTGCGTTTTTTTTATTTTAAGAAAAGTCTTCTATCAATTTTAAAAAACGTTATACATTATTTTAAAGAAGACACAGCTTCCTTTAAAATGATATCTAATATGTCTAATTTTTATTTGTAGCATGTCAAGTTAATAAATTTAAATTAAACAAAACGCCGAAAAATTGTGAAATCTTTATGTATACTTCTATTTTTGGTAATGCAGTGCAGTGTGTATTGAAACCGTTTCAAAAACAACATAAAAAGGTAAAGATTTGACAATTTGTAAGGTTTTGCTTATTTGAAATATATTTACTAGAAACGTTAGAAACACAAAATAGTCAAGTTATACATCACTTTAAAAGAAATCTTTTCTTCTTTGAAATAATATATAAACCATTTTACTTTTTTTAAAATTTATGAAAGACTTTTCTTAAAATAAAATAAGAAAATGCTAATTTTTCTCACAGGAACACATTTCATAAATCTGAGCCTGAATATTTCCGAAGTGCTTTTTTGTATATGTTATAAAGTTGTGAATGAGGAACTGATAAATGGAAAGATCATATTTATTTTTAATATATATTTTTAAAAGTAAAGATTTTTGTTATTGAAAATATGGATTTTTTTCAGAAAATTGCCTTGTGTGACGAAATTTACAATTAGGCTGTCATAATTTTTCTGCAAAACCTTTAAAAATTAACTTATTTAACAAAATTTTTTATAAGAATTAAGTATTTTAAGGTACTTTTTTGGCAAAAAAAGAGAAATTTTTGATATTTGTTTCAAAATTTTGTCTTTAAAATTTTTCTATAGCTATCAAATTAAGATAATTACAAAATTCCTTCATTAGCATAATTCAGAAAATTATAGAGAATGTCACCATATTTTTAAAAAAATGTTAGAAATTTTATTTTAAAATTTATAGTACAAAAACGCAAAAAAAAAATAATAAATAACGGAAAAAATATTACAAATGGCCCCACTGTGTATTTTTTTTAAATCACACCGAATATAACCAAACCTTTTTTACTTATATGTATTCATATAAAAGAGGAGTAGGCACGAAAGTTGCTTTAATGGCCAAATTTGGAAATTCACAGATCAAACGAGGGTCATAGTGTATTATTTTGGAACAGTTTTTTTTCTTTGTTGGTGGCATATTAAAATCCATTTTTATAAATATTAAGTGACACGAATGAATGTGGAATAAGATCGCGTCAATCATTCCGTGCAGAGGACGCGAATGGAAAATGAAAATTATTGTTATCAAAATAATATTTAAATAGTACTTTTTCTCTCTCAAAGTACGAGTACTTAAGTTCAAATTCTTGATAGTTCTTTATTTTTTATTTGGTTCAAAACTCAAAGAATGTAATTTTTATATCTAAAACGAAGGATTAAATAGGATACCAAATCACTAATTGATATTATTCAAGTTAAACATATGAAGATCTTAATAAAATGTCGTCATGTAATTGAAACAAACTTACGGAGAAAAAAGTCGCTTAAGATCAATTCTTTAAAATCGCGCTTTAGTTTTGTTAAAATATAATCTGATATCTTTAAAATTCGAAATATTTTCGTTTTCATTTGCTTTAACTTACGGAGCATAGAAACTTGTAGTTTGTATATATATTTTAGAGTTTACAATTGTATAAATTAAACCTACAACTCGAATTTGTATTGCCCTCATTACGTGTCTAATTTTTTGGGAACTCAAAGAACTAGCATTTAGACAAAGATAGTGTTCATTAAAATTTCATTATTGCTTCTGAACATCAATTGTAAATATAAATTGAAGATGTTATGAAAAACATAGCTTTCTACTTGAACTTTATATATCTCCAATATATATTTTCATTTAAAAATTTTTAATTCGAATTGTGGGGTATCAAGCTAATTGGATACTTCGGTACGTTTGAAACTTAAATAGTATCAAAAAAAGTTCAATAGTATCAACTTTTCCATCCCTGGGTTGAACATATAAATATGTTTACAAACTAGAAGTTTATGTAGATATATTTGTAGAACAAATTACCTACTGTGTTATTCAAATAAAATGTATGATATTTTCAATGTTTGATGATATTAGCGTGGCATATTTTAGGGTTTCCTAGTAAATTTAAAAAAATCAAGATTTTTAAAAATTTTGCGAAAAATGCGGTTCTAATCTAAGTTATTTTTCCATATACATTTTATACGAAAATATATTTTATTAGAGTTTATCACAAAGAAATTATATTTAATATTGTGATCCTTTTATAACACAAGTAAATTTTTTTATGGGACTCTTCATTTTCGTTAAGAATTACAAACACAACCTAATTATGTTAATTATGGCTAATTTCGTGCTGTCCATGCGATTTGCCTTAGCAAAATCAGTTTTGACAAAAATGTCCCGTTTTCAAGTATCAATGACATTTGACTTAAATTTATGGTCCCGATTAATTATGTTTATCGCCGTTCTAATATCTATATATTCAAGATTTTTACAAATTGCAATTTACTATATAAAACTATAGAAACAAAAGTGAAACTTTTACATAATTTTCAAAAAGCCTATACAATTTTTTTATTAAATTTATTTTCAATGCACCTTCGATTTTATTGTGTAAAATAAAAAAAACTAAGTTTATACAGCAATCCATGTTATTCGAATAGAAACTGTGAATGTGCCTCGCGAAAAACTAATTTCTTAAAAAAAATTTTCGCTTTTGTTTTCCAAATTTTGAGACTCTCTACTCCGTTGACTATTTAGGGCACATCAGCGAGATATAATGAAAAATATGCATAATTACAAAAAGTTTAAAATTTGTATTCCATTATGGAGCATACAGATGCCGCCAAAATAACAAAGAAATGTTAAAAATTAAAAAAATTTGTTATCAAAATTCGATTATCTTATATTTAACTGTTGACAGTCATCACAATAACAAAGGAAGGGTAGAATTTATCCACCGATTATTTTATATTACATCGAGTGAGATCAAAAAGTATAAGCAAAAGTGTAGGAGAATGGCAAAAAGCTAAGTAATTTTAAGCCCTTTTTCCAAGTTTTTGAATTTTGAAATCACGATTAAAAAATGAAACCTGTGGTGTAAAATTTTGCACTCTATTAGTTTTAGGTCTTGTGAGTTCAGATCTGCAACCCGAAAATTTAAATAGTATTAACACAAAAATTATTAAAGTCAGTTTCAGCCGGTTTAAAAATTTTTGATAATAGCCCATATATGCACATTAGAGTGCCCAATTGAAAAAAAAATATTGTGTAAAAAGACCCCTCAAATGATGCGTATTAATGAGATGAATATAAAAGAATATTAAACAAATTTTTAAAATTAGTCTTCTGTTCCCTACTTTCAATCGCTGGGAAAGTCACGTGACTAGAACATTTTGTTCAAAAAAACTTTCGATTTTTGTCTAGAAATGGATATCAAAAAACTCGTAATTTTGAACCTGTTATGAAAAGTTAATTTTTTTTTCGCAAAAATTTTGACGTATAAACCGTCATTTTAGTACACATGCGAAAAAAAGTTCAAAATTTCGTTTTTTGCAAAGTGGATAAAAATTTCATAATTTTGTTCCTTTTATGGGAAAAATATTGAAAAGTTTAATTGCACAGTGGGGCAATATCGAAATTTTTCGGAAATAAATCTGTAACTTTTAATCGGCTGGTTGTACTATTGTGGATGTTAAGAAGTCACAACTAAATAAATAATTTGTTCCCCTAAACAATGTTCGAATGTGTGTAACTAGAAACGTTGCAAACACAAAATAGTCATCTTATACATCATTTAAAATAAAATTGTATATTCTTTAATGTTATGCATAATAAATTTTACTATTTTAAAGTTTATAGAAGACATTTTGCTTCAAATAAAACAAAAAAATGCAAATTATGTTTAGAAGGACATGTTTGTACGTTTTATAAAGTAGTTAACGAAGAATTCATAAATTTAAAGATCAGGAAAATACATATAATTTTATTATATATTTTTAAAGGTAATTTTTGTTTTGTTTTTTTTTTCAGGAAATTGCGTCTAGTGACCAAATTTACCGGTAGTCTGTCACAATTTTTTGTAAAACCTTTAAAAACATATAGATCTATCTAATTAGCAAAAGTATCGAAATCAGCAATGAAAATTTTTTACAGGCTAAAAAATTTAACTTTTCTTCCAAAATTAATATTTTTTGACGAGTGAACGTTAAATATTTTTCAAAATTGCACTTGCACGCTTTCTTAGGTAGCAGAATTTCAGAAAATGTTTTGAAATTTGGAATTTTTTAAATAAAATTTAAAAAGAATTAGAATATATTTACTTTTTTGGTACAAATTTGTAATCTTTGAGACCCGTTTCCAAATTTTGACTTTAAGCATTTTTTTCTAGTTATCGGTTTGAGATAATTAATTTTTTTTGGCTAGTTCAAAAAATTATAAAGAATTTCACCATATTTTTTTTAATTTTAGAATTTTTGTTTTAAGAGTTATAGAGCGATATCGGTGTGGAGTCTTTACTTATTTACTCCCATTGGACGTGTCCCCAGGTGGCGGATAGGGGGGTTCGGATGTAAGGTTTCTGATCCGATTGTAGTCAATAAACTGGAGATCACTTACCATTGGTTACAGATCTCCATGTACTGACTATAGTCGGGTCCTACGCATTACATCTAAACCTAGAAACTAATAGAAGTTTTCGCGGACCAAATAAATTAAGTGCACTTTTAAGATCAAGGTGAGAGGTAGCAGTGCCGAGGATCTGTATGGTTAGTTAGTGCTTAAAGAAACTAATCGCTAACAGCTCCCCTCCAACGCCCATGGCACGGGTTGGTTGAAATTTTAAAACCTAGTCCGCGCACGCCGTCACTGCGCGAGATGGTCCACTTAGTACGTGCATTTTCGTGGGACCAAAATAAGTGATAAGGAAAATTTTAGAACAAAGGATGTGGAGAAGAAGAATAGGGCAGTTTCAGTAGGAGTTTCGGACACTGACTCTGACCTTTTAAGAATTCACGAGGACATAATTGCTCAGGAGGGACAATTATTGAGTCAACTGGCCGAAACAGACGACTTCTTGGACTCACCTGGAGACTCTCTCGGGGGGACGGGCACTACGGAGAAGTTGGAGGATCTTACTCTTGATTCTGATGAGGAACATGAAATAACAATGATTTCAGTTCACGCTCAGGAACGGAGTTCTCCAGCATCCGAGGTGTCATCCGCACGGGATGATGGACAGGTGGGTTCAAAATTAGTTCGGCAAGACGCGGTAAAACCAGGTGTAACTGCCGTCGTCGACAGCCGAACAAAACAAGAAAAAGCGAAGAATGGCGTCAGAGCCTCCTTGATCTTTCTTAATAAGATGGCCAAGAGGGATCTGTCGTCAGTCAGTGGTAGGGATAAAAACCTTATCAAGAGGCATAGGAAGAGTGTGATCAGATTTGAAAAAATCTATGGCTCGACCTCCGCTATCTTGCGAATGTCTTATCCCGAGGGACTGAATGCGATATTTGACACCGTTCCGGAAAATGCTCGGGAGAGTATAGGAAACGTGTCAGGCGTCGCACTGAAGTCCAGGGATAAAGACAATGATAGCAGCCGACCAAATAAACCTATTACATCTTCGGAACGATCGGTTGAAACTGGGAAGCTGGCTATCATTGCCAAAAAGGGGGCTGATCGTAAACCATCCGGCAACTCTGGTGAATCAATCACCAAAGGAGCATTTGAATTTTATTTACAACAAGGGTGCACATTCAAAATTTTACAAGATTACACTTAAGATTTAGTCTTTCAAAAAATATTAAAAAATATTGCAAACATTTTTTTTTAAATTGAAATATATAAAATTACTTTTTTAGCAAAATTTTAAAATTTTTCAAAAACGTTTAAAAATGTTGGTTTTAAAAATTTTTTATAGCTATCGATTTGAGGCAATTAAAGAAATTTTTCTTAACCTAATTCAAAAAATTACAGAGAATTTCATCACATTTGTTTTAAAAAAATTTAGAATTTTTTATTTTAAAAATTATAGGCCATAATCGAAAAAAAGGCAAGGCAAAAGATGAGAAATTTAATTTTGAAATCGAATATCTTTTAAATCATATGAGATAATTTAGTACAGTAAGCATGTTTTTTCTTTGGCTTGCTTAGAAGAATTCACGAATGCAAAATATTTAAAATCGGTTCTTATTTGTAAAAGTTACAAGTTCCGATGTTTTTCACTTTCGAGGTGGTCAACTTTGACCCACTGTATCACAGTCCGTGCTCTAGTTACTCCAGCCAACAATATACTGAAAGGCTGAAGAGTTAGCCTATCTATCGATGTTACTGGCTTCATCAAAATCGATTCAGCGGTTTAAAAGATCTAGACTTGTTACCATTCATTTTGCAAATGTCACTGTGTGAACTCTTGTTGTTTTTAAATTCAATTGTTTTAACAAAATATTTGTACTTTGTTATAATTTTTGGTTTGTTAGTAAAAATTGTTGATTTAATGTTCACAATTTTCTTGTTTTGTTTTTATATAAATGTTTGCGTTTATTAAAAATTTTTCTGTTTTGTTTTTTTATAAATGTTTGTAGTTTTTAATACTTTTTGTTCGTTTTAGTTTTAATAAATATTTGTATTGGTTTCGTTGACAAGTAACTCTTTTTCTTGCTGCTGCGTAAATACGGCTTGGGGCGTTCAGAGGTCGATCAGAGGTTCATCATATTCACCAGACGATCAATCCTCAACATAGTTCCCGCCTTGTACTGGTGCAATGTTTAGTACTAAACAATTTGTTGGACCAATCCTTGGGAGTCTGGAGAAGCATTGATTCGAGTGGCGTGACGACGCATTTGTGCTCATTGTTGACATTATAGTTTTTGTTGGCAACATTGTCCCTGATATTGTTGGCGCCGTTGGCGAGCGGGTTGTTCTTGTGGCTGTTGTTGACGTTTACGACTTTGACGTTGAGATTGTTGTTGTTGGCGTTTTTGACGCTAAGATTGTAGTTCTTTCCGGCGTCTTTGTACAGTAGCTGATGCACTGTCATTTTTTTAACTGCTTGCAAAAGCGAAGGGGGTGGTAGCGGAAGCTGACAAATGAAGCAGAAGAAACGGATTCGAAAACACAAATGTGGTCAATTTGGACAGAACATAGAAGAAAGACAATACTAGTCAATCTACTAACTTATCGGAAGTATGCACAATTTAACAATAGGCTTAGTAATAATAACGGATGCTATTCAAATGTCAGCTACGTGAACGCGTTTATTCGTTCCTAAATGAACTTCTTCAATTCTTACAATAATTCATTCACCAGGTGGAAGAATTTCATCTTAATAATGAATAAATGGCCTTTTTGGAGATTCCGTTGAGGGTGTTTCCATTTGTAATACTTGTGAAGCTTATGAAGATACTCGTTCTTCCATCATTGGGTAAAACGATGATGGGAAGCCCTAAGTGTCTGGAGCGAACAACAAGGGAGCTCCTTTAAAATTAAACTTGCAATTTTTGACTCCGGCCTCCCAAAAATCTCCTATTTGAGGGGTACTTGTTAAAATGAATTTCCCCTCGAATCCTAGAATTGAATATTTTTTAGTAATAGCCTTAGGAATATTTAGAAGCGATCGACATTATTCTTGCAAAAGAATTTTTGCTTGATTAATAATGGTTTTTGAATGAAAGAGCTTGAACTACTTATAGCGTTCCATTGAATTCCCAATGCGAATGCCCCCTGACAAAATATCGTCAATATAAGTTGAAAAGTTTCAAAGGTTTCTGTTGGTTTACACTTTGTTTTTGTTGAGGTTTTATAAATATTTTCGATTTGTTTTTAAATCTTAGATTTTAAGTTTAAAGCTCTCAGAGTTTTAGTTGCCGAATAAGTCTCCTTTTTACTGCCGCGTAAATACGGGTTGAGGCGTACTTACAAGGGAGCTGGATCCGAGGCCGATGCTGCTCAGTCGAGGTCGATCAGAGGTTCATCATTCACCCCAGACGATTGATCTTCGACAGCAAGAATTAACAATATATTCTAAAAGAGAAAAATTATTATTATAATTAAATATCAAATATAACATACTATCAAAACTAGCATATATAAATGAATGACGAGATGTTCTTGGTATCTGAACTTGACCAGATTGTAGAATCTTCATTGAGAAAGCCAAAAGGAAATAATCAGTTAAAGATGTTTAACAATATCTTACGCTAACATGAGTAGGTAGGGAATTATTATGACATATTATATTTATATATAAATATTTCGTTTACGTTAACTACTTTCAAAATGCTAAACATGCTATTATTAAAATCATCTATAATTACTTCATTGTATCTAAATATTTCCAAATTACCATCAGGGAGATAAATAAGCTCAAAAGTAATCCTACGATCCGAAAGCGACAATTCAATAATTCAGAAAAACATGAGTTCTGTTACCTCTCCTGTTAATGCTATAATATACTAAACGATTCCTGCAAAGTTACCCCTACATTAAATAAATTATTCTTAAGTACATTTCTCAACTCATCAAGTTTGTTAAACGTAAAGCAAAACTTTGAAGATTAATGTGGCTAAAATTTAAAAGATTACCACAATTATTCAATTGAGATAAAAAAAGAGTTATGACTGAAAATAGTGTCTAAATTATTATTCATTCTTTAGAGTATAATGTGAGAAATAGAGAAATAAAAGAAATCAATTAAAATTAAAGAAATAAATATTAATTATAAAAAAATGTTATATAGGTAAAACCACCTACAAAGCAGGATAATAAAAGTACAAAAAAAAGCTAAAAAAAATCATAAATGCATCTCATTTTTGAAGGAAAGAAATACACTTTAATTACAATATTAGTATCGTAATGAAATACATATATTTTGTTAACAAATAAAATTATTGGATATTTTACCGATATAACGAACTAAATTTGTCAGTTATAACGAACTCGAGGGGTCGTTATAACTGTGTTCGACTGTATGTTTGAAAAGAAGACAAAATTTCATAAACATTGGTGTGCAACTTTAGTGAGTGTACAATTAAAAGATTCAAGATTAATAATTTGAAGTAATTTGGTTATTTTTATGTGATTGGTAATGCCGTTCCTGATAATGGCGTAAACAGAAATATTTCGAAAAAGCTCAATATTTTCTTTTTTATTAGCATTGTGTTATATTAATTTACTTTAGTTAGATCAGTCAGAAAATTAAGAAACATATATTATATATCATTGTTTAGGAAATTTTGTCTACTTTTCAAAAGTATATATATATACAAATTTTTATAATATGAAAATTTGTTGAAGACTTTTTGCAAAAAATACCGAAAGTGATTGATTTGAGATTTTGTGCATAATATTAATTTATAATTATGCAATAAAATTTTTTCACTAGATATTTTTGAATGAAATTATACACCTTAGTTGATTTTTTGATGCTTAATTTCAAGTATTATTCACTTTTATAGATTTGTTAACAGAAATCCCGCAATTCCCAAAAAAAACTTAAAAGTTATGAATTTTTTTTTTTTTTTTGCTATATCTTCTCAACTGATATCGGGAAGCAAAAATTTCTATTACCAAAAAAATTAAAAATATTAGACTTTATAAACAATTTATTTATTTATTTTTTTTTTGATTCCGGCTTTGCGATTTGAGAAATTAAGGCAAAAATTTAAAATTTGAAAAAAAGTCGGGTGAAAGTTGGACCCGCTATAGCGAAAAAACTTTACACCTTAATCCTCTTATATAAAAATCTTTCAAATTGATTACGATATAACGAGTCAGAATTGTTTTAAAAAATGTTCATACGCAAGATGTCTAACTTTGAAATCCTGTGGACCCGCACCCGCTAAGTCCATATGTTCCAATCTTGAAACTTATACTCTCCTACACCTCTACTATCACTATATGAAAACGTTGTAGCCGTTCCGAAATTGCATAATTATTTTCATTTAATTTTTGGGATCGCACACTGTGCATTGTTCTAGTTAGTGTTACCATATGTGAATATTTATCTTATTTTTGAAGTCTTTTTAGACCTTTGGGAAGTTTTGAATATTTTTTATCCGAAAATAAGATTTTTGAAAAATAGCTTCCTAACAAAAATACAGCTCTGAGTAAATAAATATAACTCACATCGTCCTTAATCATGTACAAGAATTTTGTTGATCAACTTATTTTTGGACAATATTTCAGCTTAAGTAACATTTTAAATTAAAAAAATCGATTGTTTTATTGGTCTACAAAAAAGAGAAATGAAGGGAATACAAGAGGCTATAGAAGGTGAAAAACAAACCATCATTATCATAATCTAAGTATAGAAAAAATCTGAAAATTGAGAAATGAAAACATTTATAAATTTATTTATGGAAGATGTGATGAAAAATTATAAATTTTTATGTAAAGTGGTTTTTGACGTGTGTCTGTCAAAAAAAGTTAATTTTACAGTTCTTTTTTTAATCTGTTACAATTTTGATTTAAATTAAATTTTTTAGTGGATTAAAAGATGTTTTCTTCCATAAATAAGACTTTTTAAAAGTAAATGTAGGCAACACTGGTCCAAAAAATATAAACAAGTGATATATGTATATATATGTTAACGCAAGAAACGTTGAATGCTCTTATTACAAACTGCTTCACAATAATTAAATTGCTGACACAAATGCAGACAGGTCAATAGAATTCCAAGTAACCAATATTGCAAAATAACAACAGCGTGTCATTTTGATTACCATGGAAATTAATATTTAGTTTAAGTTATTGTATGATTAAAAATAAAGCTTTAATTTAATTGTAACTCGTAAAAGAAAAACATTAAAAAATAAAGAACGCTAAAAAATACTAAAAATAAAAATTTAGTAATATAATAAATAATATTTTATATATTTGAGCCATTAAATAAATAATAAAATAAAAAACTGATAAAAATAAAAAAATAAACTAAGTAAGATCTACACGGAACATCAAATAGTAGAAGGTTACAAGTCCACCAAATGGGTAAGATCAGCTTTTAATTCTGGAAGCAAAAGCAGAGAGGTGCCTCTATGCTTCAAACCAAGCACCTCAAAAGCTGCTCTGGCCCGCCAAATGGGTAAGATCTGCTTTCAATTCTGGAAGCAAAAGCAGAGAGGTGCCTCTATGCTTCAAACCAAGCACCTCAAAAGCTGCTCTGGCCCGCATCGGCAAAGAACCGGTGAAAACCCCAGCTTCGGGAGCTGTCTGCTCGAAATCACCTTCAGCAGCAGCAATCCCAGTGCCTTCTGTGAAAAAAGGTACTGCGAACAAGCTTTCGGGTTCCCAAGTATCACCCCTCCCCACCAGTAAAGGAGCTGCGAACTCGATTTGGAGCTCTGGATCTGCGCCTCCAACCCAAAAGGCACACCACACCCGCCAGAAGGGTCTTTTTAAGACGGCGTGCTACCGATCGCTTTTTGGATCATCTTGGTAAAAAGCCAGCCGAATCCCTAACCCCAGAGGCCAAATTGCAGCAAAACCTCCTTCTCCGACGAAAGATGTGCCTAAACGGTAACGATCATTGGAGAAGGCACAGTTACAAGGTCAACAGCCCGACACCAAACGTCCGAAGCCCTATAACCCGATGGAGAAACCGTTTAGTGAAGTGGCCAAAGGTCATCTCGAAGCCCTATAACCCGATGCTGCGCTATCCCCCACGTAAATTGGGATTTAGTGCGCAAAAAGCTGATGGGAGTATTCTGGAATGTTCTAAAGGAGAACCTCGGACTCTCTCCCCAATGTGATGATGCCGTGGTATCGTAGCCATGTTAAGCTGATGACTCCGTGTGGAGTCTTTACTTATTTACTCCCATCGGACGTGTCCCCAGGTGGCGGATAGGGGGGTTCGGATGTAAGGCTTCTGATCCGATTGTAGCCAATAAACTGGAGATCACTTACCTTTTGGTTACAGATCCCCATGTACTGACTATAGTCGGGTCCTAAGCATTACTTCTAAACCTAGAAACTCATAGAAGTTCTCGCGGACCAAATAAATTAAGTGCACTTTTAAGATCAAGGTGAGAGGTAGCAGTGCCGAGGATCTGCATGGTTAGTTAGTGCTTAAAGAAACTAATCGTTAACAGCTCCCCTCCAACGCCCATGGCACGGGTTGGTTGTAATTTTTAAAAGCCTAGTCCGCGTATGCCGTCACTGCGCGAGATGGTCCACTTAGTACGTGCATTTTCGTGGGACCAAGATTAGCAGCAAAGAAAATTTTAATAAAAAGGATGTGGAGGAGAATAGGGCAGTTTCAGTAGGAGTTTCGGACACTGACTCTGACCTTTTAAGAATTCACGATGACATAATTGCTCAGGAGGGACAATTATTGAGTGAACTGGCCGAAACGGACGACCTCTTGGGCTCGCCTGGAGACTCTTTCGGGGGGACGGGCACTACGGAGAGGTTGGAGGATCTCTCTCTTTTTTCTGATGAGGAGCATGAAATTACAATGATTTCAGCTCACGCTCAGGAAAGGAGTTCTCCAGCATCCGAGGTGTCATCCGCTCGGGATGGTGGACAGGTGGGTTCAAAAATAGTTCGGCAAGATGCGGTAAAACCATGTGTAACTGCCGTCGTCAACAGCCGAACAAAAATGGAAAAAGCAAAGAATGGCGTCAGATCCTCCTTGATCTTTCTTAATAAGATGGCCAAGAGGGATCTGTCGTCAGTCAGTGGTAGGGATAAATACCTTATCAAGAGGCATAGGAAGAGTGTGATTAGATTTGAAAAAATCTATGGCTCGACCTCAGCTATCTTGGGAATGTCTTATCCCGAAGGACTAAATGCGATATTTGACACCATTCCGGAAAATGCTCTGGAGAGCATAGGAAACGTGTCAGGGGTCGCACTGAAGTCCAAAGATAAAGGCAATGATAGCAGCCGACCAATTAAACCTATCACATCTTCGGAACGATCGGTGGAAACTGGAAGGCCGGCTATCATTGCTAAAAAGGGGGCTGATCGTATACCATCCGGCAACTCTGGTAAATCAAGCACCAAAGGAGCAAGGTCTGGAGACGACCAACCGTCTACCAGTAAGAAATGTGCGGCAAACAACACTCCCAGCTCTCTTAAAGGTCTTCGAAAGAAGATGATAAAGAATGCTGGTAGTGGGGCTGGTCATAAGCCATCTGGCTCTCTTAAGGATCACCGTAAGGAGGTCATTAAGAGAGCTAGGTCTGGCGATGACCAACCAGTCCCTACCGCAAAGAAGGCGAGTCACACACCGACTGGATCTCTTAAAGGCCCCCAAAAGGAGGTCATTAAGAGAGCTAGATCTGGTGACGACAAGCCTTCGACCTCGAAAAAGGCGAAGGAGTTGATGAAGCCGGAATATCTTCAGGCGGCTGTCATAGACCGTACTGACCCAGATGGGAGGATTAATACGGATCTATGGAGGTCAATTGAAGATAGGCTCATCGACGAGATCGCCCTAATGAAAGGAAGGCCGGATGAAGTGTCATTCAAAGGCGCGGACTGGTCAAAGGGTGTCAAAACTGTCAATTGTGGTAATGAGAAATCACTTGAATTTCTCAAGGCCACAATTGCCAAGTGTGGCAGCCTTTGTGCAGAGGCGAAACTGGATGTGATACTAGCATCTGAGTTGCCCCTGAGACCAATAGTGACAGTGTGGATTCCACCACCCATAAAACCGGTGGAAACTATACTGACAGTACTGGTCAACCAGAATGAGGGTCTGGATACAAGTCAGTGGAAGTTGTTAGCTTCTCTGGCTTGTAAAGAGAACCTCGGAAGAGACTTCAGGTTTGCTATAGACCAGGAGTCTCTCAGGAAATTGGAGTCTTTGGGGGGAATCGCTAATTTCGGTCTGGGCACTATCAGGTTCCGGTATCCGAAACCTGAAAGTACCAAAAAGGCTGCAAGTGGTGCAAATTAATTTGCATCACTGTGAAGCAGCCTCTATCGAATTAGCGATGAACCTTGTCGACTCCAAAGTGGATGTGGCCTTAATCCAAGAGCCCTGGATCAACAACACCAGGGTATGTGGATTAAGTGTCAAGGGGTATACACTTTTTGTACCATCCACTGGGGATAAGGTAAGAACGTGTATACTGGCTAGGAATGAGTTAAATTTTATAAACTTTCATTCTTTTAGCAATGGAGACCTAACGGTCGTGAATAGAGAGGATAGAGACGGGAGGAAACTCGCACTCGCCTCTGTTTATATGCCCTACGATGGGGCCAACCCACCGGGTGATATGGTGCGCAGACTAACAGAGTATGCAAGGAGAAGAGGCATATATTTGGTACTCGGTTGCGATGCTAACGCACATCACTGCCAGTGGGGTAGCGCCGATATCAACGAGAGAGGTGAGTTAGTTTTTAATTTTATAACTACTAACAATCTTTTTATCTGTAACTTGGGTAATGTGCCCACATTCAGAACTAAAGATAGAGAGGCAGTTATAGATATAACACTGACGAACTTTAGGGGCGAATACATTAAGAACTGGAGGGTGGATAGTGAATGTTCCTTTTCGGATCATGGCAGGATATCCTTTAGTTTAGATTTCGCGAGGCCAAGGGGAGAACCATATAGGAACTCCAGGAGAACCGATTGGGACTCCTTTAGGGCCATTATGGATAGGGAACTAAACGCCGCTCCAGGATGGCAATTGTCATCAGAGGGAGTTGAGAGTTTAGTGGAGGACTTCACAGGGAAAGTTAGAAGAAGCTATGAACTAACTTGTCCGGTAATTTTTCCGGGGAAGAGAGAACAGCCTAAATGGTGGACCAAGGAACTTAGGAACCAAAGGTCAACCGTTAGGAAGTTGTTCAATAGGGCGAAACTGACACGCAAGTGTGAGGATTGGAACAGCTATAGGGAAAGTTTTAATAGGTATAAGGCGGACATTAAGAGGGCGAAAAGGGACTCATGGAGGAATTACTGTGAGTCCATTGACTCCGTTAATGAGTTATCCAGATTCAGGCGAATTTTATCCAAGGATCCTAGTGCTCCTGGATATATTCAGCGTGCGGATAACACATGGACGGAATCTTGCTCTGAGTCCCTGAGTTTACTTATGGAAACTCATTTTCCAGGCTGTAGGAACTTAGAGGTAGATGCACAGGCGGGACGGATATTGGGATTCTCGGAATGTGTATCTGATAGGGAACTTAGTGAAGTAGTTGGTGACATGGTCTCGATGGATAAGGTAGCATGGGCGGTGAACACCTTTGAACCTTACAAGTCACCGGGTCCAGACGGTGTTTTTCCAGCCATGCTGCAGAACATCAGTGACGCGGCACTAAATCTTCTCACTGAGCTTTTTAGTGTGTGTCTTATTAGAAGATATATTCCAAGGAGGTGGAGAGAGGTTAGGGTAATTTTCATACCTAAGGCGGGTAAGTCTGGCCACTCGAAACCTAAGGATTTTAGACCGATCAGCCTATCGTCTTTTCTTTTGAAGACATTGGAGAGATTGATCGATCTTTATCTGAGGACGACAACGGACAACCATATCATCAGTGGGGCTCAACACGCTTATCTAGAGGGTAAATCTGTTGAGAGTGCGCTACATGATGTGGTGAGTTACATTGAACGCGGCCTGCAGTATAGGGAGTATACATTGGCAGCGTTCCTTGATATAGAAGGAGCTTTCAATAACATTAGGATTGAGGCTATTAGGGAATCACTAGAATCATTAGGCATTCAAAGCTTCCTAATCGAATGGATTATTTTGATGCTGAATAGCCGAATAATTAATTCGAACTTGGGAGATGCATGCGTAAGGAAGATAGTGACTAGAGGAACTCCGCAAGGAGGAGTTCTCTCGCCCTTACTATGGCTCTTAGCCGTCAATGTCATTCTTCGACAATTTGACGCAAGGGGGCGGAAAATCGTTGCCTATGCTGATGACGTGGTTATACTGATCACGGGCAAATTTCTTTCCACGATCAGCGACGTCATGCAGTATGAACTTAACGAACTGTCCTCATGGGCCACTAGTAAGGGTTTAGGGGTCAACCCGGGGAAAACAGAGCTAGTTCTTTTCACCAGAAGGTACAGGATTGAGCAATTTAGGCTACCGGTACTAGGGGGGACTGAACTAGGATTGAAGAAGGAGGCAAAATATCTTGGTGTGTTCCTTGATAGTAAATTATCTTGGAAGAGGAACACTCAGGAGAGGCTTAGGAGAGGTCTCAACGCCTATTACACTTGCAGGAACTCCATAGGTAAGAGTTGGGGACTCAAACCGATGGTAGTAAATTGGATTTACACCTCGGTGGTGAGGCCAATTCTGACGTATGGATGTCTTGTCTGGTGGGAGGCAATGAGAATAGGAAGTCGTAGGAATCTTTTGTCTAAAGCCCAGAGATGTGCTTCGATTGGCATAACGGGTGCCGTAAGAAGCACACCTCAGGCGGCACTTGACGTCATTCTGCATCTCCTACCCATTGAGGAGTTTGTGATGGGAATGGCTGCAAGGAGCCTGCTTAGACTTAGTGAACTAGGACTTACAGGATCAATCAGAATAGGACATTCCAAACTTTTAAACGAGGTCAATCTCGGTGGACATACCTTGGTTCCTTCTGGATCCACGGACTATATGTGCACGGAGGTCGATTTCGGGGAAAATCCTATACTGATTATTCCGAGTAGGAACCAATGGTCGGGTAGGGAGAAACTATTCAGTGGAGTGTCGGTGTTCACTGATGGATCCAAAATGGATACAGGCACTGGTGCAGGTGTGTATCTAGTTGAGGGAAACATCAGGAGGACGTATAGACTCCCGGATAGCTGTAGTGTGTTCCAGGCGGAAATTCTAGGTATTCTTAGGGCCACAGAATTGATTGCAGGGAACATTGAAGCGAATACAGAGGTAACTCTGTATGTGGATAGCCAGGCGGCGCTGAAGGCCTTGAAAGGACATTTTGTCAAGTCTAGGCTAGTTAGCGACTGTAAGAGGGCTCTTAGGAGATTGATGGGGAATTATCATATTAGACTCTGCTGGGTACCGGGTCATTGCGAGATAAATGGCAATGAGGTAGCTGACGAATTGGCTAGGGACGGCTCAGCTTTGGATAGGACTGCAAGTGAAAGCGGTGTGAGACCACCTCTGGGCTTTTACTTCAGGTTAGTTGGGGAGTGGATTCGGGATAGAACCAATCATGCATGGAATTGTAGAACGGACTGCAAATTATCAAGCGTCCTATGGCCCAAACTTGATAAAGCAGGTACAAATCTACTTTTAGGCATGAAAAGGGGAAACCTGAAGACTATGATAGGTGTTCTGACAGGTCATTGTCCCATAGGGGGAATGATAGGGAATTGGGATAGGGGCTCCTCCGGTCTTTGCAGAATGTGCGAAGATAATGAGGAGCTGGAGACGGTGGAACATATTATATGTCACTGTCCATGTCTACAACTAAGTAGGCAGAAATGGTTAGGCAGTCGATTCCTTGACGAATTGGACAGTATATCGAGATTAGATCTCGATAGACTGATAGGATTTGTCATGGGAATAGGCTGGCTAAGAGGGGGTCGCTGGCCTAGAGCGAGCGACACGGGGAGGTAGTACTTCTTCTTTTCAAATTCTTTCTATTCTTTTCTATTCTTCTCTTGGTCTCGGCTCTTTCTCCACTATCTTCTTTCTTGCTCCTTTCTATATCCTATTTTTTCTTCACGAAGGGACTCACAATGGACCTCATGGTCTCCGAGTGGATGCACAAGAACTCTTATGAGCGCTGTGCAACCCTTCTTTACCTACCTACCTAAGCTGGTGACGATCGGCCTTGGTTTTGATGCAAGTGGTCGCTCTTTTGGAAGGCCTGTGGGAAGGCGCTAGACTAGACGTGGTATCTATTGATGTCATGATCCGCGTACCGGATGAACCGTCTAAACCAGAGGAGATTCTGGAACTCATTCGGTTCGGTAACTTTAAGATTCCCACAAATTAAAATAATTATATCCCGAAATTCTTATTTCTTAGACTAGATATAATGTAGAAAGTTTCCATCACGGAACACTTTGAAACCTATTGACGTTCAACGAAAATATGCTTCTCTAAGGAATTTTTAGGTTATGTAATTTTCTAATTAATATGTAGAGCAAATTAGTCATTCGTGTTTTATAGACAAGAAATGGTGCTACAAAAATATAGTACAAATCTCCAACTTTCCACACACCTTGAAGTCTTTAAAATTGTCAAAATTGAACCCGCCAATTTTTTTTTTAATTTGGCGGCCTAAATTTTTCTAAAATATTTTCTGGATTCTGTACAAAGTTCAAAATAATTTTCGTGCAAAAACACATATATATATATATATATATATATATATATATATATACATATGGTTCCGTAAGAAAGATATTATTTTGAAATAGAAAATTACAAAAAAAAATTGATTTTTTGTGATTTTTCTCAAAAAGGTGGTGATATTTTTCACTTTAAAATCCATTATTTTCCTCAGGACCATATTTTTTTTTAATTTTCTAAAAGAATACTTAACTTGAATTGCTCTAGTCCTATCAGAATTTCAGTAATTTTATTTTTTTGTTTATTTGTGGAGATCAAAAATGTCAAAGCTGAAATTAAAAAAAAAACATCTTGACTTCATATGTTCGCTAAACACGCAAAAAATATTTAATAAGCCAACCCTTTGACAACAACAGGGTGACCATTTTACTGAAAAAAGTCAATTTTTAAAATAAGTTTTCCCTGAACTGCGATTTTGGGTATTTGAAAATAAAAAAGTGGGAATATATTTATGCATTTGTATTCAGGATAACTTTTTTATATTATTTTAAAATTTCATAATGGTAGCTTCATTTGTATAGATTTTATTTAAGTTCAAATAACACTAAACATCAAAGTTTTAAATTTTTTGATAAATTTAATGAAGAAATTTAGTTCTAATACTTTACTATTTATATATTATTTTTCAAGTCATAACCTTTGTAATGATACCAAACACTTGGACATATAGTTTACAAATTTATTTAAAAACTAACTGAAACTTGACCCCCTTCAGCAAATTTTGCTAATTTTCCTTCACTTCTATGGTAAATGTGTGTGTTCTATGGTATATGTGTACATAACTGCACATCTTTCTCAATATGTTTTTTTTTTAATAAGTTTGTGTAACTTTTGAACCGTTAATTATATTTTAATGAAATTTCAAGTAGTTATTGCTTAGGTATTTCTCTACTGTTATGGAGGCGAACGAGTTTCTATCTGGTCTCTGGGCAGGGAAGACCCCCGAAATTGGTCACTTCGGATATTAGTAATTTATTAGATTTAGGTATATATTGCTTAAGATAAGAATAATTATCTATAAAAACTTAAGAAACGTAAAAGGTATATTTTATTTATTTCAGTGTATTTCACTGTATTTCAACAAAATATTAATTTACATCGAATGTTTCAAGAACCTCCTGATATCATCGTTTTCGTACATTACATTATTTTTATTATTCCACTTACTTTTTTATCAATGTTAGAGCAGGATTGGAAAACAATAAATAGTCATTCAAAAAGTCCCGGTTTTTACATATTCTCGAACTTTTTCTTGTATTAAATAGTTGAATGTACTTGAAGCCTGAGTTTCTGGCCTCCTGTGCCTCTTCTGTTAATTCACCTAGTGGTAGCCTGTTTGATTCCAAAATCTAACGACCATGTTAAAATACTTTGTAAGCAGTTGGTGTTAATTCCTTTCATTCATATAATGATCGCAAAAGCTTATAATAATTTCCAAAAGAACGCAGAACAAAGCTTCGAATATCAGCCTTATAATCATTATGATGAAAATAAGGGTATTTTTTTTAGAAAATTATAAGAACTATCTATGTGTAAAATTTTTCTTCAATCAAATCGTATATGAAATTTTGGCGACTTTTTTTTTAATTGTCACACCCGAGGTGAGTAAGTTTGGAAGTCCAGCCCCTGTCCCCTAGACCCGCTTAGAACCTGTACTCCTCCAAATCAATAGGCATATATCTCGGGATTAGCCAAGTGAAATTTCATTCAAATACATTCAGTAGTTCTAAAGTTACAGAATTATTTCCAAAAAAATTCGTTTTGGGACCAATGTGCGCCGTTGTGGACAGGTAAAAACATAACAAGTTTTTTCATATTATTCATAGGCAGAATTAAAATAACATTATAGATTTTATGTAATGAGTAGTTTACTCTGGATATTTATGTATCTATTAAAGTTAAGCCTATTATCTAACCACAAATCCAGCCAATTTCACCAATCGTCTGTTGCACTAAATCTACAAATTGCGTTTCACCACAAATTTTAAACTAATATTTAAAATATTTATATATTTTGTAAGACAAGAAATTTTGTGAAGTAAAAAAAACACGTATCCTTTTTTTGAATATATATATATATATATATATATATATATATATATTGTATGCATACATATTACATATATACATACATACATATATACCTACATACATACATTCTTACATTCATATATCTAAGTTTCAAAATCACCCCGTTGTGTATTTTTAACCACGTAGGACCATGTATCTTTAATTTTATGTTTTTCCGTGTGGAGTCGTTTGCTGTATTTACTACTCCTATCGGGCGTGTCCCTAGGTGGCGGATAGGAGACACCTGCACATTCTGGTGCACGCTGCATAAAGACACCTAACTTGAGTGTTCAGATCATGGGTATTATCTCTGGTCCTAGAGTTCCTTAGAGTATCTCGCGGATCAAATAAATGCAGTGCACTTTAAGGTCAAGGTGGTTGGTAGCAATGCCGAGCACCTGAATAGTTAGTTAGTGCTTAAAAAAACAAACAGCTCTACTCCAACGCCTATGGCACGGGTAGGTTGTAAACTTTAGCCTAGTCCGCGCACGCCGTCACTGATGATGATCCTCCTTCTACTGGCATACTCGTGGGACATAATAGATTCTTCAAATTTAAATTCAATTCGGACTGATGACGAACGTTCGCAAGGCGACAAGACAGACACGGATGACGATTTAGTGATGATAGGGGTCCAACGGTATATTCTAGCACAGGAAAGTCAGTTGTTGGGCGTACTATTAGAGACGGATGAGAATCTGGGCATCTCGAGGGATTCCTTTGCTGGGGCCAGTGCCACACAGAAGCTAGGGGAACTCTTGGATCTGAAGATGAGCACGAGATCACTGTGATCTTAGGTCGCGCTCAGAGTCAAGAGAGGAACCGGAGAGTTGAGGCGGGGTCTGACCGAGGGGATATTTCGATTATCTCAGGATGTCATGCGGCTCGCAAGATGCGACAAACGATGTCACAAGTCGAACTAAGGAGGAGAAAGCTTCCCTTATCTATCTGCATATGATAGCTAAGAGATGCTCAACGCCACTTGCAGGCGAGGATAAGTACCTTGTCAGAAAGCACAGGAGGAACGTTAAAAGATTCGAACGGATCTACGGGTCTGTCTGTGACTCTCTGGGAATATATTATCCTGAAGGATTGGGTGAGAATGTGGACAGCACTCCAGAGGTATCTCATGAGAGCACAGGAGGAAAGTCAACATCATCAACGATCTGTGCCGGAGCGAAAGATAAGGGCAGTGGCGAACCAGCCAAATCTGCAACCATTCTGGACCAGCAGGTAAGGACTGGAAAGCCAAAGACTACCAATGGTGTGGCTGTTCATGCACCGGTCAGCAAAACTGGCAACTCGCAAAATATTGTCAGGGTGCTAGGCCTGGATATGATCAGTCATCAACAAGCAAGAAGGCAGTAGGTCAGAGGATGACCAGCTCAACCAGTGGAAACCATAAGGGCGTCACTGGTGGGGTGGCTAAGATCTCTGGCATGCGGCCTCCTTCTTCGAGCGCTGTTGTCCAAATCCCGCACGGCTCTTCTAAGGGTCCCCAAAAGGGGGTCACTAATAGGGCCAGATCTGGGGATGGCCAGCCAACCTCAATGACTAATGCTCGCATACCTCCCAGCTCCGCTAAGGGCCCCCACAAGGAGGTTATTAAAAGAGCTGGGTCAGGAAGCGAACAGCCCTCAACATTGAAAAACGCGAAGGAATCAGTGCTGCAGAACTATGTTCAAATTGCTGTCATTGACAAAGTTGATCCAGATGGGAGGATCAGTGTTGAGCAATGGCGACAGATTAAACACAAGTTTATTGAAGAGATTGCCCTCATAAAAGGAAGAACGGACGAGGTATCCTTCAAAGTCGCGGACTGGATGAAGGGAGTAAAAACTATCAACTGCGGTAATGAGACTGCATGGTTTCCTCCACCCATCCAGAGATTGAAACCATTCTGTCAGTATTGGAAAATCAGAATGAAGGTCTTGTTACAGGTCAGTGGAAGATTGTGAACTCCATGACCTGTAAGGAGAACCAAGACATAGACTTCAGAGTCTCTGAAGAAGCTAGAGTCACAGGGGGAAGTTGTCAATTTTGGTTTTGGGATTATTAGATTAAGGTGTGCTAGATCTGGTAAGCCCAAAGAGGCTTTCAGTGGTGTAAATTAATTTGCATCACTGCGAAGCAGTCTCAGCAGAATTGATAAAGCTCCTCATTGATTCCAAAGTGGACATGGCCCTTATCCAGGAACCCTGTATTAACAACACCAGGGTATGTGGTCTAAGGACCACGGGGTATAACCTGTTTATACCGTCCACGTTGGAGAAGGTACGAACGTGTATATTAGCTAGGAATGATCTGAATATTAATCTTCTTCATTCTTTTAGCAACAAGGACCTTACAGCTGTCCAATGGGAAGCCACTGGAGGCAGAAGGCTTACACTGGCATCCGTGTACATGCCATACGAGGCGGCCGATCCACCGGGCATCGCCCTGCAGCATTTGGTGCAGCACTGTAGGAGGAGAGAAGTTCTTGGATGTGATGCGAATGCTCACCACTATCAATGGGGAAGCAGGAACATCAATAAGAGGCGTAAGTTAGTACTCGTACTTGAATTTGTAACTAGTTATAATCTTTATATCTGCAATAGGGATAATTATCCCACATTCAGAACGAAAGATAGGAAAACAGTTATAGATGTGACGCTAGCATACCAAGAGGGTGAATTTTTCAAGGACTGGAGGGTAGCTATTATTCCTTTTCGGATCATAGCATGATATTCTTCAGTCTTGACTTTGTGAAACCGAGGCAAAGGCCTTATAGGAACTCCAGAAGGACAGATTGGAAGTCCTTCGGTGATTTACTTGTTAGGGATTTAGGTGATATTGAGGGCTGGAGAAATTCAGCTGAGGGTATCGAGGAAGACGTAAATAATTGCACGGATGTACTTAAGAGTAGCTTTGAGCTCAGTTGCCTGGTGATTCATGCTGGCAAAAGGACTAGTGAACTTAGAGTTCAACGGTCTACAGTTAGAAGGCTGTTTAATAGAGCTAAGCGAGCGAGAAGTCAGACTGATTGGGATAGCTATAGGGAAAGCTTCACTAAGTATAAGAAGGACATAAGACGGGCGAAACGGACATCATGGATGAATTTCTGTGAATCCGTGGACTCTGTTAACGAGTTGTCTAGATTTAGACGGGTATTATCCAAGGACCCGGTGGCATCTGGATATATATAACGGGCGGACAACTCGTGGACGTAGTCTAGCTCGGAGTCCCTCAGTTTACTGATAAAGACTGACTTCCCTGGCTGTAAGGATGACGAATCTGATGGGAGGACAGGTAGTTTCGGTGATAACCTACAGTCCGAACCAGAGAAGGGTGATATAGATGCGATAGAGGAGATGATCACTGGAGACAAGGTAAGATGGGCGGTAAGTCACCGGGCCCAGAATGTCAACGACAGGGTCACCTCACTACTCGTGAATGTATTTAGGGAATGTCTTAAAGTGAGATGTATTCCCAGGGAGTGGAGAGATGTAAGAGTCATTTTCATACCCAAAGTGGGTAGGACGACTCACTCGAAGTCCAAGGACTATAGACCGATCAGCTTATCGTCTTTTCTACTCAAGCCAATAGAAAGACTGATCGATCTGTATCTGAGGAGGAGTACGGGAACACAGGGCATCAGCGACGCTCAACACGCCTATCTTAAGGGTAAGTCTGTTGAGAGTGCTCTGCATGATGTGGTGAGTTGTATTGAACGGGGTCTGCTGCAAAAGGAATACATCTTGGCAGCGTTCCTCGATGTAGAAGGGGCCATTAACAATATTAGGATAGAGGCGATTGAGGAATCACTCGCTTCGTTAGGTATTAGTGTATTAGGCATTTACTTGGGCGGCAAATTGTCTTGGAGGAGAAATACTCAGGAAAGAGCCAGTAAAGGGCTTAATGCCTACTACGCATTCAGGAACTCTATATGGAAGAACTGGGCTCTATACTAAAATTGTATATTGAATGTACACATCGGTTGTGAGACTTATATTCACTTATGGATGTTCGGTATGGTGGGAGGCGTTGAGAAAAGGGACGTATAGGAACCTTCTTTCTAAAGTTCAGAGATGTGCTTCAATTGGCATTACGGGTGCCGCAAGAAGTACACCTGAGGCAGCACTGTACATCATTCTCCACCTTCTTCCAATTAAGGAATTCGTGAGAGGAATGGCTGTGCGGGACTTATTTAGACTGAAGGAATTGGGATTAATAGAGAGCTTCAAAGCGGGGCATGCTAGCATACTTAATGAAGTCAAGTTGGATAGTCCAATATTATCCTAGGCCGCCCAAACGGATTATGTCGGTACTATAATTGACTTCGAGGCTACTCTGGACTGGAGCGGAGAAGCTCCATGGAGGGTGTGATATCTTCACTGATGGCTCGAAGATGGAAGTATGCAGAGGGGCGGTTGTTTACTTCATGGGGACGGATATCAAACGATCGTTTAGATTGTCGGATAGTTACAGCGTTTTCCAGGGAGAAATTCTAGGCATTTACAAGGCCCTAAGATTACTGGAGGAGAATGTTAAGAGGGACACTGAGGTAACTATCTATGTGAATGGTCAGGCAGCTCTGATGCCAATGACTATGTCAGGTCCAGGTTAGTGCTGGAGTGTAGGAAGGAATTTAAAAGGCTAATGGATGCCTGCAGAATAAGACTTTGTTGGGTTCCTGGTCACTGCGATATTTTCGGCAATGAAATAGCCAATGAGCTAGCTCATAGGGGATCGGAGTTGGACAGGTCTTTTGTGGAGGTATCGGAAGTCCCCTCTAGTGGCTTCTCGCTCACCTAAGACCACATGTTTATAAGTTCATGTTTTTAGGTTCAATATTATAGAAAATTCAAAATGTACCATTAGAAGAACAAAAAAGTAACACAAAGTCCCTTCTTAGCATTCTTACCTACATAAGAGTATGTATCTTTAATTTCATATTTCTAGGTTCAATATTATAGAAAATTGAAAGTGTTGTGGATTCTCACTCAGTTATGACCACATATATTTAAGTTAATATTTTTATGTCCAATATTATAGAAAATTCAAGAAATACTAATATAAAACAAACAAGTTAAAGCGGTATATTCCGCTGTGCCGAATCTTTTATACCCTTCAATATCTTACCGACAAACAATAAAATATGCGCTTTCATGTTTTCATATTTATACTTTAAAAAAATAATCTACATTTTTTTCCAAACTACAAAAATGTAAACACAAAATTAAACTGTCAAGCGTTGCTTCCTTAAAAAAATAAATAAATAAAAATATACACTGAAAGAAGTTGCAATGTTTTGTATATGTTTGTGTGTATATATTTTCAGTAATTTTTTTCAGATTTTTCCTTTAACTCGGTTTTTTATGGGCCGACTTGGTCAATTCAAAAAACAGAAATTTTAGCAAAATATTTACAACAGATTTGTATAAAAACGAATTCTGAAGCTTATATAGAAGCTCTACAAAGTCCATAAATGCGTTTAGACCGATATCGCAGTTACTAATGAATCGATCTTGTTAATTTCTTACCCGAAAACATTTCAAAAAAGATTCTGCATTTTGTATATAAAAACGAAGTCGCTAGCTTATATAGGGGCTTAGAAAAGTCGAAAACATATACGTTTTTAGAGACTTTTTCAGTTTTTTGGCGATATCTCGGCCATTAATTGACCGATTTACTTGATTTTTACTAGCATCATTCTAACGAATATTTGCTATAAGATAATAATAAGATGTATAAGTCATACACATCCGATAACTAAAGCTTCCTAAAAGATGATTTCAACAAACAGACGGACGAACATCGTTATATCAGCTCGCTATCTATAAGCATTCAGAAAATATATACTTTTTGGGGTCTTAGACGAAATTACAAACGGAATGACAAACTTATATATACTATTTACACCTGTGGCGAAGGGTATAAAAAATACCACAAAGTGCCCGCTGTTTAATTTCATGTTTCTTTGTTCAATATCACAAAAAGTACTATTAGAAGAACAAAAAAGTACCACAAACTCCACGTTGTAAATTCTTCTCCACATAGGACCATGTGTTTTTAATTTCATGCTTCTGTTATTTCCCGCTTTTATCCCTCTTTTAGTACATTTTTCTCCGGTGGATGTAACAAAAATTTTATTCCAATGAATTTCTAAATTGTATGGGATCCCATATTAAAAGACGCGTACGTATATGACAATAAAAAAATAAAGTAAAAAAGTAGATATAATTTTTACTCCTTAAACTTTAAAATTTAAACAAAAGTACCAAATTTGTATTTGGCATTTTTCGATAACTTAGTCGCCTCCAGGGTCTACTTACGGATCCACAAACCTTAAGTAATAATACGTTTGATTTACCCTTTCTGCGGGTTAGAATAATATTTTCTTTATTAAATACTTCAAAAATATTTCAAATACACAATATATAGATATTACGAGAGAATAAATTCGATAACTTCAGTTTGGATACCATCCGCTTAATAAATGTCGTCTTCAATCGTTTCTTCTTCAACTAGGCTTATTTTGGTTCTCCCTTCTTCAACAAGCCTTATTTTAATTCTTCGGATTATATTAGGATCGGTTCGGTTCTTCGGCTTATATTAGGATCGGTTCGATTCTTCGGCTTATAATAGGTTCAGTTTTAGTAAGCTCGGTTCAGTAGTAGAATCGGCTTTGAGCTTACGGCTTCGACACACTCGACTGTCAAACTGGTTCGGGTTTACGGTGGGATTGGCTACTGGTCCAGGTGGTAGCTTCGGGAATCGAAGATTCTTGGTTCGGTAGTAGAATTAAGATCGGCATCGTATGTTCGGCTTCGACTCTCTCAGCTATCAATCGGTTTCGGGTATTCGACAGGATCGGTTTCTAATTAGGGTGGCAGCTTCGGGAATCGAAGATCGAATATTTTTCTACAATACGTACGTACCAGGGTTGTCAGATTTTTTTGAGCCTCTGTCGCCAAATTAAAATTTTAATAGGCTTTTTAAAAAAATACTAAAAAACTAACTAAAATGTTAAGTCTCGTACAAAATTTAAGTCTCGTGTTAAGTCACGTACTTAAAATTTCGTATAATTTGTAAATGTCAATTGAGCTTTAACATAGCCAATGACAATTGCAATAGCTAATAATAATACTGTGCTAGTTGTAAATTTTAACAAACTGGGCACCCTACTGATAATACTAATTCGAGTATGTTTAATTCAATGGTGACAGCCGTGTTTCGAATTAAGCGCTCGATTCAAGACATTTGTGTTTAAACTTAATTATAGAAGTATCGCATTAATTAAAAATATACTAATAGAAATAAAAGGGACATTATTTATGTATATTGAACAATAAATCAATTGAATATATATTGCAATCATAAATTAAATCAGTTTTATTCCGATTTTTGTTATATTTTTGTTTGAAAAGTTGCTCATTGGTAACACTATTTAGCCTGTTTAACCAACTATTATTTTGTTTATTAGCATTTAAAAATGCATTTGATATTAAGAATTCATTATTGTACAATTCAGTGAAATCTTAATTGTTATATTGTTTAAATTCACAAATTAACCCTTAATTTAAAATACATTTTAGAGATAAAATTTGTGTGAAAAATTTAATTAAAATGTATTTTAAATTTAAAAATTGTTTGTAACTACTGGGGAAAAATATTAAATTTAAGCTAAAAATCTTGATTAATTTTTTAGCCTTTCAAAATGAAATATCTCAAAAACGAGCGTTTTCAGCGTCGTCGATTTAGTTTAACCCAATGGGTGCCTATATTGTTAAATGAATTAGTCTCATTTTCGAGCACAGTGTAATCAAATAAAAAAAAACAACTTAAAGTACACTTTTCTAGTCATCAACTTTTAGAATTTATTGGACTTTATTATATTATAACATTGGTCCTATCAAACTTATAAATTGTTTCCAAGAATTAATTTATTCATGAACGTTTATTTCATTGTGACCGAAGTCATTAATTCAGTCGCCAAAAGCAATTAAAAATCGCCACATCTGACAGCCCTGTCTCAAACTACTATTACCATGCACTTTACTTTCGCAAAATTTAGTCGGCTCTCCAATTATATAAAATAATTCTCGGGACTTATATGGCGGATTCTTATCCTGTTCAAATCGTCTCGTCTGTAACCAAACTTTGTTTACTTATATAAACTTAGTCATGCATAAACTGAATGAGAATTATATTGCTTGTTGGCTATCAAGCAATAACAAATGAAAAACTGAAGCAGTTATTATACATGTGTGTGTCTGTGTGTAGAATTTACAGTGGGAGCGTTCAATGTAATTACCTATTATTAATAAGGGATTCAATATATTAGTATGAAAAATGGAAATAATTAAAACTACATAAATAAAATAGTAAAGAAAAGGGAAAAATGGTACGAATACGATTTTAATTTTATAATTTTATTTGTTTGTTTCCTCGTATAGAAGGTACTTATGGTACCAAAAAAGTACCAAAATAGTGTTTTTGCCAGTTTTTTTCCCTTAAAAGTTCTAAAATAGAGCCAAAGTGAACACTTTTTTATAAAAATTTACTTTTTTAAGTATTATCTTAACGACGGTTCTGAAATAAAATCAGAATAGTGGAATATACTCTTTAGGGTTTAAAAAATAGCAAAACTAGGTTTTATGGTATAAAAATAGCAAAATTTTAAAATGTGAATGTGTTCACTTTTGCAACATTTTTAAATTTGATTAACAACCAGCTCTATCTCTGTTAACTTAAAAATATATAAATTAAAAAATGAACTTCTTAGGATTTTGTTAAAAATATTTAAATACGAAATAGCCTGACTAAATCCGGAAGTCGGAAAAAATTAAGAATTCTCAAGGATACGAGGTTATCTCAAACCTTGGCAATAAAAATAAAAAATGAGCGATTTAGAATATCTAGAAAGGGTGAACAAAATTGAAGAATATTAATATCGAGGAAAATTTGGACCTTATCCAGATATCTTAAGAAAACTGTCGCTATTGCGACAACAAAAACAAAACTAGTCGTCAGACAAAATCTTTTGAACTTTATAAATTTTCAAAATGCTATAAATCCTGGATTGTGTAAAACTGGAAACGAATTTAGTTGGCAGAAGGACAAACGTAAACATATTTTTGCCTTAATATAACAGTTTATTTCGGTTGAAGTAAGAATTACCCCCCAATATTATAAAGCTAAGAAAAGTATAAAAAGAAGGGAGGGGTTTCTAATAAAAAGTCCCAATACTTAAGTTTTGGTCCGATGGTACTAATTATCAGCATTTTGTTCTAAGAAAATTTCCTTAAAATATTTGCCAAAATTTTACCAGTTTCCGGGAATATAATGCTGAAGACTTTGCATTACAGTATAATATTTAACCCAAACTCAAGTCTATACACAATTCCTTACTTAGTCAAACTGGTCCAAAATTCGCTTAAAACATGGAGTTGCATGTTATAGAGGGATCCGCAAAAAGCCCAGACTTAAACCTATTTAAAAGTGTGCAATTCGCATTAAAATTTAAATTGGGATGCGTGGAGCAAAAGCCGAGGAGTATAAAAATACAATGTAATAAAATTGCTTTTAGTAATTGTGAAAATTTTTTTGGAGACTAAAATACATCCTATCGTGAATTTAATTCGCGAAATGAAAAGCATAGCTTGTTTTTAACATTTATTTATTTTTTTTTTAATTTTTTTTCAGAGAGAGCAAAACTGAACCGTTTTTTATTTTAACAATATCTTAATTTTTTGTAGTAACTAAATTAATTTTAACTAAGGACTGCACATGAAAAAATCCGTGCACACTTTAAGGCTTATAACTTTCCTACATAAGAAATTAGTACTGGTAACTTGTTTACATATCTTATTATTCTCAGTAACTATGTGCTAAATTTTGTTGTAATATCATAATTAGTTATTCTTAAAATGAAAATTTAACAAAATTCATTCAAACGCATAATTCAAATTTATAATCAAAACATATGTATGTCGACCATAAAAAAAATTGCTAGGAGTGCAGGTGAATTGGGAAATTCAGTTTTTTTTAATTCATAGCAAATACTAGAAAGAAAGACATAGTTGGACAAGACGGACTTTATGATACCTTACGCCATTGTGTACGAGCATAAAAATTCGGGAAGGGGGCTTATATTACACCTGTGGCCAATTTTACTAAATATAAAATAAAATATACGATTATTAGAAATGGGTTTGTATGGGAGCTATGATAAATTATGGACCGATTCTAATAAAATTTGACAATTATATTTGTACTTACAAAAACATTCGTATGGGATTTATGCACGTTAAAGTCGTTTTCGGAAGAGGGTATATATATGCTATTTTCAATTGTGGACCGGTATTCATGAAATTTGGTACTAAGATTGATACTTGTTCAGAACTTCTTTGCACCGAATTGCATTAAAACATTCTCATTTTTGAGTGTTTAAATTCTATTCCTGGGGGATATTTGTATGAGGGCTAGGTGAAATAATGAACCGATCACAACTAATTTCAATAGACTGAGTCTTGTATCATAAACACGTGCCAAATTTCATTGAATTATCTCTATAATTGCGACCCGTACTTTGTGCACAAGGTTTACATGGGCAGCCGGCATCATTAGATCGATTCTGAGTTTGATATTTGGGCAAAAAGTTTAATTCAAGTAAAGGCAAAAAATTTATACAGATATACAAGACACTTTAGATTTTCCCAGCAAAATTTTGCTTTCCTGGTAAGCTAGAAGGTATAATTGGAAACAAAAATAAACTACTTACTTTTGAATGAATAACTAATTATTTTCGTTTGAGATGTCCACAAATTCATATAGTTATTTTTGATTTCTAAGGGTATTCAAAAGCATGTAACTAAAGGAAAATAAAAATAAAAACAGAGCAAAAAATTTTGCTGTCAGTGAGATTTGAACTTGGGCACAAAAGCTTTTTTGGTATAAAATATCTTTTTAGATATTTTGTTCAAAAGAACTAACAGCATCAGAATGGGGTTGAACCAACAACCTTCTGGTTGTTAATCCGCCGCTCTAATCAACTGATCCTCGTGGTTGCAATATTGCTGTTCTATTATACTACTGAGTACTTATTTATGTAATATAGAGTAAGCAAATATTAATGACGCCTCATTACCAAGAGACTACTTTAATAAGTAGTTGCCATTACCGAGAACCAAAAAGTTTTTGCTGGGTTATACCTATAAAATTTTATATTAATACTGTTAACCGTTTCTGGATAGTAATAGGTCGATAAAAATATCATATTTTTGCTGAAAATTTTTATTTATTTATTTCGTGTTCGGAAATGGTCTCAGATTAAAGAGATGAACATCTATATCTAAACAAAATGAAAAATCGGGACATTATAAGGCAACTTCATATAGAATAGAAAACTTTTTTGACAAAAATATGATTTTTCTCCAAAATCGTGAATTTTCAAAGCCTAGTGCCAGCAGTGCCAAGCAATATTTTCATAGTAATAATACTGGTAGATTCTCAAAGATCTTTTCTACTTAAGTTTTTGCGGCAGTTCATAAATTCGCAATTCGCCCATTAATAAAAAGGGGCCTATTTTTATACAAATTAAAAAAAAAAAGAAAAATAGATTGCTGTGTTAATTTTTGATGGTTTTAGATCAAACACACACCGACAAATAATAAAATTTATGCCTTAAAGTATGCTTTCATATTTTCATATTTATACTTAAAAAATATTCTAAATTTTTTTCACACTACAAAAATATAAATACAAAATTAAACCATCAAAGCAAGCGTTGCTTCCTTAAAAAAGAACAACAGAGGCTATAAGTGCTTTTGATAATTGCTAAATTAATATACATATAGTATGTTAAGAATCGTTTTTACAATGAAAAAAAACATGTTTTATTCAATATTTTAGCTTTAAAAAAGTATATAAGTTTCAACTAACGTAAAATTTTTTAACATGAATATGTTAACTAATATATTTATTAATATATAACACAAAGAAAAATAACATATAAAGATTTAAACTATTAAAAGCATAGCAAAAACTAAAAAACACAAAAATTTTCGTATCAAGAAATTCGTTTTACATTTATAAAATGGCTAAAGAAAATTACAAAACTGTGGGATTTAAAATTTAATATGACGACAGATGCCACGCATAACTACTTGGGGAACCTTTTTCATCAAATAAATTAATGTCATAATCAATTGGAATTTTAGATATTCCATCAATATTGCGTTTTTTTAGTTAATTATGGCCTTGTAATACCTATCAGCCACTTTCTTCTTCATATATGGGCACAAATTTAATGCGATTTAAGTTTGGACTCTCTGCTTAAATATTAAACACGTTTTGCATTTAAACAATAGTTGGATTATCACTCTTTGCCCCTATGCGTTTGGAGACGTTATTTCAATGTAACTTGAATTCTGGGTTGTTGCTATAAGCTCAGATTTATTATCACTTTTTATTAAACAAGCTATGTATATATATATATATATAAATTTAGTAGTCATCAGACTATAAGTGTTGTTGTTTTTTAGGAAGCAACGCTTACTATGATAGTTTAATCTTGTGTTTACATTTTTGTGTGAAAAAGCATACTTTAAGGCGTAAATTTTATTATTTGTCGTTAAAATGGTGAAGGGTATAAAAGATATTAAGAATATTATTTTTAAGAATTTTATGTTTTGAAAAAATTCGATATCTTTTGACGTCCACAAACGGCAAAAGAAATTAAAAAAATCTACAAAAATCGAAAATTTTTTTCAGAATTTTTGTATTTCGGCTTAAATTCATTGAATAATTGCAGAAGTATACATTGTAAAAGTTTTATTGGACACTCTTCAGAATGGAATGCGACTGTCATCAGCATGTGGTAACCATTATCTATTTAACTTACAGCTCTTCGGGAAATGGAATCTGTAACTTATTTTCCCTATATGTTATTAAGTAAGAAGTATGTATTTCGGCAAGAAGAAGAAGTATTATGCAAAAATATCGATTTTAGCTGATTATATTATCCTTTAATATTCTTAACTTATTCTGCTGGTGTGCACTTATTAATATTAAGGATATCATTAGAGAAAACGTATCAGTTGGAAAAAAATTAATTAGTTCTTAAGAATTCATATCCAAGTTATGTTTCGTAAATTTTATAAAATCTTCAAAGCAAAGGTTTACTAACCAAAGCAGTTATGTGTAAAAATATTCTAAATCAAAAAAATAATTTTATTAACAAGGTTCCACCAAAACGAGTTATGTGTAGTCCTTTGAAAGATATTATTGCTCTCTTGTATCTAATCATCCCGATTTTTATTTACGTAATATCTGTATTAATTGTACTTACGTTCTAACTAATCGTATAAGTTTCAAAGAAATTTGCCAATTTACAAAATAAAACATTTTTTCCCTCTCCTGAAAACTTAATAAAAAACACATAACTGAATTTGTCGGGATAGCGACGATCATATCTTCATATAATTATTTTGCCGCATTCATTAAAACAGTTTTTGTTTTTATTTTTCCGAAAAACTATACAATAGATGTTTTTTTAAATACTAACGACGATTGCTGCACGTGCTATAAACGTAATTACTCGTATTTATATTTAACCAAAAAACACTAATTTTTTTTTCGTGCCGCATATCCTATGTAAGAATAAAAATATTATTAATTGTTCTTCAGGTGGGTCAAAGTAGTGCATTTGTTTCTAATTAAAATGATTTCTAAATGATTTCTAATTAAAAATTTAAAAAAGTGCAAAAACTTAAAAAGATAAAATAATCAGCATATATTTAATGAAAAAAAAAACTTCGTAATTTATTTTTGCATCAAACAATATTTAAATATAACAAAAGAATATTTATAGTTAAGAGTTTGTTAAACTAAAAATTCATATAAATAATGTAATTTATTACTCAATTTACTTGTTTTGGTGTCTATAAGTATAATTAAACGTGTACAAAAGAAATAAGTTTAACATCTAACTTAAAAGCAAACTCAGATTTTATACCTTTTTGCATTCTTGAAGGCCTTGCTATAAAAGGCAGACCAACATCATCAACTGTGTCTTTAAGAAGCTATAAATAGACCTCTTAAATATCACATTTGGCAATTTTAGAATGACAAAAATATAGTTTTGAAAATAGTGGACTGAAATGTTATATTTTGTTAGTAGTCAAGGCACTAAATATTCCTACTAAAAAATATTTTTTTCGTTTGAATTTCAGTCATATTTTAATAAATTTTATTAAAAAAGAAAAACTTAGTGATACCTATATTAATGTATTATTTGCATAACAAATTTTTCGCCATTATCTTATAATTTTAAATTAATTCTTAACAAATTCCTCATATGAGGTACCTCACATTTTTTCTAATATTTTAGAATATCGCAAAAAGTCGCAGTTAATATTCTCAAATATAATTTTAAGGATGTTCTTTTATATACTAATCGTATCTATAAATTCGGAATTCTATGAAACTTTTTAGTTCTAGTCCATTAAAAATAGAATCTACACATAATATAAATTTTTAAGAATTTATATTTAGTATTGTAAATATATAATTCGCGCTATAGACACTTCCCAATATTGTAACTATTTTTTCCGCAATATATGATAAGTTTACCAGTATGAACTAAACAAAAAATAAAAAAATAAAAAACAAAAAACACCAATCAATAAGCTTTTATTTTCGTATTTTTGTCGTTCTAATTTAGCTAAATTTGATTGGTATTCTTTAATTTTTCCAGCTCATTAAAGTGAGTAGAACTCTCTTAGATAATTAAGATAAATCACAATTAAAAGATTTCAATAAAATTTAAATAAATAGACGTTACAAACTAGAAAATTCCAAAACCGTTAATTTAAACTTAATTTAAATTAATTTTCGTAACAATATCAAATCCCCATTTTTCATACAAAAACAGTCCATATTGTAAGTTTTTCGATTATTTTAACCTTATATAAAAATAAAATAAAAGTTTTGCGGTCTCTTTTTACTAAATAATATTTATAACAATAGGAATTTATAACGTAGGAATTTATAACGTAGGAATTCCATTGCAATCAAGCTATATAAAAACTGAATTAAAAAAATACTTTTTATATTAAATCCGGATAACAGAGTTGCAAATTGCAGAATTTGGAATGAATTAGAAAATACGTTCGTATTACCGTATTATCCATAGTAGCGGAGTTCGGGTTATAGATTTTATACAGTATATCAGAAATTCCCTTCTTTGGGATGTGGTGAACTCACCTCCGTTCAAATTGTAACTAAAACGATTACAAGATATTTTTTTTTTCAAAGCGGAATGATTAATTTAGAAACAGCAGATTTATTTCCATTTATTGAAATTCGCCCACTATCCGCCTTTCAATTCGACTACCAGAAGACCTATGGTGTAATGCTTATATTTTATATTTTCCCTTGTTCCGGGGTGTAAGCGTATTTGTTTGTTGTTATATATAATCGAATAATGCGTAACAATAATATTTAATATAATCAAATAAACTTCAATACCCATTTAATCATTTTCAAGAAGTTGACAGAAAACAAAACAACATCAACAAAAATCCTAGAGCAAAAAAAAAAAAAAAAAAAAATTAAATGATGAAGTACTTATCCACAGACACACTTTTGTACATTAATATAAAATAAATACTGTATCACACATACATACAACGGCAGGGAAAACAAAAAAAAAAAAAAAAAAAAAAACCGAGGAACTAAGATCAAAGAACAATTTCCTGATTATTTTATTTTGTCTGTTGTTTTTTTATTTTTGTTCGTAAATTTACAATGTCGCTTTCATTTATTTATTTATTTATTTTTATTTTGTTTTATAAGTTTACATTCATTCAGTAACTACATCACCCACTTACTTAAATATTCATTCAATCACTCATTCATTTACTTATTTATTTAGTAATTCATTCAACCATTGATTTTATTCAAAACCGCCTCAAAGGACAACACATAAAAAGATGAGGTAAAAAGTATGAAATTCAAACATACTTATGTGCACTCATACACACACTACATTAACCGTATGCGATATTTAAATCGTTTGTGCATGGGCGAATATGTGCATTAGAATGTCCTATTACCCTACATTACATTGGAAATGATTGATTATTATTGACTAGTTTCGAAAAAATGTCATTATATATATATATATATATATATATATATATATATATATATATATATATATTCTTTTAATGCAAATAATGACGTATATATAACTAGAAAAAGTATCTAATTTTGCAACTGTTAAGAAAGATAATATTTTCTCATAACATAGATATCTTTAAATTAAAATTAGTGCTGTAACAAAATATGAAAATCATACTGAAGAGAATTATTAAAATAGAAATAAAGTTGAAATTCATAAAATTTTGGATCATTAAATTTCTTCTTGGATTGCCATGGTGTTCACTTTAACACTAGCGTGTCTGAAGTTGAATTACTCTTATATTCATTGCTATTTACTACAATGAAAGGCAAAATTAACAAATTTTAATAATGTACGATGATATATAATAAACAACACTGCGAATTGGAAAGTTGTATTCTTGATCATTTCTACTTTTGCATCAGTCTAATAAAAGGTATACAAACATGGCTACGAAAGGAATATAACTACATATTCGGGTGAAGCTCAAAAAAGACAATCAGTCAGCCATTCAGTCGAATATTAACATTAAACAGGAATATACCCTGCCAGCATTTGGAAAAGAGTTTTTTCATTCATCCACTACAAAGTGTCTATTTTGACACTCTTAGATGTTCAAACGTGGAGAGTACACAAATTTGCAATACCAAAACACATTAGCATCACATTTTCATCAAAAATACTTGACTTGGGTGACTTTTTACATTCAAGATCAAGCACGTCATAATTTCGCCCAGTAAATGTATAACTTTTAAATTGATCAATATTTTTTTATTCAATACTATAAACAACATTATTGATCAATTTAAAAGTTTACTGAGCGAAATTATGACGTGCTTGTTCATGAATGTAATATATATGCATTAATTTTTAGTTAGTGATTTTTTTAAATATTTCTTACTGAAGTCAAAATAATAGTGAGTTTGATAATAATCAATAATTTAATGATACTTTCTTGAGGTACTTTTTTACACTTCTTCTAAATGATTTTATTTTGACACTACAAGAAAGCCCTAGAAAGTGTCATATAAAAAGTATTAAAACTGATGCACGTCTCTTCACGAACGGTGACTTTTTTTCGACAAGAAAATGGTATCATATTCGACTGTTATTAACTACATGAAATTACGTTGTAGTTTAAATTTCTATAGAAAATGTTGGTAGGGTACATACAAATAGAAAATGTAGATTAATATATGTATATATCAAATAATAAAGATGTGTTGTTCCTGTTTTGTTTTTCTTGTGATATTTTTCAGCATTTATTTGTTTGTTTGTTTGTTTTTGTTCTTGTTAAGTTAATAAACAAAATTAAAATGTTTGAACTCAATACAAGTGTAGGTATAGGGTTATTCATACGGAAGTAAACTCTTATTTTTGTTTGTCTACAGATGTTTTTGGTTCCGAACAATTTACAAAGATGTAACCAAAAATACATAAGTACATAAGCCTCGAGCTACGAATAAGAGTTGAAACAAAACTCTATTGTCATAAAAGAGGATAACAGTTACTTTGTGACTTTTATTTTTTGTTCCAAAATACTTAAACATAGTTTTGATATTCGTAATTAAAACATTTTTTTGGGACTGGATTATATAGTTTTAATTCATATGTATAATTTTATTGCATTTATGTATGTGAATGTGATAAAGATTAATAATTTACACACACGCATAACATTTGTTTTATTACACTGAGGAACAGTCATTTTGCGGTCTGGAACTTAATTGCAAAATTTTACTAATTTGAGGTCACTGATTTCAAATCTAATATCCATTTTTCTCTATCAGCTCGACTTTTCACTACATATATTGGAATAACTTGAAAACGGTTCACCATATTCAGTTAAAAGAAAAATCCGAAAATCGGCAACAATATTATCTTTAAGCCGTGCTTACATTGTTTTTACATTTGGCCAGTAGTTTCAGAGATATCGTTGAAGTTTTGAAAAAAAAAATAACAATTAAAAAAAAAATTTGCTCTTTAAAAATTCCTAAAAAAATAAAAATGCGAAAAAATCACAGTTTTGGTCTAAAAACGTTTAGTTAAACATATTTCGAATGAAATGAGCTTTATTTCATTGCAATCGGTGCACAACCTTTGATTTTATTCACAATTAACTAGAAAACTGAATTTATAAAAATTGCGATTTCCATAAAAAAAACATTTTTTAATGTGTATGTTGGAACAAAATTGAACATTGTTTATGTTGACAGTATATATATGCACACATTTACAATTTACGACTTATAGTAAAAAATTACGCAAAAAAATTATATGACTTGTGCTCTAGTTGACCTTAACGAAAAAGTCACGATTTTCTGATTTTTTTTTAACTGAATATAGTGAACCGTTTTCAAGTTATTCCAATATATGTAGTGAAAGTGCCTTAATTTTGAACATAACGGTATATATGGACCGCACAAAAAAAGTTACAATTTGTTCCCTTGTGTTATTTGCTTGCATCTTCAAACAACACCGCATTCTTATCACGTGCAGGTTAAGGGTGATTTAAAAGAAACCATAAACACGTCACATACAAAAAAAATGTATTTTAGAATAAATATTTGGCTATATTAGTTTAAGATTTTCATTGTTAGTTTTCATTTTAGAATACAAATTCTATTTCTTAAAGCATTGAATTTTATTAACAGTACATTAGTTATTTTAGAATTTCTATTATTTTGAGTAAAAATATAAACTGCTTTTTGGTGTCAAACATAATTTGAAATTGTCTAAAAAAAGTGTATTTGAATTGGGTGATTTTTTGTAATTTAGCGATTTATTTTTTTAGTAATTGACGATTCTATCGTGTCAATGTGCATTATTGATTTTAAACTTTACTGATTTTTAGGTCATTTAACGATCACAAAAAATCACTCACTTCAGTCAACATGCAGTCTTTGCCCTTTGTTCATGTAGGTTTTCTATAGTAATTACATCAATACAAATTAAATGGGATGAATTTGTAAAGACTTTAATGATTTATATGAATTTATTGATATTTTGTCACCCTCAATTGTCATTATTGTTTATTATATAATAAATAATTATAAGATCAAGAGAGAATCAATATATATACATTAGGGGCCATCATAATTTGTATGGAGGAAAAATAAAGTATCAATGCTTCTAACTAAACTGAACGTTTATCTTACTATGTACTTTTTTGGGTGTGTGAGTGTATAATGGTTTTATCGTCAGCTGACGTACCTTAGTCGTATTCAGTTCTTATATAATAAAATGTGTTTATTTACGGATTCACAAATCTTAAGAACGTACGTTGTACATACCATTTCTAGGGATTAAAATAATATTGTTACGTTTTTGCCTTTCAAAAATGTTAGTTTATTTCGTCTAAATCAACCGGGGGTTCTTTTACTTGCAATAATAAGACGTCAGTGCACTTTGTTTTAAATACAAATACAGCTATTTATTTATGCTTTAAAACACACACTATACTACACAACTAAATGGCAACGGCTAGCAACACTATGACAACTTTAAAACTGTACTTCAACTTTACTACTAACTCTAAACCATTGACTGAAAGACTTCAAACTACATCTGCTTATATAAAAGTAACCATGGCTCTCTATAACCTTCTAGTAACTAGGAATGCCAGATACTTCTTTTGCCCAATGCCAAAATTTTTAAGAAATTCCTCCAAAAATCCTCACTCAACAAAAAAGACATTTTACCATTCAAAATAATTATTATAATTTTTTGCTTTTAACAAGTATTTGTGCTTTCTCCTTACAGAGATAATTTTTGGATGAATATTGTTGCTTAACTACATATCGCTAATTTACTTCAAGAACGTCATAACTAGAGAAATCGGGATTGATCGCGATCCCGGGTACTTCCGGCAAAAATAAATAATTAAAATTTTTTAATTTATAAGATAATTCAGTTAAATGAATGACAAAAACCGTTAAAATAAATTAATTAATCATAAAACACATTTTGAAAATTAAATAAACACATTTTATTATATAAGATCTCATCCGAAAGTCGAATCATTACTTTGGCCCTGTGGGTAAAACTTTGCTCGATAATTTTACAGAAGTAACCTTCTTGTTAAGAGATCCATAAAGAATTTTACAGATTTCTGAAGACCTATTCTTTCTACGTTTATAACCCATTTCTATGAATAATGGTTTTTCTCATAAAAAACTATAATTAAGTTCCTTTTATTTTTATACTACACTAATCTATAGAAGGAAAACATGAGTTCAAACATTAATTTACATCATGTCCAGTTCATGGACCCTTTAAATTGCATGGTCTTATAATTGAATTTTTGTAATTTATCTCATAAAAATTCAGCTTTAAAAATGTATGTTGTTGTTTGAGGATTCCAAACTTGTTAAGGACATTTCTTTTACAATGTTCACTCACATGCATGCTAATTACATCTTGAAATCGGTTAAAATTATTCGAAACTAGTCGGTTTTTAAAAAAACAAAAACGCGTTAATCGGTTTCCGATTTCGGTTTGAATACACTAATACAAACAGAACTTTTTGTTTCCCTTTTATGTAGATGATATGTCAAAAACAGCTGGTTAAAATAATACAAAACAATTTTTATTTGAAGTCAATGTAAACGGAACCAAAAGTGAGATACTATTCCAGTTTTAAGAGACGAATAATTTTTGTGATTAAATCACCAGCTAATTTGCTGTCATTTACTACTAAATTTAAACTGACAGGATATTCACATAAAACTTGAATTTATCAAGAACTTCTTCAAAGCACTTGACTGTGGAAGGCAAAACTCAGAGAAAGATAATTGACAAGCCTGTTAAAGGCAAATCAATGACAGATGGAAACTTACCAAATTGTTTAACGCCCATGAAATTTTGTTCACAACATTTTCGGTAAGCAGAAATCCAATTAGTTCAAGCAAATAATAGAGAGTTTGTTGCAAAGATAACACGAGATTGAAACAAGAATGTCTCATTAATTTAAATTTTTGGAGCTACAAGAGATGAGAAAAGGCGGATAATTCACCAAGATTTCGCGGAAATTTATAAATAATAACAAAAATTTTGTTTAGAAAATATTATTGTTGGACTCTATTGTATGAAAGAGTTTTTCAAAGTTTTTACAAATACAGACAAAATATATTTTCGTTTAAATCTCGAAAACTAGAAACGCTTTTGAGAAAATAAGTGAAGATTAGAATTCAGAGCCCTAAATAACTTTTTTTTTATTTTTAACTATATTTTAACCCTCTACCGGCCAAGGCTGCCTCAAGGTATCTTTTCTTATTTTTATATTTTTTAAAATAATTTATATTTTAACTTCTTTTCGTATTATAGTCATTTGGTTAATTAGTTGACATAATAAACTAAATATCTAGACCTTAAATCCTCCAAAAATTTTACACTAATTATAATTTTAAGCTAAAAATTGATTTTCTACATTTTTGCTCCGACCTTTAGAGGGTTAAACATTTTTATTCACTTTTGTGATAATACACAGAGTATTCAATCGATTAACAGTTTTTCGGTTATCTGATTAATTTTGGTCGCTTTCCTGTTTGAATAATTTAAAATTCAAAATTTTTGAATAACTAATGAACCAAATAATTAGTCTCGAATAACCGATTAACCGAAACTAAAGACTATCTATGTAGTTGACATAGATAGTCTTTAGTCTTATGTCCATTATGTAGAATTTTTAATGAAATAAGACATGAAAAGTAAGATTACAACATTATAACTTCATAAATACTTAAATAGGTTAAAATATAAATAATTATTCTAAAATCATATTTTCGAGTGAAATGAGCATCTTTCATCATAATTGGAAAAACCGAATCTGATATGTATAACAGGGGTTCATGAATTTCTAAATAAATTTAAATTTTCATCAACAAAATGTACACTGGGATAATTATTGTATAAAATATTTAAAAAAATTTATTATTTAATTTTATGTTAGAATTTAATAGAAATATTAATTCATACAATTAAGTTTTTTTACGAATTCATGAATTATAAAAATTAAACAAAAAAGATAAAATAAAAATGAAAGGATAAAATAAAAATGAAAGGAAACAAAAAAAAAAAAAATAAATAAATAAATAAATAAAATGTACATACAAAATTTAATTTCATAGAGTCCTATAATTTATAACCTCTTGGTCTTTTTGTTAAACTGCCTATTGTATGTATGGGATTTTCGCATTCTGAGTGAGCAAAACTCTTTTTTTTTTTTTTGTAATTAAGAAAGCTATATTGAGGAAATTTGGCTCAAACCATTTTCATAATACTAAACTGGTTTTATGAAAAAATTGGTGTGATCGAACGACCACGCCTAGTTTTCATATAATTCAATGAAATTTTGTAAAGTATGTATTTTTAAATGAATAACGAAAAGTAATATAACTTCTACACAAATATTAATAAAAATTATTCATCTGCTATATATTCAGCTTTTTAACAGAAACAAAACTGCGGCTATTACATTTGACCTCTTAGTTTTTGGTAGCTATCGTATGTCCCAAATTAAGGGATCTGATGATATGAATAGTCTAAGAATCAAATATGTATTGGAATTCCCTCTTTATGTTTTTCTTGTAAAATGTTCGCAAAAGTTTTTACAATCCTTATTTCTTGCTTCCTTCGCTTCTTAGGATTGATCAATAGGAACAATGCATTATTCGATGATATCTTTCCCATGAAATAGATGAAAATATAAATCTAAAACTCAAAATCAAAATTTCATTAATATATTTGGAACCGTTTCAGATTTACAGCTTAAGCATTTTTATCGTAAGTGATATTTTCCACACATATAACATTATTAAGCAAGCACAAAAATGCTTCTCCTATGACGTTTTGTATTTTGCACTTAAGCCATTTTCACGGTTAGATATAATTAGGGAATTTCATCCGGGATTCTCGCTTAAAAGTAAGAAAACTTCTTAAATTAAAAAAAAACTTATACATTTTAGTAATTTTTAAAGAAAATTAAGCTAAAAATCCATTTGGAAACTATGTCTTAAAGACAATTTCTTTATTTCGTTTTTAAACGCAATTCATTAGGTTATTTGGGATGACTCTATGTCATGACTCCAATTGAACACTTTAATAAAATGTGACCACTAAAAGCCTGCAAGTGAAAGAGTATAACTGATTGAAAGAACCTTATAGAAATCTTAAATATTGTATATTATATTTGTCTCACAGAAATTTGACAAAACACTACAAAAGTTAAGAGAAAATGTAAATAGTGAGTCCAACAAATTATTAATTATTCATATAATTTTCAACAGGAAAGCTACATAAAATATTATCTGTTATGTATGAGAACGTTTGATGGGATCTATAACGGATCTTCTAGGGAAACTAAATGGGCAACAGTACCGCAATTCTGTAAATTTTAACGATTTTTTTCTGTCATTATATTTTACGAAGAATATCGATAGAAATGATAAAAAGTCATTATTTAAAAAACAAAAATTTTTATTTAAAAATAAAACTATTTTCTTGAGAAAATGTGAAAAAATTTATAAATGTTATATAAATGTCAGCAGATTGTCTACCAGCTACATACCAATATAAATATACGTAAGGTTTGTTGTTGGAAATATTTGTGAAATTAATTTGGCGTTAAATGTTTATTGTATTACGCCTGTTCATTAAAAATTTGTGTTAAAAATATAAATAACATAACGATGTGAAATTTATTTTTAAAAATTCCTAAAAAATATTTTTCATTCAAAAAAAAAAAAAAAAAAAGATTTTTTGTCAAATATTCTTTTTTTGTACAAAAAATTAAAAAAATTTCTAAACTTTTGCTTAAAGTTCAGTATTTTTCCTAAAATTCAATTTTTCACAAAAAAGCAAAACTTTTCATTAAGAAATGAATTTTATTGAAAAAAAAGCAATAATAGTAATAAAATAATAATGGTAATAATAATAATAATAATAATAATAATAATAATAATAATAATAATAATAATAATAATAATAATAACCAATCTGTTTCAAAATTGTAAATATTCACTTATAAGCTCTTATTTTATTTTCTCAATTTCTTCCAAGACTCGTTAAAAATTTTTGGTATATATATATATATATATATATATATATATATATCGTTATGCTTTTACGAGCAACATTTTTTTGTAGTTAGCTTACCGAAATTTATCGTTAACTATGTGTTTAACGTCAAAAATCGGTAAAATTTTACTACAGAATAGTACTTAAAGGCAAAATTTGTTAACTATATATTAAACGATAGCTAAAGAAAAATGAATATACCCATATTTTATAATTTTTAAGAATAGTTAGTATAAAAACGTCATTTTAATAAGGAAAACTCAGGTACAAAATATATTGAAATAAAGAAGCAAATTTGAATAAAATATAGTATACAACCGACGATGAAAATCGAGCAAATTAATCTGCAGCATTCAAAATGTGCTACAGACAATTTGAGGCTTCTTTTAGCGGAAAAGGACCTCGATTCCCGACTTCAACATATAAAACATTATATGTAAAAGATAAAGGTAAGCCAAGATCTTGTCTTATTGCTAAAAAACACATAAATATATTTCTCTGGTCACAGTATAGCTCAGAGGACCTGACAGTCGCAAGGGTCGAATTAGTGCGAAACAGGAGTTTCCTGATCGCCTCCAGCTATATGGCACATGACAATCCAGCCCCGTCAGACGAAGTGAAGGAGTTTCTGGCCTCTATAGAGGCTCAAGACGACATTATCCTTGGCTGTGACACAAACTCAAGGCATATAATATGGGGTAGCACTGAAATCAACGACAGAGGTGAGTGTCTATTTAATTTCATTAATACTAACCACCTGACCATATGCAACTCTGGCAACGACCCCACATTCGTTTTTCCGAGTTCGGTGAACCGTAATGGATGGGAAGAGGTGCTAGACATTACACTTACGAAAGACAGATCTAATTTATCAGTTGATAGGTGGAGAGTATCCAAAGAGAAATCCTTTTCGGATCATTGCTGGATTCTTTTCGACATTGGATTCGTCTGCAAAGAAACAGCGTCAACTTTCAGAAACCCAAGACGAACGAACTGGACTAAGTTCAATGGGATTCTCATGCACAAGCTGAAAAAAATACCTCCAGTCGAAGCAACGACTGATGGTCTTGATCAAATTGAGAGCACATTAAGCAAGGAAATTGTTAAAGCTTTTAATATATCCTGTCCAATGACGAAGGCTAAAAAGAGTTTCCCTCCCTGGTGGAACAAGGAACTCTCGAAGCTACGCAAGGAGGCGCGCAATATTTTCAATATTGGCTACAGAACAAAATCGTGGCAGTTGTATCACGATAAGCGTAGGGAATATAAGAAAGCAATAAAGATCGCAAAAAGAGATTCATGGAAAGGCTTCTGCGAATCTATCGACAATACCAAGGAATCTGCTAGACTCAGTAAGGTTTTGGAAAATGGTCATAATAATCCATCCTATATTAAAAGGATGGATGGCTCATGGTCAGAATCGTCGGCGGAATCTTTGGACATTTTACTTAATACTAATTTTCCTGGCTGTACAGATGTTACAGACCAGGAGATGGGGCATATTAAATCCTCGCAAGGAATCGAGGATGACATAATATCCGTTGAGAAAATTTCATGGGCAATGGATAGCTTCTCTCCGTACAAATCTGCAGTGCCTGATGGTATTATACCACGGATGCTACAAAGTGCAAAGGTATACATCATCTGGTTATATAGAATATTTAAACTCTGCCTAACCCTCAACTATGTTCCCCGGAATTGGAGGAGAGTGAAGGTAGTGTTCATTCCAAAAACCGGAAAAAGAAGTAATGAGAATGCAAAGGACTTCCGTCCGATTAGTCTCTCATCTTTTCAGTTGAGAACTCTGGAGAGACTCATTGATTTACATATAAGGCAGCGTCTAGAGGGTATAAATCGACTCTCAGGAAGTCAATATGCCTACATTAAAGTATAGTACGGCCCATTCTTGTATATGGATCTCTTGTGTGGTGCACCGCTAGTAAGAGATATGTGGTGGATCAACTTTACAAGATACAAAGATCCGCTTCCATAGGCATTACAGGAGCATTACGTACTAGTCCATCAGAAGCTCTGAACACTATATTGCACCTAACACCTATAGACCTATACATAATTGAATCATCAGTTAATAGTACGATAAGATTATCTGCAACGGAAAGCTGGAGATCAAGAACGTATTTCAATCAATTTACCGACTATATGATTCCCCAGATGGACTTCGGAAATACTATTAAAGTCCTATTCCCCACCAGGAGTGAATGGAGAAGTGGAAATCTTCTTGAAAAATTTGGAACTAGGATATACACTGACGGCTCAAAGATGAACTGCGGTGTCGGCTGTGGTGTCTTCTCTAATGATCTTGGAATTAGACACTCATGTAGACTCCCTGACGAGGCAAGCGTATTCCAAGCGGAAATACTAGCGGTCATTGAAGCATGTAAACTAATTCGCGACAGAAATATTCAAGGGAATATTGGTTTATTTGTCGACAGTCAAGCGGCAATACTATCGCTCACATCACCGAAAACTACCTCTATTCTAGTCAGACAGTGTAAAGAGGAACTGCTAGGACTAAGTCGACTGTATGACATTACTATAGTCTGGGTTCCTGCGCATAGGGACTACTATGGTAATGAACAGGCTGACGAATTAGCCCGGGCAGGCTCTGCTATGAATGCCATCTTATCGGTTTCTGTCGCAATCCCGTTAGGAACAGTCAAAAGCAGAATCCAAAAACACTTTCTAGAAAAGGCAAAAAATAGATAGCGAAATCTGGACAAATGTAGAGTCGCGATAGAAACGTGGCCTACCTCAATGCAGCTCATTGGCTACAAACGCAGAGACATCTCAGGACTAATAGCATTGTTTACAGGTCACTGGACGATCGGAAAACATGCAAGCAGACTTTGTCTCCCTTACAATGAATATTGTCGTAGTTGTGGCAATCACGGGAAGGAGGAGACAGTATTTCATCTTCTTGCCTTGAACGCAAGCAGACATAAAATTCTGGGAGGGTACCAATTAGACAACTTCTGTGAGATATCTGACACTAGACTTAGTGACATCATTAAATATCTCAATGCTACAGGCTGGATCTAATTAATTTATGTTCTCATTGTTCTTCCCTACACTTCTATCTCATTACAGACTCAATACAACTCATTCACCTGGCGAGTAGTGTGGTTCCATCAAAACGGACTCTAACGAGTCTAATTGATTGTCCGTAAGGTTACGGGCTACCACGTAAACCAACCAAAATATAGTATATTTACCTCCACATAAACTTTTTTTTTTGAAAATTTACGCTCTGCGGGTTTACTTATTTTTATTTAGCATCGCTTATATTTCAAAAATACCAACAATATAAATGACCGTACAACATCCTGTTCTAATCATCGTAGGAAATGTGCGATACACTTTGTCTATTTTAGTACAATGTTGGACTATGCCATTGAAGTTACAAACAATGTAATACCGTTATAACTATCGTTTGAATCATCCCGCACGGTTTCGGAGAAATATTAATTTCTTATTTTTTTTTTAATTTTCAATAAATTTAATAAAGAGATTTACAAAACTTGTTTAAGAAATGTTTGAATAATATCAAATTTTGAGTAAAAATCTTGTTACCTAATTTCTGATATCTCTATTTTTCTGTAGCTAATATGACATTGTTTTATGGTATATATATTTAAAATAAAAGTAACAATATTTAAAATAAAAATAACAATATGCGTAGCAGAGGAGTGTACAATGTTAAGTTTGGAAGGGGGGAACAACAAACCTCTCAGGGGCGGAGCTAGGGGGGCTCAAAGTTAGGTACCTCTGAGATAAAAAATTTGTAATCGCTTGCCAAATTTTTGTTTCTCGTCCGATTTATAAAACATACTTACATGTCCTATTTATCTCTTATAGTTTTCGAATTATCTGCGTTTGAATTTTTAAGCACCATAATTTTGCATGTTCTTGGTCCAGTTTTTTTCATGTATATTCTAGTATTTCCGACCGATTTTATTAGTTTTTTTCTTACCTAGTTAAAGAACAAAATTATCTATTGAAAAAAAAAATTTTAAGTCGATATCTTTACCAAGTCCAAAAATAAACGCGATTCTGCCCCACTGTGCAATATTATGAAATTATGTATAAACACAGTGAAATTTACATCAGAACTTGAAAAAGTAAGATGCGAAATCTTTTGGTCGTTAAGAGGTCAACTAGTAAAATTACTTGCAAAGTACAATATACAACGGAAAGTTCCTCATAGTATGGATGAGCATATTAAAATTGATGTTATCATATTGCTAACATCAGAAATAAGTACAATATTAGAACTTTTGCAAGAGGAGACAACAGATTCAGAAAAAGATGACAATTCATAATCCTTCAAAATGGCTCAATCATTTTTGGATTTTGTGAGTTTGATGGCAAATGAGAAAACTTACAGATATTCGATGAGTCTCTTGGATTGCTTAGTAAATGTAAAGATTTAAACAGAGAAATCTGTTTAATAATTATACCAGTTGCATTCTTCTCAATAATAAATCTACAGTGGAAGAAATAATAAATTAATTAAATACCACTGTGAAAGGAGAGTCAATTGAGGTTCTGACAACAAAATTAATGAGTATTACACAGAACAATAAGGCTGGAACAGTGTTTTGTAATGAAATAGAAGAACTGACAAAGACACTTGAAAATGCGTACATCATAGAAGGCATTTTTAAGAGATTGGCCACTAAAATTTTAACTCAAATGGCTGAAACTGTTCCGACCATCAAATGAAGCTAATCCTCGAAGCAGGTGATTACGACCACATTAACAGTGTTTTTCACAAATTTGTGAAAGGTTGTACTTTACAAGTAGAGCAAGAAAAAATAGTGTTTTTTATTACGGGCAGAGACAAAATAGAAATGGTTACAGAGGTAGACGAAATTACTCTCAAAATAACTGAGTTAATAAAATCAAAATATATTACTATTGGAAAAATATGAAGCGAGACGTTTCAAAAAATGTAAAGTGTGCAAAAATGCCAATAGGCTAAAATAACAAAACATTTTAAAATGCAATTGACTTTAACAAACACTCTAGAAAAATCATTTGATACGGTACACATGGACACGACCTTATAATTGAAATGAATATGCCGTTACGATTATATGTGATATTACAAAATATCTTGTTGGTATAGTATATACAAAATAAATGCGCTAAATCGGTATCCAAAGCCATATTTGAACATTTTATTCTTACTTGTGCTTCAATGAAGACGTTCATTTCCGACATGGGTTCAGAATAAAAAAAAACTCGATAATGATCGAATTATGCAATCTCTTAAAAATAGAAAAAAAAAACTCACATCAACTGCTCATCATCACCAAACATTAAGAACTATTGAAAAAAGTCATAGAACCTTCAATGAGTATGTAAGATCACACATATTTATTGACAAAAGCGATTGGGATGAATGCCTTAAGCATTTCGCATACTGTTTCAATACTACGCCTTCGTCAGTACATGGTTACTATCCTTATGAGTTAGTTTTTAGAAAACTTCCAAATGGGTTTCAAGAATTTAATGAGATACAATCAATTACACCACTTTTTAGGTTAAAAGTAGCACATAAAAGATCCAAGGAAATGATAAATATAAGATAAAACCGAAATTAAATTATGATACGACATTGCTAGATTATAACTTTAAACTAGGAGATTTAGTTTTGGTTGAACATGAAGTAGATCACAAATTAGACCAACAATACAAAGGACCTTATGAGATCAAAAATATAGATTTAAGAAGTAATTTAACTTTAGTTGATAAGAAAACCAACAAATAACAAATAGTTTATAAGAATTAATAATAAAATATATGTAAGAATAATAATACTTATTTGTAATACTTATAGTAGTTATACTTATAAAGCATAACTACTATAACATTAACTTGTAACACTTATATCATTAGACATAATTTTATGCTTGAAGTTTGTATGCATACATTTCGATAACATATACATAAAATAATAATTAACTTTAAGAAGTAGATATAAGATATTTTTGATTTATTGTAAAAGAATTTTCATACAATTCCAGTTGTATAAACATTTTTCCGTAAAATGGAGGTATAGTATGCTGTATATGTCGCATATACCAACAGAACATTTATGGCAATTAAAAATAATATTGAATTACACAAGCTAATAAACAGTCAGCTCTTTACACATTGCACAAGACTGTTGTTTTGTTTACATGTATGTTCTTCTGTCATCAAATGTTCTGTCCAACTGCTACATATTTCACTGTAAGCAATATTGCATAATAAGCTTTTATTGTGACCATAAGAAAGTATAAAATCGAAGAATATATAATCAATAAAATCATTCTTTGCTTAACAATAGAGAGCTAGTCATCAGCTCTTGCAAAGAGAACGAAAACTATTCAGGGTTTTATTTACAAAAGTTACAATATTATATTGATCGAATGTCACTAACACGTGTCGCATCGACCCTAAAGTTTGTAGGAACCATTTATATGGGTACATTTTGACATTTTTACGTTTTGTTTTTATTTTTTTATTTTTTTAATTTTGCTATTATCAACCCTTTTTACAATTTAATGTAATCTAAATATAATTATAAATATAATAATAGACCATTATTTAAGAAAAAATTTAAAAATTTAGAAAAAAATTCATGTTGTACATCGTTTTAAAGTTAATTGTATTTCCTTTAATAAATATTGCAGCGTCAATATCTTGGAAGATATCTAAATTTTTATAAAGAATTTTTTTCATTATTTATTGTCGTTGTAAATCTCAAACCATAATGAAGAATGTACTTTAACTCTGTGTTAGGGGTAGTTATGTTAGAGATAATGTCCGTACCAAATTTCATTAAATTTGGATGGAGTAAGATCTATATTGGAGATTTTACTGTTTAACTATAATTGAAACAACCCATATTAAAAAAAAAAAAAATAGCTTTTACTTAGAGTGACATTTTTTCCAATAATTCGAAAACTATGGCGAGTCCCAGAATGGCACTTTGTGAGAACATACAAATTTTATATAAAAAAAAAAAATTATATAAAATTTTAAAATTACAATTTTTTGTGATATTTATCTGCGAACTAAAAATCGCGAAATATGAGCCATTTTAATGCTAACGAACATACAGTTTTTTTTTCTGCAAATTTTTCCTTAAAATAAAATATCATTAATATAAAGTTTCAAATAATGTACTAACAAATATATTTCTATTTAATGTGAAAAGCCAGTTGGGCTGAACTCTTTACTACTTATATCTTAATTATTGTCAACTGTAAATAATATCTAAACAATTAATATAATACATACTTACATACATACGTACATAATGCTAACTAAAAACTCATGCTATATGCCATTTTAAAGGTAATTTTGATATCTTTAATACGAGACCGCAAAGAATCCTGTGGCACATACACTTTGAAAAATACTTTTGATTTTGTGAAGACAACTTTCAACATATTTTTAAATTTTTTACACTTTCGAATCGCCATATTTCGAAAACAATGTGATAGAAAAATTTTAATTTTTGTGTGAGTTTTAGTTTTGATATGAATAACAGTTATACCAAGTATAATTAAATTCGGAGAGTTGAGGTAAATCAAATGGTTGATTTTAAATGGGATGTCTCAGATTTTACAAAATGTATTCCGAAAAATTTTAACCAATTTGAACAGTGTTAATTCTTAAAGCATGGAATTTTGGCATATTTGAGATTTTTAACAAAAATATAACTTAAAATAATTTTTCTCTGGATTTCAAAGCAATGAATTCTATTATAAATTTTGTTTTGTTAGAATGACTTCACCTGTTAAATCGTCTTTAACAATGAGTGTTTTGTTATGCATTCGTTTTGTTTGAATGCGTGTAAGACACTGATTTTATTATTTGAAATAAAAATTTTAAGTTATAATCTAAAACAAAGCTAGTACACATGCGTATGTAACAAATTGTATACAAGTGTTTATCTAATAATCGCTTGAAAAATAAGCTTTTGCATATTTCACGAGTAAAAAAAAAAATCATATTTTTGAAGACTTTTCATAAATTTACATATAATGAATACCAATTAGTTTTGTTAACAAAAGCACTATTTCTCTACTGATTTTTTGAAGTTTCATTAACTTATTATTTTGTAAATTTTTTGAATACTGCGTACTTAATTGTAAATAAAAAATTCATAGTATATTAGGTACTATGACTATCAAATTCCATTTACGTATACTCCTATTTTTTTTTTTTTTTTTTATAAAAAATCGAAAACTATCCTAATTTCAAGTTAGTAAAATGCATATTTATATTTTTTATGCATATTTCTCAGCATATTATCCCATTTTTCATGCTTTATCTCTCTTCGAAGATCAGTTCTTGTTACACACAAGTGTGAAAAACAAAGATTGTTTTTTTAATAAATGCTGCCCATGCGTGGGACCAAAATACATAAAAAAACTTTTACAATATTAAAGTATGAAAATCTAATGACAGAAATGCTATAAAAATATTAGCGAAGCTATAAAATTTGAGAAGTCAATTGAAAAGTACTTAAAATATAAAAAGTGAAAAACATTTTTTAGAAAAGCAAAATAATCATGTTCAACTAAGTTTGAACAATATCAGTTAATAAAATTTACTTTGCAAATAATGAAGAAAGGAGGGCGTTTAAAAAATGTTGACCCCAAGTCCAGTTGAGGATTGAACTTATGTTTTTGGCTGCAGATATCATTTATTATCAATTAGTTATATTTTTGTAAAATTACACTGATATTTAGCTAAAAGTAAATGATTTTGAGTTATATTTTCGTTAAAAATCTAAAATATTCCAAAATTTGACCTTTGACCTTCCTGTTTTAAAGATTAACATTGTTCAAAATCGTTCAAAATTTCGGAATCTATTTTCTGCAATCTATGTTATTTGGTTATGTTTAAATTTTCATTAGTCTATATACTAGTACAAAAAATTTACTCTACAAGACAAAAATCGTCTAAAAATTCCTTTTTGCCGAAATTCGAAAAATTCAAATCCAAGGTACGGAGAATTTACAAGAGATATCGACATAGTTCTTTCTTATTTTTACTCTTTTTTAGTGTTTTCTATAAAGCAGCATTAGATTTATCTTAATTTTTTCAAACTTTGTTTACCAAATTTTTAAAAATTAGCATTTTTTAATAAACCAAAAGAAGGGGATTATATATTCCTGCAGGAATTAAAGTTTTTTTTCAGTAATTATGGTTCAAATTTAATTTAAATAGCACTTTAAACACATTAATGACCGAGGAAATTTCTAATAACTTTAATATTTTCTAGCTGATATTAAAATTTTTGATAGCTCTTATTTGATAAATAGTTATGTTTAGATTACGGTTTCTTTATATTAAATTGCAAAAAAAAAAAGTTGAAAATAGAAATTAAAACAAAGCTGTGAAAAAAGACAAAATTTCCCCAAATATGTGCACCCTACAAACTTTAGAGTCGTTGCGGTACGTGCTAGCGACATGCTATCACTTTTATATTTGAACACTATGTTTTTACATCAAAAAGAAAAATCCTAAGATTAGTTATAGTCGAAATTTGAAAGTTGGAGAACCCTAGTCTTAATTCAATTGATCTGTTACTTCACCTTGCTCCATACAAAAGTTTTATAGGAAAATGCCCAATAAATGTCTCAATAATATTAATATTTTTTTTTAAACTTGGTGCGAATATATATAGATCAGTCTCTAATTGACCATTGTCCCAATAATAACCCACTTCCAAAACCACTGTAAAGAGAATGATTCCTATATAAGTATTAGAACTCACCATAATTGACTTTACCTCCCTTGTAAGACCAAGCATGCGATAATCTCTCTCTAAATTATATAAATCCCATATTAATGTTATTATCAACATATTTTTCACAAAAATCGGTATGGCCACAGACGATCCGTCTCAAAATATTTATTATCTGATATTGTTTGAAAATATGCGCTTAAAAAATGCACGTAAAAATTCAAAATATACCATAAAAATTTTTAAAATATGCACTTATTTCTTAAATAATTATGAAATTAAAACAAAAATCAGTATAATATATTTTGTATTTTTTAACATTAAAACTATGTTTTAGAAGATTAATGCTATTTCTTTTATTTTATATTTATTTAATTATTTATTTATTTATTTTTGTCCTTTAAATTAAAGTTCTTAAAACATATATTAGTAACGGGGTTTTATACATATTTAGTAAGATAGCATTTTATTATATAAAAAAGTTGTCAAATGTAAACGGCTGTCTATTTTGGCGTAAGAAATTTTGATATATTGATAAGAATCTTTTTACGTCAATGTATAAAATACACCGTGTGACAGTAATTTTAATACAAGAAAAAATCAATAAATGAATTCCTTTTGAGGGAAAATTTAACATTCTGGATAAATATATCGATTTTCTCATATGTGAAAAAAATTTTGAGAAATTATTGCACGGTGATATGAGCGTATTTGAAAAGCTGTAGTTCAAAAATAAAAAATACTTATTATAAATACGAAATATCATCTGAATCTAGAATAATTGCATTAAAATTTTCTTGATTTTCATAAATTCCTTTTTGATAGCAGCTTGCAACATTAATTTTATTTTTGCATCAAGGAGATTTCAGCAGCTTTGATTCTCCCGATAGCACTATCAATTAAACCGATTTTAAACGTGTTCCAATATATACTGATATAAATAAAAAGTTGCAGTAGCTCTGCCGACGTTTCGTTACTTATTATGATAGAAAAATCTTTCGTGTAGACCCTACGTAAAAAATCGAAACCGTCTAACTTCGTAATAGTTTCAGTAAGAATTTCGTAGTTGGAACAAAAAAGTTAAAATAATAAAATTATCTTCCCGCTTGATAATTTTATTATTTTAACTTTTTTTATAACTTTAGAATCATTCTACTCATTACCAGCTTTTGAAATCATCAAAATATGGTTCGTAATATATTATAACATCAAGCCAAGACCCCCATCTTGTAATAACCGCTTGAAGATAAACTGGTGAATTGGGATTATTTTAATTTCATGTACAGGAGGACCTTAGCTTTCAGAAAAATTATCTTATAGTCACCCTGTAATAATACGAGATTAACTAAAGTGTGTCAAAATTGACCGCCTCCAGTATGTATAAGTTTCAAAAAATCGTAACTTCTACAAATCAAGTCCGATTTCAAAGATTTATATATTTTTTTATTTCTGCAAAGTGTTTGGCGAGATAAAGTGAAGCATTTTTACTCATTCAAGTTATTTTCGATTTTTTGCCCCTCGACATTATTTAGTTTTTCAGGAATTAGTCCTGAGATATATATAGGAACATTTTTTTTTTTTTTTTTGAAAATATTCTGTAGTTTCCAATGCATTCCTAAATAGTATGGTGAACAATTTTTGGATTATTTCAATTCGTCTATCCGTGAAAAATTTTTAAAATCAGCACTCTGAAATCAAATTGCGGGAGCAGTTTAGTGCTCGAGCAATCTAAATATATTTTTTAACGAAAATATAAAATTTTTATTAGCAAAACTTTGAGGAAAAAGTGAAAGAACTATATTTTTATAAAAGAATATCCATTTTTTGCACTGATTTCAGAGTACTGACTCTGACGGCTATACGAATTGAAATAATCAAAAAAAAAAAAAAAAAAAAATTCAGCTTATTATTTCGGATTTTCCTACAAATTAAATAAAGTCTATGCAAAAGATCAAAAACTCAAAATTCAAGCCTAAATATCTTATTATCTGTAAATGATCAGTAAGTAAGTTTTTTCTTTATCTTTTACATACTCGAGGTGTTCAACTTTGAGACCCTGTAGCTTATCTCATATACATACAGAGTGACTACTAGATAATTTTTCTGAAAGCTTGGATCCTCCTCTACAACTCCTCCTTCCTTCTTTGGTGTAGGTTATATGCAAATTTTTTGGATAAACACTTTTAATAGCTTTTGTTGATTCACCATATATGAAGTCGCGTACGATAAAAATAGCAGAATCTGATTTTTATTAAAATCGTCCAAAACTCTATATTTCATGAGGCAATTGTTTCATGGTATTAATCAAAAACTATATTTTGCTAACATCAACGTTGTGATTCAAAACCCGAAAAATTACATTTACAATAATTCGGTCGACAATGTCTGTAGTTTCATCTATGCTAATCCATATATAAATTTGTTTAAAAAAACGAGTTTATTTCTTCAAGATAAGTATGATATACTTTTTTAAGTAAATTTTTTCTATAGATTGTTTTTATTTGTATGGGTTTTTAAAAAATTCGATAAAATCGAATTATATAATTTTCTGAAAAAAATGTCTGCGGATACAAATACTTTACTTTCGACATTTTATCCTAAAGAATATTTATTCAAAAAACATTCTTACCAAATGTCACTAAGTAAAAATTAAAAAAAAAAACATTAAATTTGTATGAAAAACATAACTTTTTATTAGAACTTCTGTTCGTACAATTTTAGTTTAATTGTTAAATCGCGTTTTGTTCAAAATAACTTCAACACCTGTTGTGTGCGCTTTGCCTTAAAATTAATAAATAAGAAAAAAGTTATGCCAAAAATTTTTCAAATATGTAATTAATATGCATTATTAAGAAAAATATGCAATATATTCACTAACAAATGAATTTCATTTCAGTAAAATTTGTGATTCAGGTAGATAACTACGTAAAGACAGTTTTTAAATGTTCCAGAAAAAACATGCATTTGCAGAAAATCCGCCTCCAATTTATTACTTATTTACCTAAAACATTAACTAAATTGATGGTGTAAGAAACACTACAGTTTCTATTCGGTAAGTCATACCTTCGACTTAAAAAGACCAAATTTTATTTACACCATAGATATCTAGGTACTGAAGTACCCTAGAACGTGCCCAAAATATACATAAACATATTTTGGACACACTCTAGGGAACTTCAGTGTGCATATACAAGAAAATAGTGAATTTTAAGCAATTTTGGCCGTGATTCCGGATTTGGGTCGCTATATTTGCTTCAATTGAAAAGCTATATAAACACTATACACATCAGAGGAGGTATATATAAATTTGTCATTCCGTTTGTAATTTCTACAATATTCATATATGACCCCAAAATAGTATATATTTTCTATATCCTTATTGATAATGACCGAGATATCGCCAAAAAATCGAAAAGGCCTCTAAAAAGGTTTTTGTTTTCGACTTTTCTAAGCCGCTATATAAGCTAGCGACTACGTTTTTGCATAGAAATTTCGGAATATTTTTTGGAATATTTTTGTGGAAGAAATGAATAAAATCGTTTTATTATTGACTGAGATATCGGTCAAAACGCATTTGTGGACTTTGTGAAGCTTCTACGTAAGCTTCAGAATTCGTTTTAGTACAAATCTGTTGTAAATATTTTTCCAAAATTTCGGTTTTTTCAATTATCTATATCGGTCCATAAACAACCGAAGTATACGCAAAAATCTGAAAAAAAATTATTAAAAATTATACACACACAAACATATATAAAAAGCATCGCAATGACTTTCATTGTTGTTGTGTTTTGTATAAGCAAGTAATAGTTGTTGATTCTATATATATACACACAATCATTTTTATTAATATAAGACGTTTTTTAGTTGGAAACAGGGTTGTTAGATTTTTTGCCAAATTTAAATTTGATTAAAAATAAATAAAAAACAAGTATGAAAAATATAGTCAGTCAATCCCGAAAATATGATACCCTAAACCATTCAGGAGGGATTTTATATGGGTCCTGGAACCAATTGTTGACCGATACTTGTATTAAGAGTATTGCATATTTCTATGAAATATATACATATATTCATTATATTATGCTATTTATGCATTTTAGGGTAGTTCCCGGAGGTGGCCTTATATGGGTTATTTATGAACCGATTGTAATAAAACTTGGCACTGTGATTTCTATTTATGTAAAACTTATTTGTTTCAAATATTAACTTAATACCAACATTTGTATGGAATTTATGCACGTTAATGTGATTTTCGGAAGAGGAATTTATATGGGAGACAATTAAAAATCGATCTTCGTGAAATTTGGCATATAGATTTTTACCTATATAAGACTTATATATGCTAAATTTCAATTAAATACTGTTATATTTATAGCATTTATGATCGCTAAACAATTCGGAGGGGACCAATCATCACCAATTTCAGTAGAATTTGTCCTTGGACCATAACATACTTGTGTACCAAATTTTATGCAATTAGTTTTAAAATTGCAACCCACACCAATATTTTTGGATGTTACAAACACCAGCACAAACGCACAATATATCAACCACCTATGGGCGTGTAGGGTATAATAAAAAATTAACGAAAGTGTTTAGTGTCGTGTAATTTTTAGTGATTTTTAATTTTTAGTGATTTGTATAATTTACAAATATAAATTCAGCTTCAACAAATTCAAAGTTAATTTCAGGGGCTAAAAGTCATTGAGTAAAAAATTAAATTACAACTTAAAATATTTTTTTTCTGAAATACATCCATTTATTAAAAAAAAAAACAATTCTAACATTGTATAACAACATTTGTTCTCTTATAGTATATTCAGACTTAGCATTTTAGGGAGTTTTCGAAAATGAAAACTGATGCGAAAACAACACTGTTTATACGTTTCATTAAAATTTTATGAAGTTTTCAATACTCCTTAACACGAAGTTATATTGAATTTGCTTTTAATTTGCAATAAATCCTTCATTTTTTTGTTAAAACTATAAGTTCTGCTTTTATTACAAATATTTCTGCTTCTATTATAAATATTTGGTATTTCATATATTCTTAAAATTTTTATTTTTAATTTTTGACATAATTGTTCATATTTTTTTAATTTCTTGATTTCCTTTTCGTAATGACTGTAAAAAAAATGTACAACGCAGTGTTGTTTTGGAAATTCAAACGCTTTGAAATTAGTTTTGGTTGAAAATTTGATGTTTTGGAGTTTTCGTTTTGTATGAGAAAACTTGAGTTTTCAATAATGTTTTGGTTCGAAAACTCGTTAAACAAGTTGTCATGCTCCATCCGAATGTGCTAGTACTTCTAAATGATTTCAAGGAATTAATTTATTCATGAACGTTTTCATTTTATTGTGACTGATAAAACCGTTGATATTCCTAATATATTTAATGATGGAAAACAAATTATCAAACATTTATAACATAATTATTGGAAAGTATATTTTAATGAGTGGTATTTCCCAACCTAAGTTGAAGCTATTTATAAATTAAGACCTTTCGCTTTCTTTTAGATAGGTTAATACTGAAAATAGTCGATTGGTAGTAAAAACCGTAATCGCTTTTCTCCGCAAATACCTATTTTATAAAATTAGCCTACTAATCGCTTCCATCTTTATAAATCGCAAAAAAATTCGCCATATCGCCAAATTTAAAATTCAGTCGTCAAAAGCAATAAAAAATCGCCACGTTTCACAGTGGGGTCAAACGCAAATTTTTTGGTAATAAATCTGAATCTCCTAAACTACTGGTCGGATCAAATTGAAATGTATGGAAGAGTTGTAGAGGAGGACCTAAGCTTTCAGAAAAATCATCTTGTAGTCACCCCGTGGGAACACGAGATAAGCTACAGGGTGTCAAAGTTGACTACCTCGAGTATGTAAAAGTTAAAAAAAATCGTAACTTGTACAAATGAAGACCGATTTTAAAGATTTTTATATTTCTGGAAAGTGCTTGGCAAGATAAAGAAAAAAGAATTTTGAATTTTTGATTTTTTGGCTCGACTTTCTTTCGTTTTTCGGGAATAAGTCCGGAGATATATGAGGTAAAAATTTTTTAAAAATATTCTATAATTTGCTACATATTTCAAAATAATATGCTGAAAGAATTTTTGGATTATCTCAATTCGTCTAGACGTGAAAAATATTCAAAGTCAGCACTCTGAAATTGGCATGAAAAATGGCTATTTTTTACAAAAACATAGTACAATTCATTCACTTTTTTCTTAAAGTTCCGTTAATAAAAAAATTTTTTTCCTTATTAATTTCAAAAGATAAGGCTTCATAAATGGTTAATAAAGAAATTTTTAATTGATTTAAGTTTGCACCCTACATCCAGCATTGGCCAAAAATTGTCAATGTTAAAAAATAGTTTCATTTTTATCGATTAATAAAAAAAATGTCACGCGAGCTTTTTTAAATTTGGTACCCATATTTTTTATAGAAATAGATTTAGAATGATTTAACACTAAACTGCTTCCCGCCCGCCCAAAAACGAATGCAGGAGTGGAGATTTTATGTTAAAAGTCAGTTTTTTTAACGACTATTTTTAAAAGCATATTAAAAGCATATTAGCATAATATTTTTAATATTATTTCTTATGTAATGAATAAAACACAAATCAAGCTTTTATTCATAAAAAATCAATAAAATAGCTGCAATAACCTATTTTTGGTAATTTTTCAAAAATAAATTTTTTTTCCAAAAATAGCTGAAAATCCAAAAAAATTTTTTTAATACAACTCCATTAATTTTGCAAATACTTTAAAAATGTTAAAAGGATATAAAAATAGACTTATTTACCAAATCAACGATATATAAAATTTTGATATAGGTCATTTAATAATAGTAATATAATGGCCTCAAAACTACCAAGTCACGTCAAAAGTTGCAAAATTCACTATTTTGTTCCGTATTTCTATATATGTGTATACGTAACACTCAACTGCATTGCTTATTTTTGTTACGAGATAATAATATTTATTAATGAATTTATTTAAAGTGTTCATAATTTTTTTCTACTGAAAAAGTTTTTAAAATTACCTAAGTACATAAATAAGTATATTTTCCTTCGTTTTTTATTAAATTTTTTTTAAGTTTTTAAATAATTTACCTAGCTACTTAATTAATGTATTATAACAAAAATGATTTTTTTACAATCGCATAGGTACATTTTTGACGTACCTGTTTAACACTACAGGTCATAAAAATAAACTGAACGAAATTGGGGGTTTTGAGCAAAAATTTAAATTTTTTAATTCATTTTTGCCTGTCACCATTTACCTGATATAAATATTCTTTTTCTATATATAAGTATCCTTATAAATATGCAGATTTATTAGTGAATTTGCCATTATGGAGATTACATTAAAACACTTTTCTATTTGCAAAGTAATCTGGGATAATCTATCTGATATTATAAATCGTCCAGAAAAAATAAGAAAACTCATTGATACAGTAGTATCTTTTGGTTTAACTCTTACTGCAGAAGACAGTTTAAAGCTCGAAAATTTTTATAAATCATACGAAAAAAGTTACGATTAAGTTCAGCTAAGAACAAAAAGGACCAAACAGGAATCTATTCTAAATTCACATACGAATGCCGAAATAAAAGTTACATTTAAAGCTTTAGTAACACGTACGCAACCAAAGAAAGTAGAAAAAGTTATAGATGTGTTACCAACAGCTTCTCCCAATCGATTACATCGGATAATCCAAAGCATAGTGACACCGAAATCAACATCGTCCTTTACCTCTGAAGATGCTTTAGCTCTAATATTAAATTTAGGATTATCAAGAAACCAATACGAGATTTTGAGGAAATCTGTTAGCGAAAAAGGATATGATATCATTCCCAGTAGCAAATCAGTGAGAGAAGCGAAAAGTAATATTTTACAGCCTATGGAGCACCCGGTTAATGCTTCTGTTAAAAGTGCTAAAGTTAATATATTGCAATTACTTGAAAATACTGCCTCTAGAATTATATCTACCTTCAGCAATGATAACATTGAAAAATGCAAAGACTCTAAACTTATTTTAATATTCAAATGGGGCTGCGATGGAACATCAGGATTTTCGGAATACAAACAACTGGATGGAAGTAATTCTGGAAATAATTATTCCTCGCTGTTTATAGCGTCTCTGGTATCACTTCGAATGCGCTTAAATAAGCCTTCCTCATCGACAAGAAATGACTCGCTTTTTGATGATATATGGATAAATTTAACTCCAGGTTCCAAATTTTTGTGCCGTCCAATCCTTTTTGATTACACAAAAGAAGCCACGGTTACAATAAACAGCATTGTCAACCAATTGGAAGAAGAAATTAAAGCATTGCCCCCAATATAAGTAAAAGTGTCAAACAGAACTATTAAAGTTACATTTCAACAACAATTAACGATGATTGATGGAAAAGTTGCAAACGCTATAACCGATACAACATCTACATGGAAATGTAATATATGTGTAAAAATAAGTTCACAATTTCAGGATAATTCTGAAGTCCTTGTTAATAAAAATACTTTAAAATTTTGAATATCAACACTCCACGCAAGGATAAGATTTTTGGAGTTCTGCTTACATCTTGCATATGATATGAAGTACAGAAATATTCCCGGGCAGGAAAATGCTACAGTAAAAAACAATTTGGAACTTCACGAATTACGAAAAGAGGAGAAGAAAAGAATTCAATTAGAATTCAAAGAACAACTCGGATTAATAATTGATAAACCTCTACATGGCTATGGAAGCTCAAATGATGGAAATACAGCAAGACGTTTCTTTAAAAATCCGGAACTCACATTTTTAATCACAGGCATTGACTTAAATATTTTGAAGCGTTTTAAGATTATATTGGCAGCCATTAATAGCAAAAAACAAATTAATGGGGACAAATTTAAAATTTTTGCTTACGAAACTAAAGAACTACTTAACATTACATACCCCTGGAAATCAATGACTCCAACAATTCACAAAGTATTGGCTCATGGTAAAGAAATAATAGAAAATAGTATTTTGCCATTGGAAGAGCTAACAGAGGAAGTACAGTAAGCCCGAAATAAAGATGTTAAACATTTCCGACTCTTCAATACCCGAAAATGTTCGAAAATAGCGCAAAATATGGACTTAATGGAATATTTATTAATATCATCAGATCCAGTTATATATTCTATAAGAACACGATGGCTACCAAAAATCACTCTTGAAATAGAAAAAGAGGATTCCGAAGCTAAGGAAGTTAAAAATTTGCTAACGTTTGATGTTTCTGATTATTTTCAAGAAAATATCTAATAATATCTTCGATAATATATTCTTAATAAAATAAATATACGGGATTTATGTATAATAAGTATGTAAATCTGTAGAACAAATTAAATAAACATTACTCAAATAAAGAATTTACTACTTTATAATAACAAATATATACCTACATAATACATTAGAAAACTAAAATGTTACGTATACACACATATGGAAATACGGAACAAAATAGTGAATTTTGCATCTTTTGACGTGACTTGGTAGTTTTGAGGCCATTATATTACTATTATTAAATGATCTATATCAACATTTTATATATCGTTGAATTGGTAAATAAGTCTATTTTTATATTCTTTTAACATTTTTAAAGTATTTGCAAAATTAGTGGAGTTGTATTAAAAAAATTAAATTTTTTTGGATTTTCAGCTATTTTTAAAAAAAAATTTATTTTTGAAAAATTACCAAAAATAGGTTATTGGAGCTATTTTATTGATTTTTTATGAATAAAAGCTTGATTTGTGTTTTATTCATTACATAAGAAATAATATTAAAAATATTATGCTAATATGCTTTTAATATGCTTTTAAAAATAGTCGTTAAAAAAACTGACTTTTAACATAAAATCTCCACTCCTGCATTCGTTTTTGGGCGGGCGGGAAGCAGTTTAGTGTTAAATCATTCTAAATCTATTTCTATAAAAAATATGGGTACCAAATTTAAAAAAGCTCGCTTGACATTTTTTTTATTAATCGATAAAAATGAAACTATTTTTTAACATTGACAATTTTCGGCCAATGCTGGATGTAGGGTGCAAACTTAAATCAATTAAAAATTTCTTTATTAACCATTTATGAAGCCTTATCTTTTGAAATTAATAAGGAAAAAATTTTTTTATTAACGGAACTTTGAGATAAAAGTGAATGAATTGTACTATATTTTTGTAAAAAAATAGCCATTTTTCATGCCAATTTCAGAGTGCTGACTTTGAATATTTTTCACGTCTAGACGAATTGAGATAATCCAAAAATTCTTTCAGCATATTATTTTGAAATATGTAGTAAATTACAGAATATTTTTAAAAAATTTTTACCTCATATATCTCCGGACTTATTCCCGAAAAACGAAAGAAAGTCGAGCCAAAAAATCAAAAATTCAAAATTCATGCGTAAATATCTTTTTAACTGTAAGAGATAACTTAGATGAGTAAGCTTATTTTTTTCTTTATCTTGCCAAGCACTTTCCAGAAATATAAAAATCTTTAAAATCGGACTTCATTTGTACAAGTTACGATTTTTTTTAACTTTTACATACTCGAGGTAGTCAACTTTGACACCATGTAGCTTATCTCGTGTTATCACAGGGTGACTAAAAGATGATTTTTCTGAAAGCTTAGGTCCTCCTCTACAACTCTTCCATACATTTCAATTTGATCCGACCAGTAGTTCAGGAGATTCAGATTTATTACCAAAAAATTTGCGTTTGACCCCACTGTGCGTTTGACGAAAAATGACATCTTACACATCTTATCACATCTTACAGCCCTGGATGGAAGTAGAAGCATGTAAGCATGTATCTGCATCAAACACCGGTGCCCATAGCACTGCGGAGCCGAATGTTTTTGTCATTTCGGTTAACGAAACTCAACAATTGAGAAAGAATAACAAGCAAAGAATCATTTAGTTTTGTTCTAGCTTGCATGGTTAAGCAAAAGCAAAAACAAAAAGCATAATAAAGAGCGTAAGAAAAATTATTATTTTTTTGTATGCTAGATATAACCAGCGTTGTCAACTATTTGTTTCCAAAACGCGCCAGGATAAATTCCAAAACGAGCTAAAAAGCACTAAATTGAACTAAATCCTTTACTTTTGGTTAAATTTATCAGTTTTTAGCTAATTTTTTAAACTAAAATCTGATTATTATAAAGAGTAACGACTTAAACATTAAAAGGTCCATATTTGTTATTTTTTTTTAAATATTTTAACTTCAACAGAAATAGTGAACTGTATTTCAAATTAAATTTGAAATTGGTGTTTTCATTACAGAAATAAGCGGTAAAATTTTTGTACATTTAAAATTCCAGATTCATAAGTTTTTCTTCAGGAATTTAAATTCATAAAACTGTTATTTTTGTGAAAAACATTTGATTTAATCAGTCCATTTTTTTCGAAAAAAAAAACAATTCCTAAAATAAATAGAAACACTTTTTGAAGAATTTGGAAAATTGCTAATAAATCCTTTATTTGATGGCATTTGGAAACCGGATAGACACCACAAATTATGTTCTATGGTAGAAAATACTTTTTCTCTGGTGATAAAAATTCTTATTCCTGTTGTGGGAAATGAAAACTTAGTAAAATATTGGCAAATTAAAATTTCATCATTAAAAATTAAAAATGTGTGAACAAAAAAAAAACAAGAATGAATAGTTGAATTGGATTTTTAATTGGATTAAATCTATTCGGAAATCCACACTCTTTTATGGGAATGGACATTTAATAATGAATGTGAAGTATTTTAAAGAATCTAATGTAGTGAAATCATAAGACATATGTATAAAATTTAATGTTGCTAATATTTAGAATATATTTTACAATATTGAATTTAATTTATTAATAAAACGTGGAAAATTTGTAACTTTTATCAAAATTCTACTAGCCTTATAGCTAGTAAAATTTTGTTTAGTTGGCTCACTTTTTACTAAAAATAATAATTTACCGCTTCAAACAGGCCCTAAGATACTATTTTTTATTACTTGCTCCTAACCGACATATTACTAAAGTAAAGCGCTAAGGTAGGTTGGCAAAATTAATTGCACTTTTTTTGCCATTTTTTTTTTAATTTATTAGTGCTTTTGTAAAGAAAAATTAATGCCAAGGCAACTGTCTAACCTTCCGTCTAACCTTCTGTCTGTCCATGTAGACCTTGCAATCAAACTACATGTCAAAATTTTAAAGATAGATCCATGAAATTTGGCACATTTTGTCAAAGAAGAACCCTATTAAAATCGGTTATGATCGGTATATTATTTTAGCTAGCCCCCATACAAATGTCCGCCCGGAATAGGGGTTTAATGAACATAAATGCCTTAAATATAGCGGAATTTCGGTAAAATTCGGTACAAGTAAGTTCTATATAAGTACACATTTTTCTGAAGATCGGTTTATAATTGACCATAGCTCCAATATAAACCTTTCTTTCGAAAACCGCTTAAACGTGCACGTATGCCATACAAATGTTCGTATGAAGTTAATATTCGGCACAAATAAGTTTTATATAAGTAGAAAGAACAGTGTCAAATTTTATCAGAATAGCTCCCACATAAGGTACATCTGCGAATAACCTTAAAATAAATAAATTACATACATGTATATGTATCAACATAATGTAATGGATATGTGTAATTTATTAAAATACGAGGGCGGATCAATAAGTCCGTGGCTTTTTGAATGAAACACAGTTTTTTTTGCAAAACAAAAATTTATTTTTCAACATAATCTCCTCTTAACTCAAAAAAATAGGATTTTTCGAGGTCCTTAAAATAGGCATTTGTTTGGTCAATAATTTCATCGTTGGAGATGAATTTCTTTCCACCGCGCCATTTCTTTAGGTTTGGAAATAGGAAGTATTCACTAGGGACTAAATCCGAGAATATGGCGGATGAGGTACCAATTCGTAGCTCAATTCATGGCCCAATTGTATCTTTCTAAACAAAATTACGCGTACCTTACATTATGTTGATACTAACATTTTTGTATACGGGTTTATGCATTTTAAGGTAACTCGAGTGACTCGGACTAAACCTTTTAAAACTTGGCACCTTTCTTTCTGCTTATATGGGACTTATTTGTGTCAAATATAATCTGAATACTAACATTTATATGAAATTTAGGCCCATGATTTCGGTCAAATCGTCGGCGTAACCAAAAGTACGAAACCATAAGCTATTTAGCTTTTCGAAAAGTTTATCAATGATCAACGTCCACAGGAGAGGCGATAAAACGCCACCTTTTGGACAGCATCTAGTAGCCCTAATGGTCTTCGATGAACCACACAAATCTAACTTAAAAACTCTGGATGCCATCGTTTCCCTTATCCAGTTCACCAAGATAATAGGAACAACTTTTCTATCTTTTCTATCGAGTGCCCTATCGATGGCATCATAAGAAGTGTTATCAAATGCTCCCTGAAATGCACACAAGTCTATTTGTTTAACACTCAGAGCCTTTTCTATCAATGTCGTAACGTGATGAATAGCTGTCAACGTAGATTTGACCGGCTGATAAGCAAATTTAAATCGGTGTATAGTTTTCATTACAAGACGGGTTTCTTTAATATAACTATCCAATAATTTTTCCATCGTTTTAAGGAAAAACGAGCTTAGATTTATAATGATTTTGGCAATTTTTGAGATTTGTCACCAGCTTTAGGTAAAAAGATCACTTTCACCTCGCGTAGGTGTAAGCCAAGAAACTAGATCTAAATATCAAATCTCTGTTAGAGAATGTATGGAAGAATTCCATACGTGCAGGCGATTTATATGGGCTGAATTTCATTAGTGCCCATCTTGCTCGTTGAAGGTGAGCAGTTGAAAGTTCGAGTGTTTAGCAGAGGTAGTGTCGATTTTTTCGCAGTGATTCCGTCATGTTGTCCTTTTAGACCTTTTATGTTCTTTATTATATTTTGTAAGTACAGCCTTGTATGTGGTCCATTCACCTATTTCCTTTGCCTTGTTAAACACACGTCTTGCAACAGCCCTTAGTTTCTCTAGTCCAGTATGCTACAAAGGAACGTCAGTTTTCGGCCTTCTAGTCTTCAGTTGGCAACTATATTCATAGGGTCTATGAATATTCAAACAAAAATCAATAGATTCAAAATCAATATCTTGTGAGCAATGTAATATACTCTTTGAGATATTTTCGGTTTGTGTCAAATGATGACGGAACAGATACCAATTTATTTTTCTGTGATTACGATATTCCATATTAAACCACATCAAATATAAATATAAAAGAGAAGATCTAAGACCTCCTGTCTAACCAAATTACTAAATATAGCTTCATTCCCCTTATTTGCTATGTAAATATTATTTCTACAAACAAATTAAAGTAAACACTCACCTCATTTGTTGATATCAGTACTTCCCCAAATTTTATGGTGAGCATTTGCATCACAGCATATTTTCCAACTTATGCTCCTTTTTTGGCAATATGATAATAGTTCAGAAACTTTTTTTCTAGATGCTGAGTTGGTATCGCCTGGCAGGTAGGCAAAAGCTAGAACTATATCGTGTTCTCCTGCCAACGATGGGACTCTGGCCCCTATAGCCACTAAATCATCACGTAGAAATTCTGAAATAGGTAAACAAGTTATTTCTTTTCTAAAGAATAGAGCCGCTCTGGATCTCTTTTTACTGATAAGCTTAACCTGGTGGCTGGTAAGTCCTCTAATTACCCCCGAATTCACCTAAAATTCCTTTACAAAACAAATATCCAGGAGGTCAGTTTGTTAGACGCTGCCTTGGTGTGATATAGGTTAACCTGCATGCTCACAAGGTACATTGCTGCAGTTTTTGGGTGTATTAACGGCGTTTAGCTCGTTTCGCCTTCTTCCTACCTCGGTTTTAACTTTGTATAAGAAGCTGAAATTACCTTCTCTGAATGATCTTATGAAAAGTTTTTCACAAAAGGCAAGCATGCTGTACATATAAGTCGGGCGCATAAACTATTCCCGAGGCACGTAATACCGTAGTTAATACATTACTAACAGATTACAAGAACCTCCGAATTTTTCTTGTATTCACTCTTACATCAGCCCGTAGATAATGTATTGTGATTAGTATTTCAGAGTATAAGAACCCTAAATTTTTTTGCACTCGTTGTAAGTATAGTTCGTAGCTAGTGTAGCCGAGTACAAAAAACCCCGAATTTTTCTTGCACTCGTTTTATTAGAATTCGTAGTTATTTCATCATATTTAGTGCAGCCAAATAGAAGAACACTCGAATTTTTCTTGTACTTAGTTAAACACAAGAATCGCCGGATCTTTCTTATGTCTGTCGTAGCTCTGGTTGATAGCTAGAATTTTCCCCTAGTAGATTACAACTATTTACTTATTTTGTCTTTTCCTTCCCATCGTTATTACTCTCAACTCATACTTGTACGTTTCCTTAGTGAGTCGTGCGTGTCATCTGCCTGCAGCCCACCCTACATTGTTCCGAGACTTCGTAAACGGTTACATTTAAGTTTATCTAAATATAATCTATATTTAAGTTGTTAGGTTAAGTTTCGTTCAATAACACTGTACTTCTTAGTATCATATAATCAAACATCTTTGAGTTTTATTTAAAAGGAATCAGACTTTTGGTAAGACTTTTGACAAGTTAAGTCATACCCAGCTGGTAAATGAAACTGCATTACAACAGATCGTAATACAGTTTGTAATAAAAAAAATTTAGTAATATGAGGTTGAAAAAATACTAATTGAATATCTTTTTGATAATGAAAAATATTTTCTTTTTCCGTGCCTGGTTTGTATTAAAATTATATAAGATGGGAAGAGAAAGAAAGCTTTTGCTTCATATTATTTATGTATGGAGCAAATAATAAAAAAAATGCATGAAAAAATCCGATTTCTCCTCTTCCCTCATTTAATTTGAACCTCTCTCTGATAACCGAAAACAGCCTCCGCCACAGCTAGCTTGTGGCTCATCTCTAAATATGGCCAAACTTGATTTTGAGATTTAAAATCAAGGTGCAACAAGTAAATTACTCTCTCAGGCATATGCAAAAGTGCTGCAGTGCTACCGATTTCTGTGTAATTATAGCGTCAACTTAAAATTTCTTGGCTAATTCTTTAATAATAAAATAACTGTGTAATTTGATTTCAAGTTTTTGGAAAGTATCTCACTTCAAAAATGTCTTTGAAAAATAAAAGTATTTTTATAAGATTTGGCGAAGAAAAGTTCACAAAAAATAAATTCATTACAATCGTACGCATTAAGAAGCTAATCAGTTTTTTTTATTGAAAAGAGAATAACAAAATACAAATTGACTTCTTATTTTTAATGTGTTTAATAATTCACGACAGATTTTTTTTTTATGGGCATGACTAATATGACCTTTAATACGACGGACACGTAAGTATATTTCACCATAAATTGACACCAGAAGATGCTGACTAAAATTATATTCAAACAATTTTTACATTATCCTCTTATCTGCTCAAAAGTTTCTAAGTTATTAAGAAATTAGTTGCGAATTCTTTATGCTAAATTGGAAAAAATGTTGCTCCTTAAAAATTCTCTTAAAATTTAAAACGGCGAAAATCTTTTATTCTTTATCTTTATTTATAGTCATATATCACGAAAGCTGATAGACACATCTTGCTCTTATTCACAATGAAATGAATTTACAAGTTGTAATTATAGTTTAAATACTACAAGATTTACATGTCTTATTACAATTTGCTATTATAACTTTAGCCTAAAATATCATTGCAAAGTTTACATTACTGGATTCCCTAAATCGGGCCAGGAAACTAATTATTATCTAAGGCTAATAGATAATAACTTTCCTTACAATTTCACAACGCCACCTGAAAAATATAAGATACAAAATAAGCTAGATATATGCAAAAAACTTTGTAATGTTTGTGACCACTAACCACGAATGTCTCGCATAACGTACACGTTACACGTTATTGGTTACTTTTAACTACTATATGTATAAGACGATGAAGTTATATACCAAAATTCCCTCATTCAAATCTAGAGCTGGTACTCTTATTTTACTGAGCTGCACATAGTTTTGAAACTAAATAAGTTTTTTGTTTTAGCTTTATCACTAATTAATGATTATGCTCTAAAATTTCCATTAAAATAAAATATAGATAAAAAAGTTGCTGATCACGTTACTAACATTAGAAACAATCTACTTAAGTCGAGTAATACCTTTTATAAATGTTGTAATACTCGTTCGTTCCTATGAGTTATAAATTGCTTTTAAATAATTTTCACAAGCCAAAAAAAAAAAAAAAAAAACCTTGGGTAAATCATCTATTTAATGCGTTGCAATTAAATTTTCTTATGGTGTTTATCATCATCTGTAAAATCCTTTTGTCATTGTACAGAAAGAAAATGGTCTAGCAAATTCATTAACACATACATATATGTATGTACGTATTTTAATATACAAGCATAATAACTTTACAAACTCTCACATTCAACCATCCATAATGAGGGTATATTTGTTTTGAAAAATACTATGTTAGATGGATGTACTTCATCCCTCTTTAAACGTTATAGCTACATATAAAATGATACAAATTTATTGTGTGTTAGTAGAATTAGAAGAATGGGAGAAAAGAGTGTCCCTTGAGTGTAACAATTATAAACTTTTTTGCTTAACAATAATAACACGCTTACATTAGGCTGCTACATAAAATTCTGTTACAAATATGAATGGTTTACAAAGGAATATATAAACACACACATATATATACATTAGGGCAATAACTTATTCCAATTTTTATAAATATCCCAAATACCATAGCAAGGCCATGTAGAGCATTGAAAGGTGTAAAGAAATGTGATATAAAATTTTCACGATCATTAAAATGTTCACTCACCAAACGCGATGAAATTTTTATATTTATATTCTTGTTTTGGTATCAAAAATATTAAAAATTCCACCAAACTACATAAGTTTTGGTTGCTTGGCTGTGTCATTTTTGATACAAAGTCGATTGCCTGTGCCATTTCTCTTAAACCGCGATATAAATACAAAATTTAAAAACGAAGTAATTTTTTGATGCAAATTGAAATGCAAAATCATTTCAAACCAATTTGTCACAGAATATGCTCAAAAATGATAAATTTGTTAGTAGTAAAATTTTTATATTTAATTCCATAATCGATAAATCTTAAGAATTTTCTTCTTAGTGATTGACCATATCGCAATATTTTTCTTATTTAAGTGGAAAAAAAAATACAAAATAAAGTAATTTTAACCCTTTTAAATACTTTGAACTGTATATAAAAGATATACAAATAAAAATATTAAAAATTGTTTAAAAGCAGTTTAGAAATTTTTTCGCCGAATTTCTGGTTTCTGGTTTTTATTATCAGGATAATATTGGCTATAAGATGGTGCTATGATAAGGTCAAAAAAAAAGTTATAACCCTAATATACATTATATCTACGTCTAAATGTATAAACACAACAAGCTCTATCCGGAAATTTCCATAAAAATTTGTATGAAAAATGCGCAATGCGGCTCGGTAAAATATAAATTTTATTTTCTTTTATTTTCTGTTGCTTTTATTTTCTCTCAAAAAATATTACCATATTTTTTCAAAATTTATATGAATTTCGTAAACAGAATTGAAAAGAGTTTGAAGTAAAAAGAAAATAAATAAAATTGTTGCTCTACCGTCTAAGTTTTTGTTTAATTTAAAAATGCGGTATATGTAAAGGAATCCGGACTTGTTGTGTTTTTTTACATTAAATTGGATATATTATTTTCTAAAAATTTTAACCAATATTATGCCATATTTGGGTTCATTGAAATGATTTTCTGATATGTTTGCTTATATGTAGAATAATGAATTATCAACCGATAAACAATCTTCAGGATTTTGCAACTATATGGCCATAGTATTTGACATGGAAACATTCCATCATCCATTGCGAACATTTATAAAATTTACTAAAGCTACCATACTGTGTTCCGGATGGAGCAAGAGACAACAGAACACCTTCACAACACTTTTTTAATTTTTCGACTTAAATGTTTGAACTAACTATTCTAATATATTTTTTAAATTTATTTTTTAAATTGTGGTGAACCGTTGTGAGGTAATATCTGAATGTGTTTGTGATACAAACTCTTTCGAGAACACCTAATTTAAACTGTCAAATGTAGGGACAACATTTAAATTATATCCTTTTCTCACCGAAAAAAGTACCGTTTAGAAGTATGAAAGGGCCAAATTTATTGGAATTACCTGTTGGTACTCTCTGAATCTTCCAGGTCAATAAACATAGGAAAACAAATCTCAACTCAAGAAGGAACAAATAGGTGTTTAATAATTTTTAATAGTAATGTTACCTTTTAGGAAAAATTTTACTTTTTAGACGTTTTTTCAACAATTTAACTCGAAATTAAATTTTTGAATGCTCTTCACTAGAAGTAGGCACAAAGAATTCTGTCTAAAGTAAGAAATCATATAATACGTTGCTTTGCTTTTGCAGTCAAATCCAGCACTCTCAAAAACACTTGTAAACAAAACAGATCGCGAACGGAAAATTTATAAAATCCATTATAGTAACCACGACAGCTGATTTCAAACAAATTAACATAAAAAAGCAACAGTTATTAACGAAATATATGCACTTTAGTGAATAAAAACTTAATTTTTCTCTTTATTGTAAATATATTAACTGTTTTTAGATGCATTTTTAATAAAATGTGAATGTAAAAAATGTTTTTTAAATTTTTTCAACATTTTCTTTTCATTATTTACATTTGTTTACTTTATGCTACCATACGACCGTACTGGTATTTCAATCAAAAATAAAATTAATAAAATTTGTAAATACTCAATTTATAAACTGTCATTTTTCTTTCACAATTTTTTCTCTCTATTGGATTTTGTGCATGCAAACGCAAATCCAGTAAAATATTTTACTGTACGGTACAAATTTTTGGATAAACGAACGCTACTAATGGTGGTACGGGTACGGGTTTTCGAAGTTAACGCTCGCAACTTCGCCCCATTCATAAATTAAATCAATTTGAGCCCGATTTTTAATGTATTTATTTTTTGGTTTGAAAAGTTGCTCATGGATAATGCTTGTTAGCTTACCTACAGAATTGTAGTAATATTTTTTGTTAGTTCAAGATTTCGTAATTTAGCGATTAAAATATACATATTTGAAAATAAGAATTCATGATCATATATTTCAATAGAATCTTCTTTTATTTTGCTTAAATTTAACAACTAAATCATTAAACTTTTAGCCAAAAACATATTTTTCCTAAACCGTTTTCAAAATGAAATATCTCAAAAACGAGCGCTAACTTTTAAAAATGTTTACCACCATTAAATTCAGCATCGTCGATTTAGTTTTACCCAATAGGTACCACCTTTATTTAAAACAAGTGAGAATGTTATATTCACCTTGGCCGAATCTATATACCCACCATCTGCTTATTTTTGAAATTTTGCCTTGCATGGGAGGCGGGCGGTAAAATGGGTGGACCACCCAAATGTTTTGTTTCCGATTTAAAATTGGTTCTTGGACCATTTGTATAAAATGTAGTTGAAGTTTCATCTTATATTAAAGGTAGGTTTCCGGGTCGACATTAGTCCTTGAAATATTTGTGAAAAATTTCGTAATGTACATACATTTTTGGAAAAGATATCGGCCGAAAAGTATAAACTGGAATTACCATAACCTTTTTGTTTGTGAACCGATTTTGGTCCTGCTTTCAACAGACAGACAGACGGACATCATTAGATCGTCTTATATTTTCACAAGGAACCAGAATATATATACTTTATGGGGTCTTAGATGTTTATATCGATATGTTACATAGGAATAACAAACCTAACATACTCCCCATAAACGAAATAAGAAATGAATTGTTATCTAAAATTCAAAACTTTCTTTTATAAAAAAAAAACATAAACCAACTCATGTTTAGTTGATAGAGTTCAAATCCGGCGTGTCCCCAGGTGGCGGGTAGGGGGAGCTTTGACAATATTTAAGTTTAACAAATCACATTGTAAAACTTAAGTATTGGTTAGCTTACGCCTATTCACTGCCCTCGGACAAAAACTGTCAAATACCTTTCGCCTTTTAATAACCCTCCTCTATACTCAATCCTTGGAGGGCCTATCTCTTATCCTTTAACAAAATCCTCCACTTGTAAGGTTAAGGTGGTTGGTAGCTATACCGAGAATGGCTAGTCTGTGGTTAAAGAAGACTAGTCACTAACAACTCTTCTCTGATGCCAGGTCACGCGTCGGTTGTAAATCAAATCGAGTAGCAGTAAACCCAGTATCCTCTGTGAAAAAGGAAGTGCGAACAAGTTTTCAAGTTACCAAGTATCAACCGCTAGTAAAGGAGCTGCAAATTTACCTTCGAGCTCAGGATCTGGGCCTCCAGCTGAAAAGGGCACATATATGTTCCAAGTGCTCATAACTTCCGCCAGAAGGACATTCTTAAGATGGCGTGCTGCTAGTCGCTTTGGATTCATTTTGTTAAAATGTCGGCTACCCCAGAAGAACTTCTTTCCCTAAATTGGGCCAAATCTCTAACGGCTGAATTGTAGCAAAAACTTCACCCTTTGTCGAAAGACGGGCCTAAATAGCAGCGGTTAGAGGAGGAGGCATATCTGCAAGGTCAAAAGCCCGGGACCAAACGTTCGAAGCCCTACATCACGATGGACAAATCGTTCAGTGAATTGGACAAATGTCATCTCATACTAGCTGTCATCGATAGGAGTGACGTTGACTGTGCCATATCCAACGCAAATTGGGATTTAGAACCCCATACTCTCTCTTCAATGTGATGATGGTGGATGACAGCATAGCCAAATCTGACGTAGCATCCAGGAGGATCGTCATCGCAATGAATAAGGAGTTCCTGCCGCCTCTTCGAGAGAAAAGTGAAAAGATATACTACGGCTTCGAGTCTGTCTTTTTACAGGTCTATAGAGGAGACGACAGAGATAGATCTATTCAGGACGGTAATGATCCGACTCCGGAAGCAATGTCATGTGAGGAGGCTACTAGTTCTCCCGCTCAAAAGGACACCCACTCAAACATTATTCGTTCTGATGAACTGGATGCCAGTGGATCTAATGGCCAAACAAATCGCCATCATAACGGCGACTAAGCTCAATACCAAAGGCGCATGGAATGGTAGGAGCTATGGCCATGCTACCATTTTTGGGAATTTCGGATGACATCTCTGTCCATATTGTCTATTGAATTCCCAAAACCCTTTCTGAACTGAGGCTTTTCACTATAAAAACCGGATCGACTGATGTTTATACTGATGGATCCAAATCTTCTGAAGGGGTTGGGAAAAGTGTCTTCATTCCCACATATATGAGGAACATTTCTTTCAAATTGCTGGATCATTGCAGTGTTCTTCAAGCGGAGATCTCGGCCATAACGAGAGCGGTAAATTGACTAATGTACTATAAGGTATTGGGGGTGACCATTGTTACTGGGCACTGGGTTGCTGGTGCGCACGCTAAGAGACTAGGACTCCCGTATAACGACTATTGCATAAGTAGCTTTAACGAGGAGTAGGAAGAGACAGTGGAACATCATCTTTGTCACTGTCCTGCTCTTGGGGATATTCGGATTACAGAATTTGAGAGTACACATTAGCATGGGTTATCTTATTAGATTCACAGCTGCTCATTTAAAATTAGAAAATTAGAAGATTATCGTTTTTAGTATTAATTAATTCTTAACACATGGTTGAACCCCTATTAGAAAAGAACTTTTTTACATCTGTGGGATTAATCAGTATATCGAACATTTTTTATGCATAAATCATACAAATTCGAGCTATTATTTTATGTATTAGATTGTACCCTGTTTGCAGATGAAAAAATTTCAAGTTAACTGGCCAAAAAGGAATAAAAACAAAAATATGTTAATCTACAATGAATGCGTCTAAAGGGCATTATTAGTACGTACTTTTGAATTTTTTTCAACATCCCGGTCAGGAATTCCATATCACGGATATTATTTGAAATGTAGCAGAAAAATATCGTTTAAAAAAATTAAAATTGTCGAACAAAATTTTCGGCCTGGAAAGCTATTTGTACTTAACGGGAAAATCACTTTATTCATAACAAATAACACTTTTAACAGAGAAATGTAGGCAAATGAGTTCTCCCAGAAAATATGTATTTTTATCATTAGAAAGCATGGCGAATTTTAATACAATACAACAAAAAGGTATCTGAGTGGTATTAAACAAAAATTCAGTCCATTTGAGATGTATTGGGTTATAGTAAAAATAAAATAGAGTTTAAAAAAGTGGACCCATTCGAACAGGAAAGTAACCGAAAACACAATAAAGCCTACATTTAAGGTATGTTAGAAATTATTAAGTATTTCTATAAAAACGAATAAAAAAACTATTTTTGTTTTAAACTTTAAACGAGAATATAATCGTCTTCAACAAAACAAAACTTCAAAAATATTAAATGATTGTTTTCATTTTTATAAGCAGAATTATACACCACACTGTACAGAGGGGCATTTGCAAAATAAATAAATATACTCAAATATTAACTGAATGATTTTTGTTGCGCAATCAGCAACTCGTGCGCAGTAACAATCTGTGGCTGTTAGGCTAGCGTTTCCTAGTGTCTACATTAGGCAAATTTTTATCAAAACAAACGTAAAAATTAGAGCGAATATATACAAGGTAACCTTAATTAAAGAGCTGATTACTATTTTGGTTGTTACAGTTGTCAAACTACATATATAAAAAACAATAGTGAATGCGCCATATTGTTGTTTTTGTGCAACTGTTGCCACCTTCTACAAATTCGCGTTAAGTTTGACGTTTGTCTTGATAGAAAAATTTTTTAATGTAGACACCATGTTAAGACTATAAAACATGAGATAAGTAAGAAGGACGTGGGTTTGATTCGACGTGCCGCCATCGACATTAACGAAAAAATTACAAAAGGAAAATATTAATTAAATAAATATTAATATATAAATGAAAAAAAATTGTTTATTAAGTAAACGATTTCCGAATTTTTGCCAAATTTGCATTATATCAAGCGATACTTAACATGTTCTCTTGGGTTTCAATTTCTTCCTACTAGGCCAACGCCACACTGCACAGAGGGGCCATTTGCAAAATAAATCGTAGCAAGTCCGGATCTTTGAAACCGCTGAACCAATTTTGATGAATCTAGGGACATCGATAGAGAAGTAGTTAAGCTTTCAGAATATTGTTGGCTGGAGTAAGTAAATGGAGCACGGACGGCGCTAGAGTGGACCAAAGTTGATTATCTCGACAGTGAAAAACATATCGGAGCTTGTAACTTATATATATATTTTATATATATATTTTTCTGATCTTTACATTTATCAATTCTTCGTTAATCATTTTATAACATGCGCAAAAATTATTTTGAGCATTACGAAAATATTCAGGTTCAAATTTATGAATTATGTTCCTGTGAACAAAATGTACATTTTGTCTGTCTTATTTTTTAATAAATATTAAAAACCTAAAATTAATATACATTATTTTAAAGTATCAGCGCTTTAAAAGATCCAAACTTATTACCAATTATTTTGCAAATGTTTCCACTGTGAACTTAGTGGTTAGTGCGACTAAAAATGAAAAACAAAAAAAGTTTAAACAAAGTTTAAACTTTTTGGTAAGTACGAAAAATGCGATGAAAAAATCTTCAAAAATGCAAGTAGAGTAATAAGTTCATTTTATAAAAATCTTCGAAAACTATTTAATTTTACATAAATTACATAGTATAATGTTATTAAAGCATTATAAAAAATTATATTTTTTTATATTTATATTTTAATATATTATTAAATACAAATTGTAAATTGTATTTACAATGATTTGCAACTTTACGATGAAAAAGAGATAAAACTATATATATATATATAGATATAGATATAGATATAGATATAGATATAGATATAGATATAGATATAGATATAGATATAGATATAGATATAGATATAGATATAGATATAGATATAGATATAGATATAGATATAGATATAGATATAGATATAGATATAGATATAGATATAGATATAGATATAGATATAGATATAGATATAGATATAGATATGGATATAGATATAGATATAGATACAGATATAGATATAGATATAGATATAGATATAGATATAGATATAGATATAGATATAGATATAGATATAGATATAGATATAGATATAGATATAGATATAGATATAGATATAGATATAGATATAGATATAGATATAGATATAGATATAGATATAGATATAGATATAGATATAGATATAGATATAGATATAGATATAGATATAGATATAGATATAGATATAGATATAGATATAGATATAGATATAGATATAGATATAGATATAGATATAGATATAGATATAGATATAGATATAGATATAGATATAGATATAGATATAGATATAGATATAGATATAGATATAGATATAGATATAGATATAGATATAGATATAGATATAGATATAGATATAGATATAGATATAGATATAGATATAGATATAGATATAGATATAGATATAGATATAGATATAGATATAGATATAGATATAGATATAGATATAGATATAGATATAGATATAGATATAGATATAGATATAGATATAGATATAGATATAGATATAGATATAGATATAGATATAGATATAGATATAGATATAGATATAGATATAGATATAGATATAGATATAGATATAGATATAGATATAGATATAGATATAGATATAGATATAGATATAGATATAGATATAGATATAGATATAGATATAGATATAGATATAGATATAGATATAGATATAGATATAGATATAGATATAGATATAGATATAGATATAGATATAGATATAGATATAGATATAGATATAGATATAGATATAGATATAGATATAGATATAGATATAGATATAGATATAGATATATATACTTTCCAGACTTTTTATGAGGAAGTAAAAACCAATTTATTCTAAAATTGATAAATATTCAAGAAAGTTCGCGAACAACATTTCACAAACATTTGCTGGTTTTTGTTTGAAAACAACAAATTAGCAATGTCCCCTATTTAAATTAAAAAACGCTGATCTATAAAAATAAAAAAATATAGGAAATTTTTTCTTTGTAAAAAGTAAAATATTATTAATATTAATTATTATTTGTTAATAAAAGTAAATTAAAAGTTAATTCATTCATTCTGACTTGAAAATCATTAACTTAAAATGATTTTTAACAGAAAAAAGAAACTTTTATAGATAAATTTTTATCTAAATTTTTTACACAAATCTAATCAAATATAAGTTGTAGGTATTTGCGTAATATTTTATTATATTTATTTTTCTAAATTTTCGTAGAATTTATGTTTCTATATTTCGATTTTTTTGCTTACATTCATGAACAAATGATCATGTTTTTTTAAATATGTTTTATTGATGGAAGAAAAACATCCAGTAACTTTCATCAACTATTCTATCAATGAACTGTAAAATTTTATCTTTCTCTTGCTCTCTCTTGCATGATTTTTAGAGTAAACGAACGCGATTTAGGTACTTCCAACAACATTTTGTGATAATTAATTATCACAAAATATCAGGTTCGCGAATACAGCTTATGCTACAGAATGGCTTGAAAAAATTATCAATTTGCGACTAAATTAATTTTTCAATCATTGATGCAAATATTTTTTTCTAGACAATAACATTATCTGTTTTTTTTTACTATACGTTAACATATATATAATTTCTGAAGCACAAGTGCTTATGTATTTTTAATCAAATGTTTGCAAAGTTTTATCGTAGTTTTAGTATTGTATGCCGCTTACAGTTAATAAAATATTAATACATGTTGTACAGAATATAAACTCTAAATTGGAAGCGCGCGAGATCCCAATGTTACCGAAAAGCTCCCCTACTCGAAAATTGGGCAAATGAGATCTATTTTGAGAGAATAATATTCTTCTTCTGCACGAAAAAGCCCAGAATATTTCTTCGGGCAGATTTTGTAAATTGTCAAATAATTAAAAAATGAAAATGTACAACAAAACGAAAGTGAATAAAAAATTGTTTGTTTTTGTTACTAATAGGAAAGTTTCATTAAAAAAAGAATTAAAAACATTCAAATATGATGAACAATAAAGTTACATGCACATATGAATTTTTAAAATAGTTTGATGTTTTATTTCTGGTTAAACAATTTGGATATTTGCGTTCCCATACTTTTGTATTTTGTTGTATTTTTGTGGGAAAAAAATTAGCTTTTTCTCATTTTGCCGCACTTTATCCAAAAAGTACAGAAACAAACCTATTATTGGTATTTTTTTTAATTATTAAATCAATAATTTTATTAAAAACTCTATATATTTTGAATTAAAAAATTAATATATCAAAAAAAAAAAAAAAAAATAAAAATAAAATAAAAAAAAAATCGTATATAACAATTTATATAGTTTCATTTATCAGATTTGTGAAAAAATCATATAAATTGTCACATATACATACTATTCCAAGCTGTATATTTTTATTATTAATTTTTTTCAAAATTCCCAATTTTACCCATTCGGAAATTTAAAATTTGTATGGCAGGTGGGCGTGTCCTATCTCATTTTGTTCCACGTTCTTGCGATTGTATTAGTGTCATCACTAGAAAAATGATGTGAAATTGAATAAAGTAAAAAAAATAAATAAATAAAAAGATTATAGGAACACAACAACAAAATCTGTATTAAAACTACATAAAACATAAATATTAAAAAATCAAGTAAATTAGCATATTACTAATTGTTTTAATTTCATATATTTTATTGCAATATTTAGTAAAATCATTTCTAATAATGTGTGGCTTAAAAATGGCCATAAAGTTCAAAAAATACTATTAAAAAGTGATAAATTGAGTGTGTGTCCTTAATATCTTATACAGCTTTGCTATGAATGAAAAAAGGATAATATTTTGAAACCATGAAGTCCGAAAAATCTGTTTTTGACAATAACTTCCGAATTTTTGCGGTATATTGAATATTTGCCTGGTGATGATCTACAGTCACGCGTTGAAGGAATCTCTTCTATCCATAACTTTTTTTTTTGTTTATGATCCGATTTAACCTATTTTTAATACCAAACAAACCTGATCGTGTTTTAAATAGATAAATAATATAATTTAGATATTTTACAAACCGAATAAAAAACTCTATATACGCCAAATCTTTCTGGTGGCACCATGCGAATACTTATTTCAAAAAAAGTTATATCCCTAATACACGATACGAATATGAATGAACGAATAAACATAAAGGTATCTGTCGTCTTTTGTTGTTGTATCTTTTAACGCAATATTTATTGTAAAACAAAATCTTAACAAACAAAAGGAACATAATCTGTTTCAATCATTCTGATTTAAATTTTTATCTATTTGCATATGTAGACAAATAAATAGACAAGCGAAGAGATGACGATGACAATCACATCAACATTGACAACAGCAATTCATCATCTAACAAGTTAACAAAGACACATACATATGTACGTACATTCAAAAGGACAAATATGTCTAGAACCCACCCATGTTACCCAAAAGAGAACAAAAAAAAAAAAAAAAACTGCACGTACATATGGTCCCATCCGTTACACTGAAACAAAGGAAATTTTTAATTATTAAAAAATATGTTTTCTTGTGCTTAAGACGGTTGTATTGCATTGAATTTTCACCTTGATATACATTTTCCAAATATCAAAGTGGAATTTAATACATTTTTTTGGATATTTGAAATAAATGAAGGTTTTGAAAAAATTTAAATGAACTTTATGATTTATTAAAAAACTATTTAGATTTATTCTGCTTTGCACTGAAACCAATTACTTTTAAAAATTGCATGAGCATATTCTTCTAAATCGCAGCATTTATGCTCAGTGTAGATAATATTTACATAACAACTTGTCGCCGTATCATAACAGAGGGAATTAATGAGAGCAGAAGGTCAAAAATGTTGTATGTATAAATTTGTTTGTCATCAATCCGTTGCTTTTTTTACTTTTATCATTACATCTTTGGTTGGATTTGTTATTTTTATTTTTTACTAATACGCAAACACTGTCATTTATATCAGCAACTACTCATTGTCAGATTATATTACCCATCGTTATCATTAACATCACATTAACAACATTGTGTGATTATTTAGACTCATCGCCACCACCAATTCTAACTAATACTACCGGTACTTTCACTAGAGCCACCCTTAAAAGTCTAAGTAAAGTACCATCACACTGTATGCAATAATTAAAAGAACACAAAACTCTTATCCATTTATTATGCAGTTACAGACTAAATGAATTTTTTTAATGAAATTAATTTTTTTATATAAAAACATGACTGTACTTTGAACATACGTTGCCTTTAAAAAGTTATAAAAGTTAAGACCCAATTATAAAGAAAAATTAAAAAATTTTAATTGCAATTCAATTTAGAATATAATTCAATTGTCTATTTTAATCAATATAAAATTTGATAATCATCGAAAGGCTGTGTGTTAAAATAAAGTTCTGCATCCCAAATTAATGTTACGTTAGGTGCGTTCTTTTAATTTTCCAGTAAAATCCAGTGAACTGAGTATTTGCTGTTTATATTTAAAATTTTACTCAGAAAAAAAAAAAAAAATGAACAAAAAAGTACTGAAATTTGGATTCCCGAACCCAAATCTGGAAAAGATTTTTACTGGACAGTACACATTTTTAGGTAAACGAACGGAACTGTTCATTTACATATCATTGTCTTTTAATCTAAAGTCCGAAAGCCAATCATACATATAATTTCCCAGCAAAAAAGAAGTACTTCTAAAAAATTCAAAATTTTCACGACATCAAAAGTAGAACTTAATGCATAGTTTGCACTTTTTGTTCTACGAAAACCACAATTTAACCAATTCAAAAGTATTTTTTATTGATTTTTAATAAAGCTAAACAATATTTTATAAAACAAAATATGTATATAAAAACATCAGAGTTTATAATCATAAACTTAAAAAGGTACATTCTTCCAAGAATAAGCATGTGTTAAAATCACTACTTCTGCAGCTCTTTTTAGCACTAAGTACATCTTTCCAATGACAGTACTGAGTTAAAATAATTGGTTTTGTAGATGATTAATAGGTACTTCCTCAAGAAAAGTATACTTTTATATACCTGTTACAATGTTCTTTAGAGTATTAAAACAGTGTATATTAAAAAAAAGTAGTTTTTTGCATCAGGGATCAAAATTCTTGGAATTTATATTTCGCTCATTAAAAATTTTTTATTTGAAATTTGGCTAATAATGCTAGTAATTTTGATTGATGCCAGTATGTAAGGTTTTAAAAGGGGCTTGAAAATGGACAAATTGATATTGAATTTTACTAATTTAACAAATGTAAAATTTTTATAAAGTTTTGCCCAAAAAATCATAAAAGAAATTTTAGGTTGCAAAAGGTTAATATTATGTTTACATAGTTAGCTCTGTATGTGTAGCCTTAAAATTAATGTACGCACTGCGGCAAGCAAGGAGAAAAAACATAAATAAATAAAATCATAAAATATTGAGTTGAACCTGTATTCATTTATCTGTCCATCTACTTTTATAAATTTTGAAATAAAGTAGCTTTCAAAATAGTGGATAGTGGTCTAGTTAATTTCTATTAGAAGACGTTTATACTTACTCGAGTAATAACTTAATATCTACATGGACGCCTGCCTGCATGTTTTTTCCTTTACGTACTAATCTATGCAGTACAAAAAAAAAAAAAAAAAAAAAAAAACATTTTTATTGCTCAAAATGATTTGCTTCAGGCATATATGACATAAACTGTTCGCATTGCCGTAAAATTACTTAAAATAATGCTGTCATGCATTTACTTTTTTTTATACTCTACACTTGCCATAGATGAGATCAGTACTTATTTGACCACAGCTCCCATATAAGGCCTAATTGTGATAATCAATTTAAACTTCATAAACTCATGCTAATGTTAGTATCAAAATATTTTCCATACGGAAGTTTTATAGCAATATAAGTCATACCTGCAAATTTCAAAATAATTGACTACAGGTCCAATATAAGACCCTTTCCAAAAATCTCGGAAATACTTCACATCATCGTGTAGCGTAGCTTATGGTCGAGTTTGGCCCACTGTAACATTTTTCCTTCTTTACGTATTTCGGTTTTTTTTTTTGTCAAGCTGACATACATAATGCTTAAGAATTGACATATTACCAATATGTCAGCTTAAAGTGGAATTATTCTGACACAATAAAATTATATAAAAAAATTTTTCTTACTTTTATTGCGAAAAAACAAACAAACTTATGTATAAGTACATAAATATGTATGTATGTATGTACATATATACACTTGATTAAACTCGAAAATACTGAATGTATACAAATATTCCTAAAGAATAATAAGCAATTTGTGTAAACAAACATACATATTTGCTTAAAGTCGTAATACTACTAAAATTTTATATTTATAAATTCATATTCAAAGATTTAAGAAATCTGACGTGTTTACCAAAAAGGAATGCATAAGAATCATAAAAAAGAATCTCCTATCAGTGACAACCATGGATTTAAAACAGTGCAGACGCACAGTGGGGTCAAACGCAAATTTTTTGGTAATAAATCTGAATCTTCTAAACTACTGGTCGGATCAAATTGAAATGTATGGAAGAGTTGTAGAGGAGGACCTAAGCTTTCAGAAAAATCATCTTGTAGTCACCCTGTGATAACACGAGATAAGCTACAGGGTGTCAAAGTTGACTACCTCGAGTATGTAAAAGTTAAAAAAATCGTAACTTGTACAAATGAAGTCCGATTTGAAAGACTTTTATATTTCTGGAAAGTGCTTGGCAAGATAAAGAAAAAATAAGCTTACTCATCTAAGTTATCTCTTACAGTTAAAAAGATATTTACGCATGAATTTTGCATTTTTGATTTTTTGGCTCGACTTTCTTTCGTTTTTCGGGAATAAGTCCGGAGATATATGAGGTAAAAATTTTTTAAAAATATTCTGTAATTTGTTGCATATTTCAAAATAATACGCTGAAAGAATTTTTGGATTATCTCAATTCGTCTAGACGTGAAAAATATTCAAAGTCAGCACTCTGAAATTGGCATGAAAAATGGCTATTTTTTACAAAAATATAGTACAATTCATTCACTTTTTTCTCAAAGTTCCGTTAATAAAAAAATTTTTTCCTTATTAATTTCAAAAGATAAGGCTTCATAAATGGTTAATAAAGAAATTTTGAATTGATTTAAGTTTTATTTTTATCGATTAATAAAAAAAATGTCACGCGAGCTTTTTTAAATTTGGTACCCATATTTTTTATAGAAATAGATTTAGAATGATTTAACACTAAACTGCTTCCCGCCCGGCCAAAAACGAATGCAGGAGTGGAGATTTTATGTTAAAAGTCAGTTTTTTAACGACTATTTTTAAAAGCATATTAAAAGCATATTATCATATTATTTTTAATATTATTTCATATGTAATGTATAAAACCCAAATCAAGCTTTCATTCCTAAAAAAAGCAATAAAATAGCTCCAATAACCTATTTTTGGTAATTATTCAAAAATAATTTTTTTTTTTTTAAATAGCTGAAACTCTAAAAAAAATTATTTTTTTAATACAACTCCACTAATTTTGCAAATACTTTGAACATGTTAAAAGAATATAAAATAGACTCATTTACCAATTTAACGATATATAAAATGTTGATATAGGTCATTTAACAATAGTAATATAATGGCCTCAAAACTACCAAGTCACGTCAAAAATTGCAAAATTCACTATTTTGTTCCGTATTTCCATATGTGTGTATACGTAACATTTTAGTTTTCTAATGTATTATGTTATTATGTTATTATTACGATATTAGACGTTATTAGTTGAAATAAAAACTGCAAGGAAACTATTCCTTTTAAATGCAGTACATTTTTACGACAATAAAAAAGTAAATTTCTCGACATTCTTCCGACTTCTTTTTTGACAAAAAATCGATAGTTCGATGAACCCAACTAGAAATTGACTCTACTTGAATTGAATCTACTTGAGTGTGGTGTTGCAACTGTAACTTTGCAAAGGGTGACCAATTGACTCAAATTCACTTTTGCTATATAGTAAATTTTAAGTATTTGTTTGGTTTACATATTTCAATAAAAGTCCCCACAATATGTTGTTTCTATTTCAATATTTTCAGCAAAAAACGGTTAACCGGTTTTTACAAATTTATAAATTTGTAGCCAGTTTTTTTTTCAAATGCCAAATATTCGAAAACTGGTTTTTGAAAAACCCGAATAATAGATTTCCTAGTAACTTATCTAATAACAGTGCGGAATAAACAATCGTTGTTTGGCCGCACTAGAAAAGATAACACTGGACAACTCAGAACAATCAATTTACCACGAATTATCTACATCAGTTCACTTTTTATGATTATTTTGATAAATTAATTATATATATATTTTTTAATTTTTTATATTTTCGAAAATGTCTCAACAATACAAATTATTTCGATTGGATTTCTTCTACTTAATATTTCTTTACGAATCGTACATCGATGGAAATCTTATAAACAGGGTAATCAAAAATATGATCTAAAAAAGTGTTTTATGCGTATTAAAAATGATCCTAAAACCGGAAATATATCCTTAAAATTAAAAAATGGGTTGTAAAAATATTTTTTTTTTTAGCTAAATTCTAAATTATTTAATATGCAATTAAAAACATTCAAAGCTAAATTTCTATCAATTTATCAGATGAAAAATATTAGGGAATCGGATTGACAGTAAAAAGAAGATTTCACTAATGGCGTTTGCAACTTTTCCATCAATCATCGTTAATTGTTGTTGAAATGTAACTTTAATAGTTCTGTTTGATACTTTTACATATATTGGGGGCAATGCTTTAATTTCTTCTTCCAATTGGTTGACAATGCTGTTTATTGTAACCGTGGTTTCTTTTGTGTAATCAAAATGGATTTGACGGCACAAAAATTTGGAACCTGGAGTTAAATTTATCTATATATCATCAAAAAGCGAGTCATTTCTTGTCGATGAGGAAGGCTTACTTAAGCGCATTCGAAGTGGTACCAGAGACGCTATAAACAGCGAGGAATAATTATTTCCAGAATTACTTCCATCCAGTTGTTTGTATTCCGAAAATCCTGATGTTCCATCGCAGCCCCATTTGAATATTAAAATAAGTTCAGAGTCTTTGCATTTTCCAATGTTATCATTGCTGAAGGTAGATATAATTCTAGAGGCAGTATTTTCAAGTAATTGCAATATATTAACTTTAGCACTTTTAACAGAAGCATTAACCGGGTGCTCCATAGGCTGTAAAATATTACTTTTCGCTTCTCTCACTGATTTGCTACTGGGAAAGATATCATATCCTTTTTCGCTAACAGATTTCCTCAAAATATCGTATTGGTTTCTTGATAATCCTAAATTTAATATTAGAGCTAAAGCATCTTCAGAGGTAAAGGACGATGTTGATTTCGGTGTCACTATGCTTTGGATTATCCGATGTAATCGATTAGGAGAAGCTGTTGGTAACACATCTATAACTTTTTCTACTTCCTTTGGTTGCGTACGTGTTACTAAAGCTTTAAATGTATCTTTTATTTCGGCATTCGTATGTGAATTTAGAATAGATTCCTGTTTGGTCCTCTTTGTTCTTAGCTGAACTTCATCGTAACTTTTTTTTGGTCGACCTTTTTCTGCTTTTCGATGAAAATTGGTATTTCTCCCTCCAACCACTCTTCATTTTTCTTCTTGAACTTTGGTATTGACCAATCTGAAGCTTGCATCCTTTTTTCGTATGATTTATAAAAATTTTCGAGCTTTAAACTGTCTTCTGCAGTAAGAGTTAAACCAAAAGATACTACTGTATCAATGAGTTTTCTTATTTTTTCTGGACGATTTATAATATCAGATAGATTATCCCAGATTACTTTGCAAATAGAAAAGTGTTTTAATGTAATCTCCATAATGGCAAATTCACTAATAAATCTGCATATTTATAAGGATACTTATATATAGAAAAAGAATATTTATATCAGGTAAATGGTGACAGGCAAAAATGAATTAAAAAATTTAAATTTTTGCTCAAAACCCCCAATTTCGTTCAGTTTATTTTTATGACCTGTAGTGTTAAACAGGTACGTCAAAAATGTACCTATGCGATTGTAAAAAAATCATTTTTGTTATAATACATTAATTAAGTAGCTAGGTAAATTATTTAAAAACTTAAAAAAAATTTAATAAAAAACGAAGGAAAATATACTTATTTATGTACTTAGGTAATTTTAAAAACTTTTTCAGTAGAAAAAAATTATGAACACTTTAAATAAATTCATTAATAAATATTATTATCTCGTAACAAAAATAAGCAATGCAGTTGAGTGTTACGTATACACATATATAGAAATACGGAACAAAATAGTGAATTTTGCAACTTTTGACGTGACTTGGTAGTTTTGAGGCCATTATATTACTATTATTAAATGACTTACATCAACATTTTATATACCGTTGAATTGGTAAGTAGGTCTATTTTTATATTCTTTTACCATTTTTAAAGTATTTGTAAAATTAGTGGAGTTGT